>CM024578.1:45919060-46268709 GCA_014182395.1 Eucalyptus sp. ANBG9806169
ATGAAACGATTCTGCAGCTAGCCAGTACGCTTTCTGTACCAGTAAAATTTAGAAATTCTTTACCAGCTGTCCAAACTTTTGATAAAAATATTTTCTCGAGCGAGTGTCTTTTGACTGGTCGCTTTACCAGTACTTTCAGAAATAACTTTATATTATTAACAAAGTTACTATAGGAGATGCCAAATTTATGTCTTTGACCCAACGAAAAATAAAAATAAAATAAAAAGAGAAATAACAAAAAATAGTGTAATACGCCTAATTCCAAATGAACTCATCAATCCCTATTTTGCATCTCTTAAATTCTCCTTCCTGATAACCCACGCATCTGCGCAACACCAGTACAACCTCGTCGAAACTCCATGCACTAAGATGAATCAAGTTTGTTACGATGCAATTCGTGACGGGGCCTGGTTCTCTCCAGGAAACAATGCTTAATCTTAAAATCACGGCGGTCATTTTCTGATGACATGATTCGCGGCCATCAAGATCTGCCGTCGCAACATCTGACTCTCGTGTGTAGTAATCAGGCTTCAAACGATGTTCAGCGGAAAGTTCATTGAAACGGGCTCGACATAATGATGACCCACATCAAGCACTCCTCCGTGCGAATTTGTAAGGAAAAGAAAGGGAGATTTAAAAAGCTGACTTGGTGCAGCAAGTCTATGTGCAAATGATTTTCAGCAACCTGTCCGAGCTGTGACCTGCGAAAAAGAAGCTGCGAGGAATCCTGCAATGCCTTGTCAACAAACATGTTGGCCCCATTTCCTCGCCTCGTACCGCTCGATTAAGATCTCTCGCTCACCGCCAACCAAGAAAACAAGCGTATCGCGCTCTTGATCGAGTCTAGCAACCCAAGTCTTCGTCTCCCTAATCGACTGCCCAAGAAAAAGACAAAGGATCGAGTCTTTTTATACGATAATTTCCGGGAAGCCGGTGCATCGTCTCTTCCGTGTGGTATGGTCCGTTCTTTCAGGGGTGGGAACAAAGAGAAGCCAAAGCTTCCTCCTCTGAAAGATATAACTTTTTGCCTTGAATCTATCCCAGAGCAGCATATAGTTTTTGGCAATTAAGCACAGATGTCCGGAGAATCAAACTCCTGCGGTGACCACACCGCAGAGAATGGAAGCTCCGTTCACCATGTCGTCCATATCGACACGAGTTTCTTATCGAAAGTGGAAGGGAAAATGCAGGAATTGCCAAAGCTCTTGAACACGGGGGCAGGAAAAGATTCTTGCTGCATCTTCCGAGTCCCTCATAGCCTATCGGAGATCAATGAAAAGGCGTACCGGCCTCATATTGTCTCCATCGGTCCCTTCCACCATGGGGAGCGCTTCCAGATGATCCAGGAGCACAAAGGGCAGTTCCTACGCGATCTCCTATTGCGGGCAGAGAGCAGGAGAGTTGTGCTCAAGGACTTCTTTGAGGCAGTAGCTCCGATGGAGGAGGAGATTCGGAAGAGCTATTCGGAGACCTTGAAATTTAGTGGCCTGGACCTTATCGAGATGATGGTGCTCGATGGCTGCTTCATCATCGAGCTGTTCTGCAAAGTCGCAAGGATAGCCCCGGTTCATCCCGACGGCCCTTTATTTACTATGGCTTGGGTTTTGCCTTCCTTAATGAGGGATCTCCTCCGGCTCGAGAACCAAATTCCTTACTTTGTGCTGCAGAAGTTATTTGATCTCTCTGTTGGATCCGGAAATGATGGCCCCTCCTTGGCCAAGCTTGCCTTGGGGTTCTTCAACTACACGGTGCAGAGACCGGTGCATGTGTTGGAGAAGTACTACGATAAAGAAGGCAAGCATTTGCTTGATTTGTTCCGCTTGAGCTATATCCCCCGGTTGCCAGGAGGAACAAAGGAGGCCAAGCAGATTCCTTCACCTGATTCAAAGTGCGAAGAAGCTTGATCAAGCTGGAGTCAAGTTCAAGCTGAGGAAGACTCCTAGCATCTTGGACGTCAAATTCAGAAATGGCGTCCTCGAGATTCCAGTCTTGACAATTGATGATTTCTGGAGCTCTTTGTTCCTCAATTTTGTTGCTTTTGAGCAGTGCTATTGCCATTCCTCCAAGTACTTCACAACCTATGCTACTCTTATGGGATGTCTCATCAATACGCCTGCTGATGCTGGGTTCCTAGGCGACCACAAGATCATCGAGAATTATTTTGGGACGGACGAGGAAGTTGCCCGTTTCTTCAATAATGTCGGGAAAGATGTGGTGTTTGATATTTACAGGAACTACTTGTCCAAGGTCTTTGAGGAAGTGAATGAGATTTATCAGAATTGTTGGAATGTCCGATGGGCTGGGTTCATGCACACATACTTCAACACTCCGTGGTCCTTCATCTCGGCTGCTGCAGCTGTGTTGCTTCTGCTGCTTACCATGACTCAGACTTTCTATACGGCTTATCAATATTATAAACCTCCCAAATAATTTGTAATGTTTGCGACAAAAAATGTAATAGCACACTTGAAAAAGGGCAATTTGTTGAAAAGGGGCAATTTGTAGATGCAGAATATCAAAGCTCAGTTGTGAATAAGAATGTTGTTGTGAGTTTGGATTTTGCCTGACCACTTTGTAAGATACCACATCGTAAACGAGTCCAACTCATTAACTGTCCACCAAATTTGTGCCAGCGAGAATAAAGTCGTGACTCTAAATGCAACAATCTTTTGCAATGATCAAAGCAAGATAAATCGTCAGCTGTCCAACCATGTCTTTTCCAGTCCTATGCTAAGCCTCATTCAAATCTAATGTTTCCAATTCACAATAAAAAGGAAGAATGAGAGAGCGTAATTCAACATAACCAATCTGTAGTGGGCCGTGGTTTCGTCAACAGGCTGAATAAGCCAAGCTCAGCTATTGCCAAAAGCCAAGGTAAGATCTGTACCTTCTCTTCTAGAAGGAGGAAAGTGCGAAGGACAGAGCCGTCCATCGTTGACTGTCCATGTTGCCATCTTGAATGATTCCCCGATCTTGGTAAGGTTCTCCCCCTAATGTTTTCAGTCAAAAGGAAAAAAGTAGTTCTTATACAGCGTTAGACCCATAGCGATAGACATGCTTAACCTACATTGAAATTAGTGATTCCTAAATTATTGCGATTAGGTTCTGCCTAATAACTTAACAGGCCCCGATATGTAGTCACTTCTGCTATAAACCATATTAAGTGATTCTCATCTGATATTGACTACAAATTTCTATGAATTCCAGCTCCAAGCATTAATAGTTAGAGCATGTATCTTCTATGCAGTTCATCGTGGAACTATGGAATTCAGCCTCAGGACAAATCGCTCGACATATCAAGATCATCCATACGCCTGCTGATGCTGGGTTCCTAGGCGACCACAAGATCATCGAGAATTATTTGGGGACGGACGAGGAAGTTGCCCGTTTCTTCTATAATGTCAGGAAAGTTGTGGCGTTTGATATCCACAGGAGCTATTTGTCCGAAGTCTTTGAGGAAGTGAACGAGTTCTATCAGAGTAAGGAATTTGGTTCAAGCACACATACTTCAGCAATCCGTGGTCGTTCTTATCGGCCGTGGTTTGCTGTGGTGACTCTGGTGTTTAAAATGATTCCAGTTTTTCCGTCCTTCCAAATAGTCCAAATAATCGGTAATGTTTTTGCACAAAAATGCAATGCCATTTTCAAAAGCATTATGTAGCGTACCAAAGCCCAACTGTGATTATGAAATTTGTGGTGAGCTTGGGTTTATGTCTGACCTTGTGTATGATACCATTTTGTATGATACGGTGTAGATGTAGAATTCAGCCTCAGAACTAATCACTCAGCTTTAGAAATAGTCGCTTAACATATCAAAATTCATAGAACTTAAGAGTGTACCTCTAGTTAAGATTCCTCGTATATAAGTGATGATGCAAGATCGATATATGAAAGTATATCCAATGGAAGGACATGAAAAAGATCCTAACAATAAGCATTTAAGGGTGTGCATAATAATCATTGTATTTTAGGTCAGAACTATTGTTTTATTCTCATAAATCGATTTGGAACAGAAATCCATCTGATAACGTTAGCAATTTCAACTTTTTATTTCTAGAATAATTTTTTAATCTAGAAATATGTTAACAAAAAATGAGAAGTAAAAATTTTCAACTTTTATTTCTAAAATAAAAAATGAAAATAAAAACTTTTTCTCATCGCTCGCCCTTATCATTAACCGCTCGCCCATTTTCGTGGCGCTGCCATCCATCATTACTATCTAGAACCCGCCCCGATTTGCCACCTATCGCCTACCCGCTCGCCACTTGCAGGGACGTTGTCCCATCGTCCGAAAGATCGAAATTTTATGCCGTTATCGAACGAATTTGTATTTCGAGAATAGTAAACACGTATTTTGTTCAAAATTCGTCTAGAAAATAAAAATAAGAATATTTATTTCTAGAACAAAATAATTATCATTCGCTCCCTAAATAAGTACGGAAGGAAAAAGACAGGGTGTGGAAGGAAAAGACATCAAGTTTCCAATGACCATTCTATCTTGGGTTAATACCTTGAAAAACCCCAAATTTGTACACTTATGACAAATTTACTCTAAACTAATTTTTTAACTACTAAAACCCCAATTGGCATACCTTTGACAAATTTATCCCAAACTGGTATATTTGTGACAAATTTATCCCCTACTAATTTTTGTTAAATTTTATTGTCAAATTACTAAGTTGAATGACATGTGTCGGTTAAGCTGGTACCCAGTTTAAGATTTTACTCCGTTTGCTATAATTATAAAGTTTTCTGGTTTTTGTGGTATTAATCCAATTTAATTGAGGGTATATTGTTACAAATGCACTAATTTGGGGTTTTTGTGGCCAAATAATATAGTTTGAGTTAAATTTGTTACAAATGTACCGATTTGTGGTTTTATGGTTAATTGAAGTAAATTTATCATAGATGTATCAGTTTGAAGTTTTTTATGATCAAAAATTAATTTGGGATAAATTTATCACACGCGTCTGCAATTTGAGATTTTTCATGTATTAACCCTTCTATCTTTTATACAAAAGCTAGCGAAGAAAAGATTCGTCGTGTGATGAATTAATTGGTGATAAGAAGGTGGCCCCCGGACAAGGTTCTGGAGGATAGCTCCAGGGACCCCGTCATGTCAAATCATAGCTAATAGAAGGCATCGAACATTTTATTTTGCGCTTGAACAAAAACCTCTCACCGGGACATATGGTATCTTTCCTTCCAACACATTAACCTTTAGATGCTTTTCACAGCAGCAGAGCAACTTTTTGGGTCGGTCGCCAAGGTCAAACAGATTCGAGAAGTGGCTTCTTCATCTACATGTCAACAGTGATTAACAAGTCATAATTTGGGAAAGGGAAATGAAGAAGACTGCCAAGATCCAATGGTGGAGGAACTTCTCCCTGGTCACAGCCAACCAAAGGGTATTCAATGGTTCAAACTCTGACAGCAGACAGATGGAAGTGTTCAAAGCTAATATAATGATAGCCGAAATAGGTATATACGGCACTTCAGAGACAGCTTGCAATCACGATTTGAATAGCCAGCGGAGAAGTCAAGCACTTGGTGATAATCAAGTTCAGGAAGGTGTAGCGGGGGAAAATCTGCAAGGAATGGAAAAGCTGGTTTGGGAATACATACTGTCAAGTCTTTCGAGTGGCGAATGCCGCTCATTCTCAAGCTTTTTCTTGCCCCCAGCAGAGTCCCTACTTTCCATTGATCTATAGTGGCGGGTTTGTGTGCCCGTGTTTATGCTCAATCTTTGGTTGTCGGTTTATCTTCCAAAGCAATGCAGCTTCATAGTAACTTAGTTTTGCCTTTTCAGTCGATTTTACTTGATACTTTTGCATAGAGGCTAGATCAGCTGTCAGGTGAATAAAGAGCTCATTTGATCCTGAATATCCCACTCTGAAGATCCTATCTGCCTTGACATAATTTCCTTCTGATGACTCAAATTAATACTAGAACAGAAGCAGCCTACGCCTTTATCCAAATATTGAGAGATCGTCGCGAAGTGATTGTCCAGCTCCAAAATGCAGACACCTCCATTTCTAGAGGGAACCCGAATGGCAGTTGGAAACCTTCTCCTCTTGGTCCATTAGCTATTTCATTACAATCTCATGCCGAGTATTAATCGAAGTTTCATGGTGGTAACTTGCATCTAAAAAGTTGGGGGTCTTTCAGTCAATGACATCCGTGTAGAAAAAGAATTCAAGAACTTAATCTCATCAATTGATTTAGTATCAGAGAATGGGGGCTACTTTTGCCACTCAGACATCGTGCACATTGCACATGGTGTTACAGCAGACCATAAAAACATGCTTACTAACACCTAGGTTCATGTATCTATATATATAGAAACCTCAATTCTTACATGGGGCTCTATGGAAACTCACCATGAAATGCAATTCATCAGTAAACAAAATTGGACAATTGATTATGATCTGCTTGCCCGACAGTCGGTGTTTGCGAAGCAACTATTAAGAACAGAACGAACAAAAAGAGAAGCAATAAAATCACTCGTACTCGGTGCTCAATACTTGTAATCCTTCACATGGAGACTCTCTGAAGCACCTTCGACTGAACCGGCATTGCCGCTGTAAGCCCCCAAAGTAGCCTCAGAGTTGGCCTTGCACCTCGCCAGAAAAGCCTCCCTCGCCTTCTCCACATTCTCCTCCTTCCCGGCCCACGCCTTCAGGGTGCTCTGCTGAAGCGCTCTTCCATAAGAGAACGTGAGCGTCCATGGTTTTTACCTGTTCGATGGAATGCCAAAGAGAGAAATTCTCCATTAGTTAAACACAGACTTAAAGATGGTGGTCAAAATTCATTTGAACCCATCGATTATGCTAAAAGAAAGACCTTCAATTTTGTTCATCGCGTTAAGATGCACCGTTGCCTCCTCCTCGCTTTGCCCTCCGGAGAGGAACACTATACCCGGGACCGCAGGTGGCACCGTCCGCTGCAGAGCCCTCACGGTGTACTCCGCCACCACCTCCGGCGGCACCTTGGCGGAATCCGATCCGGGAGTCACCATGTTCGGCTTCAGAAGCGTCCCTTCCAGGAGCACGTGGTGATCATTGAGCGCCTTGTAGCAAGCCGCGAGCACGCGCTCCGTAACGTCGGCGCTGCGGTCGATGTCGTGGTCGCCGTCGACGAGGATCTCGGGCTCGACGATCGGGACCAGGCCGTTCTCCTGGCAGATGATGGCGTAGCGAGCCAGGCCGTTGGCGTTCTCATTGATAGCGAGCTGGCTGGGCTCGGCCGCGCCGATCTTCAGGACGGCGCGCCACTTTGGCGAAGCGGGCTCCCGCGGCGTAGTACTGCTGGCAGCGCTGGGCGAGGCCGTCGAGCCCCTGAGTGGTGGTCTCGCCGTTGGTCCCGGCGAGCTCGACGGTGCCCTTGTCGACCTTGATGCCGGGGAGGACGCCGCCCTCCTGGAGGACCTCGACGAAGGGCTTGCCGTCGGCGGTCTCCTGGAACAGAGTCTCCTCGAAGAGGATGGCGCCGCTCAGGTACTGAAGCGCTCCGGGGGTGCAGAAAAGGAGCTTCGCGGTAGGTGCGGCGGTTGGTCTCGACGTTCTCGACGTTGATGGCCGCGAACCGCTTGCCGATGGTGCCGGTGGACTCGTCGGCGGCGAGGATCCCTTGCCCGGAGTGCCGATGTAGGCGGCATTGGCGATGAGCTCGTCTGCGAAGCGACACGGAATCAGATCGAAGAATTCGTACGTGGCGATTAATATTAACCGTAACCTCAAACGAGATTTAAGGTTGGGAGCGAAAAGAGATTTCGCGATTTACCGTGATATTTTCCCTTGTAGCAAGACATGATCTCGGCTGCGGTTGGAGAGCGGGGGCGATTAGCGGGTAGAGAGGACGAGATAATGGGGGTTGGGGGGTTGATATAGTGCATTTTTCGGCGCGAAAAAGGAGGAATCGAACGAGGGCGGGCAGAGGCTGAGCTGAAAAGGTGCACGGGAGCGACGCGAAGGGTAACCCCAAGAAAGGGAAATTGATTTCTGGCCGCTCTTCTTCTTGCCAAAATTAAGATCAGATAGCGGCATTTCTGATGGTGACGTCATCATATATGTTGCAAATCGCAAGGAAGATCATCGTCTCTCAAGCGGACATGTGCTCGAAATTTGGGGTTTGAGATGACTAGGTAATTTCGTCGTAGTCCTCGTGGGAGCGATTGGGCCGGGCCCAATTTAAAGGTCCAGTCTGGAGCCCAACTCGAGCTCATGAAGCAGAAAATCTCCCCCCCCGCGCCCTGCCGAGCCCGCCCTAGTATTTCGACTTTTGGAACGCTCATATTAATTTCATTGGATCAGGACTACTCGTCTCACCACAATCGGGTAATTACCGCCAATCATTTTTTGCGAGGCGTTTATTTTTGGACTGGAACCTATGATCACTGGCACCTTTTAGGCATTATAGTAACCTCGGTGATTTTACTGGCCTACCATTCATGTCTTTCCCCTATCCTTTTCGAGCAATGCAGCGCAAACATTTTATTTTATTTCTTTTTAAAATAACATTCCATTCATTTCCGATAAAACAATACGGTCAAACTACTAAATTAAGAAACCACTCCTAAGCCACTACTACCACCTTCTTCCACGCCGGGGCGGAGGCATGTGATTCGAATCTCCACATTCTCGTGACGTGGCTGACGAATTAATTTCTAGACTCGGTTTCAACTCCCACACCTTATAGCGATGCTATAAGAGCTCCAGCGTAGCGCAGGAATGTTGCAGAGCTGAGCACTACAACAAAAAAAAAACTACAATCAAGACAAATCCCAAATAATTAAAAAAATAGACTTTAGATAATAGGATAAATTGTTAAAACAAGATTATGGGTTACACACTCAAAGAGTAAATAGTAGATCTATGACTTTTCAAATCAAAATTGGTGGTCAATTATCGAATTGTCTTTAGTAATAAACACATACCATTGTCTCAATCTCTATCTATTAGCTCTGTTATTTGATGGTGCATGTTTAGATTCGCGTCTCCAACACTTTCGCTATCCAAAGTAAGAAGGTTGAACAAGCACATATAAGGCCTATAAGAGCAAAACCTTCACAAATTCCTCCGATATCCCTTGGAACCGTGACACTTATCCACCAACAAAATCCAAGGGAAGCGAAATCCCAATATCATACATGCAAAATGCCCCCAAATCTAGAATATAGATTGGGATAGAAACCTTTTTGAAATGGGAGGAACAAGCTTCCGATTTAGACTAGAACAAAGAGAAAAACTCCCAGAAACGGGATGATGGGCAACACAGAAGATAGAGAACCAAAACAGCCAAAGAAATTTGGAAGTGCCAGATTTGAGTTGCAAATTCATCACTTGATACTACATGTACTTCAGCCCAATTAATGTATCAGTAGCCCAAAGACTATAGTTCTAAGGCGATATTCCACCTCAAATGCTTGATTACCAGCAATAAATAACAAAGGGAGCTTGTACAATCCATTGACTTAGGCATCCAAGTGGACAAATTTTTATGTTGCTAAGATGGTCTTGAATGAGACACGACCTATGCCTATTTAGTGCTTGTGCTCGTGCACATGTGTGCATGGCTAAATCGTTACACGATTTAGTCGATAGCTTAGCTATTCAGGAATCCTTTAGAATCCAAAAGGAAGTGCTAATCTCAGCTAATTTGCCATTCAAGAGTCCAGTCTCTACTGTCGGATCTGTATCAGTTCAGCTTGTGCTCATTCACGATCCCGGCCAGAGGCCAACTGATTGCAGGCGGAGTTACAAAGCGTTATGAACAGGGTTCTAAAGAAAGGTGAACAGAAGTATAGAGCTTTGAAGAATGTATGAACCGAATGGAAGGGGAAGACTATAAATTTTGAATCTTTTGTGCTACCAAGTGAAGAAATGCCCTGATTATTCCGTACAGTTCACGCAATTTATGATCTTCTGAAAGTCTCCTTCCACGAGAAGTCAACCAACCCAGGAAGAGGAAGTGCTTCAAACAACATTTAAAGGTTCTACTTTGAGGCCAAGCTGAGAGATTGACCAAATGAGGTGATGATCTCCAATCTTTCCTAAAGCTCAAGCTGTTCGGTAAATATGGAATGAGATATTACAAGAATCCCTAAAGATTTTGGCATATTTTCGCTCGGCTTGGCCTTTTCAGTGCTTTTGAATTTGATGCGATCGCACTTCTTCGCATTTGACACGATTAGATAAAGCTCAACCAGAGTACTATATTTTGCAGGGCATGATAAAAGAGACGAGAATAATCTTTCAATTATTTCACTGGCAATTTACTAAATTCTCCACAGCTCCGAAAAATGTCAACCCTCTTATCAAGTCATTTCTAGCTTTGTATGACAAAAAAGAATCAGAAGTACTAATTCTTTCAAGAAACCAAGAAAAGATGTAAAAATCTATAGACATCAGTATAGAGAAGAGCCAAATGAAAACCAGTATAGTTTTCAGCTAGAAGTCAAATCTATCATGGACTCTTACTTGCATAAATCAACAAGGAGAATTCAATTCTGTCTTGATCTTCCATCTTCTCTTCCAAACCACAATCTGCTATCAAATCCACTCCTTGTCCTAAACATGAACACCCGCATAACCCAACGCCGGATTGAAGAACCAGTCGTGCAAATCCCACATCAAATCCACCAGCAAACCGTCTGTGAAAATCGTCTGGTTTCCTGAAATTCCACTGCAACCTCTTCACCCTCATCACCATCTTCTTATCGATGTAAACGCTCAACACCGGATGCTTAAACCCTTCGTTTTCGCAGCTGCAGCGGGATTAAAATGTCGTGCACAATCCAGTATCGCTAAACTGAGCCTTTGTGTTGTAAAGGGTATTGCCAGAACAGTGCTCTCTCCTCGAAACGAGAGAGAATTTTAGCGACTGCATTACCGGTCTTGAACTTCTTCGCTATGGCTTCTTCAGCCATATCACCGAGGAAAAGGCCTAATTCCGAGTCAATCGTGACGAGCACATAGAATTCTTCAACAGGTTCTGGCCCGCTATCGTACTTGGCATTAGAGAGATCCCAGAAGACTTCGATGTGCGAATTCACGGATTCAATCACTTTGTTACCCTTTTTTTCCGGAGGAACTAGAATGGTGTTGAGCAGCTTGAATGATGCAGATGGGTCATCGCCAATGTTTACGGTCAGGCCTTGACCCATGTGACTTCTGCTCCAAGTGACCGTGATGAGGAGGTGCTTTTGTGATGACAGGGTGGTTTTGTATAGACATATGACCGCATTTCTGACTGAAGGGGGTCAGAGTTGGGGAGAGGCAGGCATTGTTGGAATAGCTAGAGCAATTAGATGGAGAAACTGCTATTGCATTCTCACTGAAGCAAGAAACTATATCTCTCATCTCAGGAGAAACAGAAGTGAGAAACAGGATCAGGACAAAATGGAAACTGCAAAATAGGTGCTTGTTTGATCACCTGTTGTTTTGGACCCAGAGAGAGAGAGAGAGAGAGAGAGAGAGAGAGAGATTGAAGGCTGGACAAGGTAGGCGATTCTGCAATCTGGGCTCTTTCTTTAATTTTTCAAAAGAGGAAATATAGATGGAGTCTGCAAATAAGCAAGAAGGAAGGCCAGAAATCCAGGCTTCTGACAGGCCGCCATGTATTTAATAGGAATCTCTCCCCAGTCTCTCTCTCTCTGCGTGCTTATATTTTCCTATATGACTTAAAGAATAGAATAGAAGGCTTGATTAGGAATGAGAAACACTAAGCCTTTTCTTTACTCTTCCTGCCAGATCATCTGAGATATCAAACAACTTATAAAATAGTTGAGAGGCTGATAAAAAAAAATACGAAAGAAGTTTAGACCTGGCCTGAAATCCAGCATCATGCATCTATGATAATTGATATTTAATAATCTTGCCTCAGTATTTTAATATGTGTATTGATTACAGGAAGGGTTGAGGACAATTTTTCTTTCAATAAGTTCATTATTCCTCCTCTCTTCTGAGAGCCTGTGTTAGTTGACTCAAGAGTCTGCAACTTGCAGCAAGATGAAGAGAGGATTCATTTTAGTGCGAGAATCAGACAGAAGTGTGAAATATGACCGGGGTCGATGATGTGCCTGTTTGAATAATTTTGATGTCCGAAGTTTTCTCTTTTTGGGAGTTAAAGATGAGATGGGCAATGGAAGGATTACATTTACAGTGAAGCCTGTTGACCCCACAAAAATAAATTATCTGCATTCCCACCAACCCGACTCCCTCAACACATGTTATGATTAAAAGCAAGCCATAAAGTTTGAGAGCCAGAAATTTCTCTTTTATCTCCTGCTTTTGTACCCCTTTTTTATTTTTGATCCACATTGTTAAATTTAGAAATTGAATATAGGATGGAAAATAATGTGGACTATTTTAATTGGTGCAGCTCAACCCCTTGCACAAAAATCATGGGGGTGTCAGTTGGGGAGAGGCGCATTTAAACCAGGAAAGTCCATGGACTCACATGTTTAGGACAATGAAATGATCTGACATTTCTCACAGCACCCTTTTTCTCGACCGTGAATAAGCGCGGCGCCACAATGACCAACCAGCCAAAACTGAAACTTCTTCAAATGGTGATTTTCCACAGTTTGCATTAGATTGATGACTAGATATGTCTGAGGACATTAAATTTGCAACGAAGCAAAACGAGGAAATTAAGGTTTCAACCTTGAAAAGCAAGGGCCGGTTTTGAACAAGCGGACTTTTAGGGTGAGCTTTGCATTAAATGTTGATCACTGACCAAGAAATGTAAATGAGGAAGCACCATTTGGAAAAGCTTCAACTTTGAATGAAGAAATGGACAGGGGATGGGAGAATCTGTGGCGAAGAAGAAGATCACGGAGGAGCCCAATATTAATCTTCTTTTGGCACCGAATGAGTGAAGGTTAGGAGGCATGCTTTTAAGGTTATGGACCCCAGAAGGTCTGGTCTCTGGGCACGTTCCGCAATTATGACCACGTACATAGTCCAGAATCAGAAAGAGACTGAATCTGCTACATGAATAAAGTGGGAAAGCATCTAGGGGATTGAGCCATTTGATCTTATGCCCCACCAGAAAATTTCCACGAGAAATTCGATTACTTGAACTGTTCTTGAAAGCTGTATCAGTCAATTACAACATCTTACCCAGATTCCAGCACAGTACTTCAAATTTATGAGCAACAGAGACCAGAATTGCATGGTATTACATGTGCAGTGGAACTGAAGCGCATAAGGATACCTCATAACCGAGCAGTGCACATCTATTTTAAAAGGAAAAAAGGGGAAAGAAAAGGAACCGAGTTAAAGCATGAAATATCTCTGTTAAAAAAAAAAAAGCATGATATCGTGAATTACATTTCCTAGTAAAATCATTGAAGGAGACACAATGCAGAGCGACGTGCCTCATAACATCATCAAACTCATTAAGAGCTTCAATCTTTGGATCCTATGAACTCATGAGTTATGATCCGGTGACATCAAATGATTAATGTATGATCCACATGTGCGTGAGATATCTAACTTCTCATAAAAGTTCAAATTATGGTAATTATCATGAAACATTTCAACCGGGTACATATTTGATAAATTTACCTCAAATTAAATTTTTGACCATAAAAAACCCAAAATTAGTACATTTGTGACAAATTTATTATCTATTAATTCGTTAAAATTAGATTAATACTATGAAAAATCACAAAACCTGATATACATGTAACAAATGGAGGATAAATCCTTAAATCGTATACCCGTTAACTTCCACGTGTCATTCGGCGTAATTTATTATAAGTGCATTAGTTTGAGATTTTTTTTATTGTCAAAATATTAATTTTGGGTAAATTTATCCTAAGTGTACTAGTTAGGAGTTTTTCGTAAATAATCCCTTCAAATATGGCTTTATGCTTGTTAGAGTCTTGATCTCGAGAATATGGATTCCCAATCTTTCATTTCTTTATCCTCAGCACCTTAATCTTTCCTCTTTTTTTCTGGGTAAATGATAAAGAGGACTGCATAATCAAATGGCAGCCGCCAAATGCCCTCGTCATTCCATAAAACGTGAGAGCGACAAATGACCAAAAAACATAAGACCCCTCCTCTTTATGTTCTCTTCTATGATAAAAAGATCGTTCCCATCCCTAAACTGACCAATGAAGCATATCTTTCATTCTTTTTATCTCTCTCTTTCATATGTATTTTCTCAAGGAAACCTCGTGGAACTACGTGAACGTGCCCCTAAGAATCTCAAAAACGACCCACTAGCACACAAATTAAAGAAATTAGCTGAGGGGTGTACGAATATGGAGGAGGGAAGACAGCTCATAGATAAGAGCTAACTTGATGATGAGGTCGCTTAACTACTACTACCGTTCCTGCTTCATTAAAGAATAGGAGTTATGTCATGGATGTTTGCAACTCTCCTGTAAAATACGGAACATACTATGTCATCAATGCTGCGACTTGGAAAGTCAGAATAATATCCAAAAAGTTTCCGGTAAACGGTCCTAGCCAAACCGTTTTGGTAGCCACGATCGGAAGCCCCAAGACTTGGCAAAATATTCTGAAGTAGAGGGAGAGTTGGAAACGGCAAGACCACGATTAACGAAGCACAATTGAAGTGAACTCCAGAGCCTTTTTCCCTCTGGTTGTCAAATTTTTTATCTTGCTGATCTCGAACCGCACGCTCAGAGCCGACGGAACAAAAGAGCTGTGACCGTCTAGTACAAAAACGGAAACTTAGATGGATTCAGCTGCTAAATGATTTCTGTAATTTTTTAAAAAGTCTCGAAGAAAGGAAAATCAAAAAATGTTATAGCTCGAAAGACCAAGAAACTCCAAAGGACAGAGGACCAGCAATTAATTCAAGTTGGAAAAACACTACTTGACCCAGAAAACTATGCAACTACTCACAAGATCACAATGCTCAATAGCTAACAAATCCCTGAAATCAAGGTCGCGTTTGGGGTTTGTAAAGGCAAGACTTGGACGCAAGTTGCCTTGTTACTTTGAATGGCCAATTCCCATACGCAACGACTTTACACAAGCACCGTACTGCTATTTATCAATATCAGGTATGCAAATCACAGCCAGCTAAACTACCCCCAAGAAGCCTTCCCAAAAAAAAAAAAAAACTACCCCAAGAACATTACCTCCAAAAAAAATAAAAATTACCCCCAAGAAAAATAGAAGCGAAAAAAATATCCAGTTTGCTTCCCATTCTCTCCTCGTTTCACTGTTCTTTCTGTCTTCTTCCTGCAACGCCCATTTGGCTTCATTAATTATCCCTTGAGGTGCTGAAATCCATTAAGAAATTGAGGTGACATCTCACCAGACAGAGGCATGTGCAGCCGGTTCCCCAAGCCGAGGGGATTAAACCAATCCTGGGGTCTTCTCGATCATTATTGAACCTTGCAAATCAAAGATATTATATTAATTCCCAAAAAGCCGTGAAAGTTTCTTGCCTGGTTGCCCTTGCACAAATTGTTGTCCGTCTTATTCACTCTGTTAACAGAAGCCAGAATGATTTGTGAAAGGACACAATAAATTCTCCAGATCTTACTTGCATCAGTTCCTTACGTGTCATTAGAGGTGCTACCTTGCCCATCTTCAGACAACTTGACAATTTCCATGAAACTTGATCATCGACAAAATAATGCTGTCGCTAAGCATAAAAGACTTTGCGCGCACACACAGCATTACTCTTGCTTACAAGAAATAAATATGGACAAGGAAGGATTTGCACATCAAGAATTTTTTCTTATACTGCAAAGATTAGTACCAGACGACTATTCCAAGTAACTCGTTTCCAGCAAGATTGTTGAAATTAAGTTCCTAGTCTAACGACATAGAAAACCCTTAAAGATTAGGCAAAATGAAAATTATAACAGGCACTTTCATGCGGATAGGGAGATAAAACATTCGACCAAATTAAGAATTCCATTATCATTTTGCATAGGGAAAAGTGTCATAAAAGTCCTAAACCTATTGTATTTGTGCTAATTTAATCTTAAAACATTTTATTTGTGCTAATTTAATTCTAAACATTTTGATAAATGCTAATTGAGTCATTCCAATTAATCTTGACCAGATATTGTTAACGTGAACGCTGGCTGATTTATGTGATATCATCAACGTTGACACAAATAATTTTTAATAATATTTTAATAATTTCTTTTTTTTTTTTTTCTCGATTTTTCTTTGTCCTTCCTCCATCAACCACAGGTAAGGGCTAGGCGAGCCAGCCTTGTTTAGCCTTTGGTTTGGCATTGCGAGGTCGTTGCCTACCTTTGTCTAGCATTGCGAGGTCGAGCCCCAACGAGAGTCTGCCCTCGTAGATTTGGCTTGGGTGAAGGCAGCCTGGCAAGGAGAGCCCCTCGCCCGGCTAGGATGACCTAACCAAGTGTCACCTTGCCTGGAGGGGCTGGAGGGGCCGCCTTAGCCTGGGCGAGGGTCAACCTTGCCATAGCCCACTTAGCCTTGACTGGTGGTCAGTCACCAACAAAGAAAGATGCAAAAGGAAGGGGAGAAAAATAAAGAAAAAAAAAAATATGAAAAAAATAATAAAAAATCAAAACATTATTAAAATATTATTAAAAATTATCTACGACTAACTAAAATTCATTGCAAATCTTACAGAGGGAAAGAACTGAGGCAATTTTGTTCTTGTCAAGCCGTAATTTTGTTAACCACAGTCCGCATAACATGGGTTTGTGCCCAGCGATCCCTTTTACAGCAGCAGAACAAGAAACCAGTGGTCAAACAAACAATCCAGTACCGACCAAAAAAACAAACAATCCAGCTTTCAGCAAGACACAACAGCACGAGATGAGACAGGCAAAAAGCTGAGGCAGTACGATTGGCCCCTATGCCAAGTTTAACTTTCTGTCAATATCAATTCTTGTCGTACAATCCGGGCGCCACCGGCAAAACGAGTACGCCGTTCAATTCGGGAAATATGAAAGGGAAAGCACATTGTTCCACCTCTTGCAGAGCTTTGCGTTCTCCTCCTCAACAATTCTGTTACTATGTTGAAATCATGTAGAACTAATTCGAGTTTCATCATACATAAAAGGAATTACAAAGTTCGCTTCTTACAGTTGTAGCGCTAACGACGGGACAATGATCTAAACGGGTGGCTTTGCATGCGAATCCCAATTACCCTCTAGACATCAACAGTGAATATACTGCTGCAACAATTGAGCAGTCTCTTGCAGATACACTCACAGAAGCTATCAGTTCGCAATAATTCTTAGGTTAGAGAATTGCTTTAACGAGCCATGGTAAGATCAGCAAAGTTAATAAGTATTTAAAACTATCTCAAAGAATTCCAGACTGAGAGCACGACTAAAAAGCAGCTCCCCAAACATCTCTACCTTAGCAACTCCACGTCTTCTAAGTTATGACCGTACCACACTCCATAAGTTGACAGAGAATGTCAAGAGAACTGCAGGACAAATTAAAAACCGGAGTAATGCTGTTCAACCATATATAGATCCACTGGCGACCAACATCAACCCTTAAGGCCATGATAATCAAACCCCACAGATTTATCCTTGTAAGCATCTTAATTCCTTTCCAATGACCATGAATCAGTTTCATCAACCAGTCAGTTCATCCATCACTGCTTGTGAAGAGGTTTAGCTTATCTCGTTATAACACTAGACACCCCACTAACAGGAGTTCCTCAAACCAGGTTCTGCATACCTCCTCTGTTCCCGTGATATGAGGAAAGAGGTATACAAAGCATTGTCAGCTTTAACTCAGGAATTACTTCCAGCAAACTCACTGAAATTAGATTGTCAGCAATGAATCCATCTACTTCCAACAAGCAATGAAATACAGCAGTCACGAAAGATACAGCCGAAAGACTACTGCATCGTACAATTTACTTGAGAAAACTTAAACTCGCCACAAAAGGAACAAACAAGTAATCTTACTCTCCTGATGGTAATATATGTACTGCCTTATATATTTTCTAGAAAGCAGAAGAGAGAAAGAATGCAACTGAACAATTGAAAACAAAATAGACTTTAGCATCCATGAAGGCTCCAAAACTTTCAACTTATGAACATCCAATCCAGACATGCTACATTCCTCTTGACAGGGGTCTTGTTAACATATTGACTGAAAAGGCAAAGAACTAGCAACCCACACTGTTCATAAGTCACAATCATTAAACATCACATACAGATAGAGTGGAGTTTTCAACTCAAAACCAGATAAGTTTATGACACCCTTACAAAGAACAGAAGTGGGGGAAAATTGATGACCTCAATTCTAATGATGAAACAAATGTATATGAGATTGGTTCTGACCATGAAATCATTCTTCCATAGCTCGGTTTTCCTGAGATTCTTGATGAGAAACCTTGACCTTGATCTTGGGCAAAGTGAGATGGCTCCTCTTGAAGTACTGATGGAGCTTTGACCAGGCTGATTCCTTGCTCCAACTCTTTTTCGCTTCCCTCTCTCTGCTTCTTGCTTTCCTGCCCTTCATTCTGCCATTTAACCGGGACACAAATTACTTTGTCAGTCACATGACGGACCTTAAAAAGAGAGAGAGAGAGAGAGAGAGAGGAAGAGAGACAGAACTACGCCACTTCTAGACAAAGTTTAAAAGGAAAGAGCTACCTGAGCGCATGGTGCCCGGCCGCCCTATCTTCCCCCTAACCTTGTCTATCTTCTTAATGGCCTTTAATGTGTTCTCTGCCAGATTCCTATCATACCTCTGGCCGATTTCGCTTCCTCTCAAATTCAAAAAGTCGAATCTTGGAAGAGGAACAGGGCATAGAGGATTCGAAATCAGTTAATCAGAATACTCTACAGAATCTCTTGTCTGGCAAAGCAACAAGACATATGTACAGCCAAGAAAAGAAGTAACTGATAAATGAGATAACAAAGAAAGATCAAAGCTCAAGTCACTTTGCTTACCTGGGTCATATCCTTCCCATGCAATCTCCTGTAGGCCTTGGTCCATTTTACCTTCCGAGGATTTCTCTTCATCTTAAAGTTCTTGTGGCATTTGGATCTACAAAACCGGAATACCTGTACAAATACACGCCACAATCAGGGCACATGCGAATTCCGGTGTTCAACCCTACAGAAACCCAATAACAGCAAACCAACACCAGTTTCGTTGAACGCATCCAAAGAAGCAAAAACATAATGCCAATTGCAACAGAACACAAAAAGATAACAGCATGCACTTCACAATTTACAAAATTTGCAGTGAACCAGCAAAAGGCGGGGAAGTTCTCCATGACACACCTAGGGAAGATTTCCAAGTATAAGCTGCTACGACATACCTTAGCATCGTTTCGAACAAACTGTATACCATGGCCAGGGTACACGGTGGAGGAACAGAACCAGCACTTCTCCAAGCTCATTGTAGCCTCCTCGTCAAGATCGAAACATAAATTTCTGGACGAGGGAAAGAAATTCGTCAGCAGCCCACCAATAACAACAGTTCCCCTAGAGAGAGCCCAAATCGATCAAACCTTCAGAGACAATATTCACCAATTTCTCACACCTCACGAACTACAGCAGAAATTAAACTAAACAAAGGAACTCAGTCGACAACCCAACACGAACAAGCCGAAGAGAGTAACGCCAGAGTTCGAGATAGCACCCATTCTAATAACCCTGAAAGGAACAGAAAAAAATGAACCCTAACACCGCCGAAATCGAAAGAGCCTTCTACCCTCCCGAAACCAGGACGAAACCCAGCAGCAATCTTCCCGGCTGATTGAGAAAGACGAAGACAGACCTCGCAGAGAGGAGAGAGAGAGAGGATGGACTTACAGGTGCGATTCGGCGCCTCGCTTCGCCGCCGTCGGAGGACGGTGCAGGGTTTAAGGGAGGTGGAGAGAGAGTGCGCGTCGCAGGTTTGGATCGGAATTTATAGGTTAAGCCCCGAAAGATATCAGCCCGGTTCCCAGTCTTCCCTGAATATGGCCCGGATCACACGATCCGTATTCTGCTGCAACGGCCCATTCGAATTCCGTCTGGACAGGGCCCATGGACACCTCGGCCCAGATTCCTCCCCTTCAAGATTTACTTGCAATTAGAAATATTCAAAGATCGACTTTTAGCATTAGCTCTTCTGGGTCAAATTAATTTTTGTCATCAAGAAAACCAACTTTCCGTGCTAAATTAGGCCATTGACTACTTCATGAAACGACGGCCCCTTTTCTAAAGAATATTAAATGAAACCCATTGTTTTACGTTAATAACATGATTTCAAGTCCATCAGTACCCTACTATCTCCGCCGGATATAATTTGATGAATTTGCATGGCACCCATATTAAAAACATGACCGAATGAAAACAAAATGTTTTAATTCTTTCATTTTGGGTTGCCGCTATGTCTTTTTCATTGCCACATCTCTGTGCGATAGATCGCGTCGACTAGTAATGGCTCGCGTGTTGCCGGTAGGTGAGTCTACCATGGGCCGCAGCTCTGTTTCAGCTGCTCTTTGGTCTACCACCATTAGTTCATGGCATCGTTTAAGAGCCCTCCTCTGCGCTACTACCACCTGCTTTTACAACGCGTGCCTCTTATTCCTACCTCATCCTCATGCTTGTTTCAACATGTTGTCTCTGCAAATAAAACATGGAACGCCCCATTTGTACCTACGCATGCGACCTTCACTTAACTGTCAAACCTGTGGAATCCTCGTCAAGAAGAATATGATAAAAGGAGGCAAAAAAATATGGTATTTCTAGTCAACTCAGCTCATCCCAAACTAGGCGTTATTATACAATTCCTCGTTCAATGAACAGCATTTTGGAGACTTTTCAGCTATCAGTTTGTCTTTAGACGTCATCAAGTGCTTTAACCTTTTGAATTAAATTCCGACATTTGTCAAGTTATGCCATGGAACATACATCTGGTTTACAATAGAGACGTTAGGGAACCACGTCCTAAAGATTAGGTATTCAGGTGGAAGTGTCCAAGACCATATAAACCACACATCGAAGTCCCGTATCTTACAATTCGGATCATAACAATGCATTTCGAGGGACTTACCCACTGGTCTTACTTTTCCTAATCAACATGTAATTGCTCTTTTCAAAATGTGTACAAGCCTTTGTAGTTCAAGTAAGGTTAGATGGGTAAAATTGGGCTACAAATTCCAGCGTGTTAATGAATGAACGATGTAGCAGAGCAGGGATAATCATATTCAACAATCAACAATAGTTTGTGGTATCTGAAATGTATCCATTCTTTTTATGCTCTTCCTATAATGAATTCTTTATGTTTGACTATACGTGTGTGCATTTATGAGGATTTAAAAAAGAACAATAATAAATAAATAAATAAACTGCAAATTTTTACGACTAGGCTAATTCGAGTCTATCCAAATCAACCCTCAATCCTTCGATTTTTATGACCATGTTGACATGGCACATTCATTAGCTATATTTATTGAGTGATTATCCATTGATATTGAGTCAATGGGGGTTGTAGACAAATCCATTCTACAGATAAATGCAAGTCAATCATAAGTATTGATCGAAGAAACTTCATATTCCAAAATTGTTACTATAAACTATCTGTGGGCTATAGAATTGACAAGAATTTCCTGAGCAATTGAGAATCGGTTAGTCCCACCAAATCACCGATCAACACTTACCTTGGTATGTTCACATTGGGAAAAGTATGCAGTCAATTCATGTCGACGAAAAGTTGTGAGCTATTTTGGTAAGGTAAAAGTTGCACTGGCCTGATGTATATGCATCGAATAAATCCCTATCATCAAATGTTGTGAGACTTAAGTGATTAATAGTCAATTCACGTCAAGGTGATTCATCTCTTCCAAACATAATTCAGAGGACCAATCCCAAGAGCTCCTTTGCCAGCCTTCAGGGGTCGGCGTCAACAACTTTCTAGGTGATTGAATTGCCCACCAAAGGGCAATTTTCACTTTCCGTCACCCTATAGAAAAATGATCTAGGTCAAAGAGTTTTGGATGCTTCTACTTAACTGCAGTCTACAGTTAGGTCCCATGCTCCATGTCACTTAAGGCTCAACCAACTCACAGTTTAAGCAAACCCGTCCTTTGATCATGAAGAATATTGGAATCCACATTATGACTTCATCTTCCATGCATGAATCCTTCTTTGTATTGCCTTTATTTATCATGGACAATCATCATACAAGGTGAAAAGCTTTAAAGTGGGAAAATTACTCAATCAAGTCAACGATTTGCAATAAAATTGACTCGAAATGACTATATTATCATTTCGTAAAAAATAATGACTAAATTGACAAAATCGAAATATTTAGAATTGAATTGGTATTCGCATAATATATTTAAGATTAATTAGGTGATTTTTTCATCTTGGGTGGTCCACCTTTGATGGTTAATTTGTTCTAATTTTGACTATCGAAAGGACAAAAGTATACAAAGTTACCTGCTTGCCGTTTGAATTGTCGGGTTTTTCGCATGCGATGTCTTGAAAACTTGAGGATCCCCAGCAACAAACTTCAATAATAAAATCTGATGTCGCGTCCTTTCATTTTTTCGGAGCCTACACGTGTCTAGATATGGTTACATTTACTTCATTGGAATAAATGCCATTAACTTCCATCTAAAACAAACTTACGCGCATTTGGTTCAACATTCCTAAGGGGCTTTGAATTAGAAAAATGTTGGATTATTTGGTAACCATTTTGAAGTAGCTGCATCATTGGAAAAGCTAAAAGTCCAATGCTAGTAGGGACTAGTTTTGAACTTTCAACATTTGGCCAAATGCTAAAAGTTATTTTTTTCTTCCAAAACCATCATTACTTATTCTTCAAATTTCTGATTTTGCCCTTGTTATTATTTTTAAATGCCAAAATAATGCTAAAAAATTAAATATATTTTGGTCTTTTAAAAAAATTATTTATATATTTGATTTTTTTAGCATTATTGTCAAAATTTATATTTAAAAAGTTGGATACGTTATTTTTTTTTCAATTTTAAACAAATAAAAATTAAAAAATTCTGAAGAAGGGTTTGGTCTTCTTTTTTTCTTAAATTATATATGTGTGTTTGATTTCTTAGCATTATTTTCAAATTTATATTTAAAAAGTCGTATACATTATTTTTTCAAATTTAAAATAAAAAATAAAAAATTTCGACGAATGATTTGGTCTTTTTTAAAAAATATATATGTATTCGATTTTTTAGTATTATTGTCAAAATTTATATTTAAAAAGTTGCATACATTATTTTTTTTCAATTTTAAACAATTTAAAATTTAAAAATTCTAATTAAGGGTTTGGTCTTTTTTAAATATATATGTATGTATTTGATTTTTTTTTAGCATTATTGTGAAAATTTATATTTAAAAAGTTGCATACATAATTTTTTTTTCAATTTTAAGCAAATAAAAATTAAAAAAATTCAGATGAAGGGTTTGGTCTTTTTTTAAAAAAATTATATGTGTATTCGATTTTTTTAGTATTATTGTCAAAATTTATATTTAAAAGTTGCATACATTATTTTTTTCTATTTTAAACAAATAAAATTAAAAAAAAAACTAATATTAATCACCTAAAGAGCTTTTCAAATGTGTTTTCTATTAAACAGTATTTATCTCAAAATTATTTCTCAAAGCATAGTTTACCAAACGGCCTTTGCATTTGCCTAAAGTTTCTTAGACTAAACCGCTTTGCATTTTCCCAATTTTCTTTCAAAATGCTAAACCTTAAGTCAACATGAGGTTACATGAGAATGGAATATACTATGAATTTAAGTTTGAATAGTCTAGACTGGATTTAATCTATGCATTTCGTCGGAACTATTATACAAAATATATATTATCCTTAATTAATTCAATGGTCAGTAATTCTATTCGAAAAAAAAGATTTGGAGATTCTGGAAGCTCACGTTTGTTTGATTAGACCAATCTTTTGTTTGCTCAAGAGGTTTTAAAAGGATACAACGTCGCAGTGATATACGGTCCGTTATTGAATTTTAATAAACAAATATCCTCCTAATCTTATATGCATTTACAATGAGTTAGACTATATCCATAATCTCCTATTATCGAGCAATAATTATTTAGGGGAAATTAAAAAAGAAGTCTTCAACCTATTGCACGTATATTAATTTAGTTTTAAACATTTTAATTTAGCCAATTTAGTCTTAATTTTTTTTTCAGAATTTACCAATATAGTCAATCTAGCCAATTTTCCTAAAAAAAAGTTGATGTCGATGCCAGTCTTCTTATATGACACGACGAGTACGTTGGACGGTTGATGCATACATGGATAATTTTTGGAAATTTTTTTATTGATGATTTTTGGAAATTTTTTTTTTTACTAGTGGCCGGTCACCCGTTGTGGGCCACAACGCTAGTGTCAATAAGGGCAAGGCCTGGCAAGGTCACCATGGCTGAAATCTGGCCAAGTTGATCCTCATCAGCTATAGCCTATGGCCAATGGTTGGGGATCAGCCATTAGCAAAAGGAAAAGGGAAAAACAAAGAAAGAAAAAATTTAAAAAATTCAAAAAAGTGTCTATATCAATGCCGATTGTATAACATAAGACGGTCAACATCTACGTTAACGATTTTTGGAGAAAGCACATTAGCAAATGTTTATGACTCAATGGACCAAATAGAAATATTTAAGATAGAATTGATAAAAATCCAAAATATTTAGAACTTTCTTGGTAATTTCCCTTAATTATTTATAGAGAGTTACAAATCCAAAGATATGGACTCCATTACTTGGAAATTTCACGGCTGTGTGGATGGTCTTGTAAAGGTTTCCATAAAGAAAAATGATGATAATGATGACTCGATTCTTTTTACTTTTTAGTGTCAGCAGGCACAATATGTGTGTCATAAAGCCCGGCGAAACATCCTAGCAATGAAATAAAGTCGCCACAGCATGGTCCTTGTATGGGCACTATGACGTTTCGCGCTATCTTCGTCCCTGAGAACGCCAAAGGGCCGGGGAAATAGACAGGAAGGACGTAAAAAGGTGCAATTGCAAAGCATTCGCATGAAGACGCGACGGAGATGAAGACGAAGACGAAGACGAAGACTGTTCCAAAGGGAAGTGCGTGGGTCACGCGTGACCATCGACATCGACTCATCTGATGTGCTGCACATGCTGACATGAATTGCCGGGAAGGCGAGTGGCCATGGATGCCGCACGCTCCGATGGGTAGTTGTGGTGTGAACGTTTCACTCGTATTGCACTGTATTTTAATAGTCCCTTTCCAAGAGGATCGTGACGACGTCCAAATTAGATCATTCATATGGTTTCGATACAATTCTACCGCACTTAACATGCTCACGGCATACTTGCTGGTGATCAATTGAGTCCATTTTTGACACATTATCTCCATAGATTTTCACTACTAAATCAAAAAAAGTTAAAAAAATCACGGCCGCTCGGACTGAGATTCGTTAAATAGTCAAAATATGGTTCATTTCGATCCAATATGAAAGATTACGATGAGAGATTATAAACTCATCCGCTGAAGAAGATTCCAAGACTTGAACCAAATGTTGGTGTTGCATCAAACGTGAAATTTGAATTCCTATAACGTTTCACATGCTCTGTATAAAAGCATCTCGCTAATGTAAGGAAAAAATGCATTCTTTGATATAGTATAAAACTAAAAAAATTCTTCTTAAGAACTTATTTGTTTTTTTGTCTTTCTTGTCTCAAAAACTCACTTTCTTAATGAACTTATATTATTTTCATTAGTCTACAATATAAGTCAAGTCCCTTTATTTATTATATCAAAGAATTTATTTATTTTCCTTATTAAACTAGTGAGATACTTTTATACAAAGCATGTAAGACATTAGAGAATATATAAGAATACACTAAAAACATTATGCACAATGAGATATCTTGATATTTTTTGTAAACAATTAAAAAATGAACAATTAGATTTCTTTAGTGGCGCACCCTTCCAATGGAAGGGGAGGTGGGGTTCGAATCCCCATATTCTGAGGGTTGGGGTGGGGACGATTCACTTTTAAGTGTGGGTTTCGATTCTACGCCATGAAGAGGTAGGGCAAAAGTTTGAAAGTTAGAGTTAGAATAGGAATAGAGTGAGATTGACAAAAAAAAGAAAAAATTCATAAATGAGATTAATTTTTCCCAATCCAAAATAATGATAATTCACTAGCATTTTTTTTTTTCAAATCTTACTTTATGCAATGTTTTAATTGAATTAAATTCTGTCTACTTAACGAGTCATCCATAAATATGATGGACAACGTGAAAATGAACTAGAATTCTGTGAGATTTCTTTATTCGAAAAAAATAAATTTTTATGGTAGTAATAACTAACAATAAAAAAAAATAATGCCTTTAATATGCATGGAAAATCCACGGCAAACAAAAACTAAATATATGTAATTCTTAATTATGATAATTAAATCCTACATAGATATAGAAAAACTAAAAAAAAAAGGAAAGTAGATAAATGTGGGACCAATCATTTAAATTGCAATAGAATGACAGATGGCAATTTTATCTTTTTGGTAAAAATTGGATAGACTAAGTCATACAGGAGTGGAAATATGTTGTCCCAAACTCTATCCTAAAATGTGTGGTTGTGCACTGTTTGCACAAAAATTAACCAGCTCGAGGATATGCATAAGCACATGACTAGAGTGCAACTTATTATTACACTCATGAACAATCATAATAAATATCATCAATATTGATCTATATCAATGACCATTATCAACTGTTGATATACGACGGCATATGATTGGTGATTGTTGACAAGGATATCCTTACATTTTTGTACGGTAGTTATAATTTCCAAACTCATGTGGTCGATTAAATTTTGGGGCCGCACATTTTTATCTTCTCAAGCTTTCGCAGAAGTGATTGCGATCTCAGGGTACAACTTGAATACGCTCAATTTCATTTGAAGTAAAGATATTAATCCTCTTGTTTATCTATAATATTTTTAATTCAGAGTCGCCACGGAATCTGTCTCCTCAATTGAAAATCGATTTTCGAGAAAAATATATTTTGTCGTTTAATTCAATTCGAGTGAAACGTGCACATGTTGATTTGTCGAAATGAAAATAAAAGAAAAAAAGAAAAATAGAGAGAGGTGGAGAGAGAGAGAAGAAGAAGGGGTAGGTGAGAGATTGACCGAACCACTTCCTCACCAATCCTTTCCTCCTCCCCTCAAGTCTCCCCCTACTCCCCTTGCCCCCTCCTCCTCTCTCATATAAGAAACCCCTTCTCTCTCCCTCCCTCCCTCAGCTTGCGGTTTCCCTTCTCGCCCCGAGGAGAAACTCCAAGCTTTTCTCTATCTCCCTTTTGCTTAATTTATTCGCTCTAGGTTTTTTTGCCCTGTTCCTCTCCAATTTCTCTCCTCTCTTTTCGTACTTATCCCAGTTGCTGTACTTGTGCCCACAAAATGCAGTCCCTATCCCCTCAAACTCCAACCAGCCTCAGGTCCGTCATCCGCCCTACCCCACGCCCGCCGCGGCTCGCCCGGGTCGCCGCCGCCGCCGCCCACCACCCGACCCGGTGCGCCTACCGCTCCGACTCCGTCCACTACCCCAACGGCGTCGGCTCCTGCAAGGCCGACTGGCAGAGCTCCTGCGCCATCCTCGCCAGCAAGATCGTCTGCCAGGACAGCCAGCCCCCCTCCACCGCCGACGACGCCAACGGCGGCCGATCCGACAGCGTCGCATCCGTCAACGGGCACAAGGCCGCCGTCGACCTCACCCTCGTCCCCATCGAGGCCAACAACAAGCTCCCACCTACCGCCCCCAGCCGCCCAAGCCGCTCACCATCACGGACCTGTCCCCGGCTCCGATGCACGGCTCTCAGCTCCGCGTCGCCTACCAGGGCGTCCCCGGAGCCTACTCCGAAGCGGCCGCCGGGAAAGCCTATCCGAAGTGCGAGGCGATCCCGTGCGACCAGTTCGAGGTCGCCTTCCAGGCCGTGGAGCTCTGGATCGCGGACCGCGCCGTCTTGCCCGTGGAGAACTCCCTCGGCGGCTCGATCCACCGGAACTACGACCTCCTCCTCCGCCACCGCCTCCACATCGTCGGCGAGGTCCAGCTCGCGGTCCACCATTGCCTCCTCGCGCTCCCCGGCACGCGCGTGGAGTACCTCTCGCGCGTGATCTCCCACCCCGCAGGCGCTCTCCCAGTGCGAGCACACCCTGACGAAGCTGGCCCCGCAGGCGGCGCGTGAGGCCGTGGACGACACTGCCGGAGCCGCGGAGTACATCGCGGCGAACAACCTCCGCGACACGGCGGCGATCGCGAGCGCGCGCGCGGCGGAGCTGTACGGGCCAGATCCTGGCGGACGGCATCCAGGACGACTCGAGCAACGTGACCCGGTTCGTGATGCTGGCGCGTGAGCCCATCATCCCGCGGACGGACCGGCCGTTCAAGACGAGCATCGTGTTCGCGCACGAACAGGGGACGAGCGTTCTGTTCAAGGTGCTCTCGGCGTTCGCGTTCCGGAACATCAGTCTGACCAAGATCGAGTCGAGGCCCCACCGGAACCGGCCCATCCGGCTCGTCGACGACGCCAACGTCGGCACGGCGAAGCACTTCGAGTACATGTTCTACGTCGACTTTCGAGGCGTCGCTCGCGGAGGTCAGGGCCCAGAACGCGCTCGCCGAAGTGCAGGAGTTCACGTCTTTCCTCAGGGTCCTCGGGAGCTATCCCATGGACATGACGCCATGGTGTCCCTCCAGAGGAGATTAGCCCTCCCCCGAAGAAAGAAGCATCAAAATTCATAGTACAAATAAATAAAAAAAAAAAATTCCAAAAATAAACAGAGCAAGTGTTAATTGACTGCCGTCTACTGCACAGACAGAGGATTTTTCGTTTTCCTTCTCTTCTTCCTAGTCCCATTGGTTCATTTCTTTGTCAATCTTTCTCTTTTCTATAATGGGGGTTGGGTTTGTTCGTGAATGATTGTGAAACTCCAACCCAGAACGCGAAACACCGGAGTTGGTGGGTAAATATGTGAAGCTGTGTAGGTAGGGAGGACGAAGAAGATGATGTTTAGGCTTGTCTGAATTCGTGGCGTATTACGTGTAAGAATCTGAATCCATGGTTGCCCGCTCAATCTGTCTTTCCCCTGCCGTGCTCTTGAACTGGGAAACCTGGGTTCGTTCAGATCATTGAAGAAGAAACAGTCGTTATTTTTGCGCTTTTCTCTCCTCTTCTTGAATGTTGAGATCTCTGTATTCTGGTTAAACTGTACAGTAAATTTACATTGTCACCATCTACAATCACCGTTCACCCCCTCCTTTTTCCTCTTGGCTTTCGCTCGCGCGCTGTCTCGCTCTTGCGAGCGAGAAAATATTAGGTGGTCCGGGACCGCCACGTCAGCGTGGTCCTGACCACCACGCACCGCCACGCGTGCATGGAGGGGACAAAAACCCGACCCGGACCCACCTCTTTTCTCCTCTTTCTGTTTTTGTGCACGCGTGGCGGCTCTGAGTGGTCCGGGACCACGCTGACGTGGCGGTCCCGGACCACAAATATTGCGAGCTCGCTTTTACGTGCGGACGTGAACGTGCCAACCTGGCGATGGCGATGGGGCCCAGTTAAATTAATTTATACAGAGGGGGTAGGTGTGGTGTGGTGGTGCTCCATGATGGAGCACACATTCATTGGATTTGATTTCTGATTTTGAGAATCGGGAGAATAACGTGTCTAGTTTCTTTTATGTAATCAAGGTCACTACTGTCCACAATCCATATTTTATGTTTTGCTGCTGATAATGGGGGCTGTTCGATCGACGGGTTTCGAATTAGGAAATTTGAACTCCGGAAAGGGGAAGCTTGAAATACTCTTGCATCTTACAATTGCTCAGGAAATCGTTACAGCCAAAAACCCGAAACCGAACTAGTTCGTAAGATTTATAGTGTATGACGACACATATGGAATAACTAAATCCTATTTAGGACAGTGGAGAAGGTACCTAAAGAGCCTGAACCGGGGAGAAATTCACGTGATGGATCCGTATCCACCGAGTGAAAACAACCAGTGAGCGCGTGCGTTGGACCCGAAGCTTAGGACTGGCAAGTGGCGCAGAAGGCGGAGGAGGGAGGACCACATTGTCCGTCCTCGGAGCAAACAGACGATCCCGCATGTTAGGGTTCGGTTCGGTTTTGGCTACTGGTCCCGTCCACTTTTTCTTTTTGAATTCGTTAAATTTTTCTTCACCTGTTACAGTAACTATCCTCGGAAACGCATCCACTAATCAGCATCGAGTACGCTTTTTCAGTCAATATGCTTCATCCCCGATGAGTTCGCAGGTTTTTGGCTGTTTCTTCATCAGGGCATTGCATGCATTGATGAGTCTGTTTACCTTCACATGGGATCTATCAATGGATGCAACATCTGTGCATCTAATCCATATTATTTTGCCGGTTGCCTTCTCGACATGTGCACCCATTCCATTTTATTGACCAACAAATCATAAAGGGATACGTGAATTGAAAGGTAAACAGACTCATAAATGCCTTCTTGACATGTGCACCCATTGCATATTCTTATTTTCTTCTACCTCCTTTTGTTTGCCCTCCCTCCCTTCATTTATGGACTTCGATTGCGAATCATACTTGATCAATTGGTACTATGGTTTAGTTCACTAAAATAAGTTTGTGAAAGCTATTTCCCTGAAGTCATTCATAAGAAGGCTCGAGCTACAGTCAAAAGACTATAGCTCTTGCACATAACAAGACTTGTTCGAGCATGGAGTTTTGACAATAGGATGTGTTGGATAAATTCTCCCGCATATTTTGAAGTTGACAAAACATTTTCCTCGCCTACCAAGACTTACAGACTCTATCGACAAAATCCGAATATCAAAGTCCTAAGCCAAGAAGACTCACATATTTCAAAGTTTCACTGCTTTACGCCCGCACCGACTTTTATTCCGATCTTATATGGTCTTTATTCTAACTAATTTAGAGAATATCTTTCTACCGGATTCAAAGACTAGAAGATCTTACTTTCGTAATCGAATATGTATAGATTCTCTAAAGATTTCGCAACTTATATTTGGAAGGATCTACTTATGGAAACCAAGATCCCGATTGTATGGGCGAGCATGATTGATGGGCTATCAACACTTACCTTAAAGAGCTAGAGATCTCTAATTGATTTTGTCCAATCCGGGTTGATTGGAAGAACTTTTCTGGAAGGTGCTGCCACCCAGATAAAGGCATGAAGAAGTATAAGAGATGCTCCTTGTTGAAGGGTCTTGGATAGAATAATTCCAAAAGTCTGAATCTCCTTTTCTATTTTGCGATCTTATTCTTTGAGCGTTATATAATCAAAAGAGATCATATTATAAATGAGACCTCGAGGAAGTGTAGTAGGCTTTACACTCGCGACTCAAGTACAGCCGCGAGACCGTAATCACTCTTTTGATTCTTAGTGAAACCAAATGTAAGTACTAGGAAGAATGTCCGTGCGGAGAGTGACGTGAGCTTCTGGCCTAGTTCGAACCACTATAAATCCTGTCTGATTCTCTATCCCTAATCCTTTTATCTTTCATTTGTTGTGATTGTCAATTTTAATTCATTAATATCTCATTCGGATTAATATTGTTAAAACCTTTAATCACCTATTCACCCCCTGTGCCGCTAATTCTAGTCCTAACATGATGAATATGATGTCCATAGTTGCGAAGAAGTAGATATTTTGTCTTGGATATTTTATTATTTCGATCGAATATCTATGGTGGAAAGAAGTGCATACTTCTGGGTAAAGGAGGACCACGACTGCGAAGTCAAGCGAAGATGGGTCAACGATGATCGCTCCTAGGTGGAGTCACATGTCTAGATTGAGCCACACGATGTCATTTTTTGGAACCATATTGTAATAGTTAGGTTGCACATTTGTCAATCTTTAAGTATCAAGACTATCTTTACAATATGTTATTAGGTACATTATAATAGATGTCCAAATCCCGTATAGTGATAGGGAGGAGAAGAGAGAGAAGAAGATGAGGAATTCTAGAGTACCTCTTGTTTCAGAAATATAGATTAAAAAATCAAATTGTAGTCAAAAATTGATTTTTTGAACGTAATGGTTACCATTTGCCCTAAGTATTTTTAGAATTGATTGATTTGAAGCAAAACAAATGCTAGACGGAATACCATTCTTGCGATTGTAAGCTTACTATGTATTGCACTTTATTATGTGTATCCAACACATATGTTACATGAAGCTTGCAACACGAAGTTGAAACTCGATTGCTATATCAAACAAATGGGCTTTTTACATTGTAGGCGACTAAGTGTTTTTAAAATTGGTCAATTTGAAGCAAAATGAATGCTCAACAGAATACCATTCTTGCAATTTTAAGCTTAATATATATTGTACTTTATTATGCGTGTCCAACACATAGGTTATATGTAGCTTGCAATATGAAGTTGAAACTCAATTGCCATGTTGGACAAACAGACTTTATATCATTGGTGACTAAGTATTTTTAGAATTGGTCAATTTGAAGCAAATGAATGCTCAATGGAATACCATTCTTGCAATTGTAAGCTTTCTCTATAATGTACTTTAAGTAACAAGACTATCCACTACAAGAAGTTCTTAGGTACATTATGATAGATGTCCAAGCTCAGAATGGTGACAGGGAGGTGGAGAGAGAGAAGAAGATGAGATATTCTAAAATACCTCTTTTTCTAGTTCCTCTCTTTTCTACGTAATTGCGTGTATTTGATGCATATGTTATACAAAGCTGCAAGATTGGCCAGGAAGTGAGATTCCTTTTAAAATGATTTTCTGGTTTTTGTATGCGGAAACATGAAGTTGAAACGCGATTGTCACAATGGACAAACAAACTTTTACATTGATCGATTTGAAGCAAGCGAATGCTCGACGGAATATAATTCTTGCAATTGCAAGCTTATTACGTACTTAACTTTTAAGTACCAAGACTATCTATCGCAAGATGTTCTTAGGTATATTATAATGGATGTCCTAGCTCAGTCAATGAGATTAGATTTAGAAAACAGAACTTCGTGATGGCCACATCGTGTGCATTCCTGCAAAGTAAAGAGTTAGGAAAAGCTTCCGGAGCAATAAACATGATAAAAATGCGTAATACGATTAAGGGAAGAATTAAAAGGCAGAAATTATTACTTCTTGTTTTGGAATACATAGACTGAGTTCACGACAAAAGGCCCAGAACCAAACAGTCGTAGGAACCTAGACTCGATGTGTTTGAGGCCCACCGCCAGATTTTGTTAAGGTGATAGTACTTCAAGCTACAAAATCAGGTCCAAATCCAATTTCACTTAAACGGTCCTTCCCGTTAACCTTAAAATGCGAATTGTTCAATATATTTCTTTTCAGGCCTGTGACGCCTAAGTCTTCCTTGGCCTCGCGTTCGGTCATACGATGTTACAATCACGGGGATCACAGGTCTGAAGCACAGGTGAAGGTGATAAGAAGAGGAAAGAGGTATTCTAAAATACCTCCTTTTTCTGGGCCTATGTTTAGTAATTTCTGTTCAAAATCTCTCCGCCTGTTGAGCAAAAAGTCTTTTCCAGTTTGCACCTTTTTTCATTCGACAGTTCATCGAGTCGCATAAGAATATCTCGCGAGTTACAAAGGTCACGTGTAGTTCCATTTTCTAAAAGAAATAATCAGTAAATCACATAATTTCAAAAAGCCACATTGCAACTTGTACATAAAGCTTTGCATTCAAATGGAGTTACATGTCACCCCCCTTATCTCCCTCCTTCCTTCCTTCCTCTATAGAGCTTCGCTTCGACGGTGCATCCAGAGCGAAGAAGCGAATTCTATTGTCCTTGTGCAGAAGGCCAGAGTAGAACGACCATGGCTCGTTTGTTTCAGTCGTGTTGTGCAGGATATCTGACTCCAGATGCCAAAGCTCTTTGTTGCTCTATCTGCATTTTTTTTTAAAATGAAAAAGCATGCAATGAGTGACATTAGTTACTAGTCGATGCAACATTCGAGTCTGACGTTTGAGTTTGATGTGTTTGTGGTAGTATGGAATGGCAAAGTAAGAGCTTGTTGTTCGTAAGTGAACAATCTAGCTAAAGATTCTGTAAGCTGCATACCTGGAAAAGTTCGTGGAGTTTGTTCTTGAGGTAGCAATATTCATGTTCTAGCAACTCCAAGGCTCTCAAGCACCTAAAAAGAAAGAAAGATAAAGGTCATTTCGTTCTAAGAGAAAAAAGGAAAAAGCAAAAGGTTTGGGAACCCAGCAATGTTTTCCTTCTCTGGGGAATAAGTGCAACAGTGAAAGTGGACGCGAAAACAATAAAGTACCCAGCATGGTTGCTCTGGTCGGAAGCGGCGCGGAAGGCGACGCAGACGTTGCGGACTCGCTTGGCACCGATGCTGGAGCTGCTTCCCATCATCTGATTCAAGTGTATCTCCATCTTCTTGTAGTCCGACAGCTCTCTGTCCATCCTGTCTCCAACACATCCCACCATGACCAACGAACAAAGAAGCAAACTCAAGCGAGAGAAACATGATCACTCAAAATATGCGCGACCAGCTACTTGTCAAACTGTTTAGATTAAGTGAAGGTATGTTTCTGGATCAACAGGTGAAAGAGGACATACGCACACGGTTATAGGAGAGAAATGTACGCAATAGAGATAGGATATGTTGTTTATCTTGCAGACAGCGATGACGCTACGCAAGTTCGAGAGAGTAGAGTTGGTCGATCATGTGACGCTTTCAAGATGCCCAAATGCAAGAAAAGAAAGAGAAAAGAAACTCTCGAAGGAGAAGTTAATTACAGGAGCATTCGGAGGTTGCGGAGGAGCTTCTCGGACTCGGAGAAGTAGATGGTGATGACTTCCGACACGAAGTTTGGGGAGCTCTCGTCTTGGAGCTGTTGCAGCTGCAAGAACTGCTCATCCAGCACTCCCTGCAAACATAAACCCCACATATCAATCAAAATGAGTTGCATATGAAATCACCATTAAAAGCCACGCATTCTGGAGAGGTTGAAGAAGAGAACATGGAAGAGAAAAGAAACAAAGACCTGGTGGAAGAGCAAGGCGAGCAAGCGATTCATTTCGGCCCGCAAGAAGTCCACACCCCACCCCAGCATCCACAGTGGAAGCCCCGTTTTGGCTCGTTTCTTGCCTCCTCTCCTCTTCCACAATCAAGCAAGAGACCTCTTCCCTCTCTTCCCTGGCTTTTGAGCGAGATGGGGGTGATTCAGATTCTTCCTAGTTTGCTCCGCGTTCGCTTCTGGTCGCGCAGATCAGATGGGTGGGCGCAAGCGGTTTGGTTTCGTCGACAGAGAGCGGGAATTGGAGAAGGGTTTCGACGGCTATTTAAAGGCTGCGGACTTTGCATTTCTCGCTGGTAGTTAGATATATAGAGTAAGACAAGACATAAAATAGATATATAAGAAAAGGATGCAGGTACATCAGACCATGCCTGATAATGACAAAAATTTAAAATTAGAGTCGCTGGACAGTCGCGCAACTCCGCTCGATTCTCTGATGGAATTCATTTCTGAACCTCCGGTTCAATCGATAGCCAAAAAGGGAGGGAATAATTTGATAACTATCCAAATCTCTCATATCTCTCTTTGTTAGGCCATAAACGTTATAGGATAATAGAGAAATGGTCGAACCGAAAGATTTAAGCATTTATAACATAAAAAGCATGAGGAACGATGAGCAAGAACAGCTATATTGTGGCATTTTTTCGAAAAAGATTATTGTTTATTCAATGGTAAATTAAGAATACATGATTGAAGGAATGGCAATGTATAATGAAAAGATGCGGCTCTGAAATTGGACATAATGTTTATGACAACCCTCGACAATAATACATGACTCCATTAATTAACTTTGAAGCACATTAATGTACAACAACCAAAAGAACAAAATATAGGCCGAACATTTGTGAAATTAGTTGAAACATAATTGTCATGATTATTGCATCTATAAAAATCATAGGTGTAAATAATTTTAGTTTTGCTCATCACGTCAAATAGACCTAACATGGACATGGCTAGGCCTTCTTTTAAAATTTAATTTTTCCCCAAGGTCCAAAAATTCAGCAACTAATGGCTCGTAGGGGCTATCTGGTAACTACTAGCTAGTTGATAACCGTGAAAGATATAAATGACTATCGGGCACTCTAGATATCGCTTGAGCACAAGGCATGATCAATGAGATGAGGAGTCATGCCAATTTGTAGTATGGTTTGCTCCACCCGACATGTTAAAGTGCTTTCTGACAAATGAGCCCATATTGGGTCGACCCATTTGTTACACCCCTAATTACCTCTAGATTTAGTTGTGATAAATGAAATGTTCATCCAAGCACTTGCGCACATTTAAAATGTTGAGAGTACATATTATTGGAACTATATTCAACAATCTTTATTGACCTAGATAATAGGAGGAATTCTCGTATGTAAAAGTGAATATTGGTAGGTACGCTTCACTAGATAAATGTCGGTGTGCTTTTCTCGTCCTTTTTTTGAAAAGATTTCTCGCTAACTTATATATCAACACAGAAGGAAAAGCCCTGTTATAGCAAACTAACAACTATAGTTTCTAATGGATTTGTTTTACCACAAGTGCTCCATCTGCAGCACCGTCTTTCACGGCGGCAGCTTCGAGAGCGTGAAGTGGACGCGCCGCCACCGGCGGCTGGGGCATGGGCTTGTGCAGCCGGGCGTGGCAGCATGGAAGTTACCGAGGCGAATGCGGGGAATCTCCCGGACCAACCCGCACATAAAAAAATCGAATTCTCGACTCTCGCTTCTGCACTGAAATGAATTGCCGAGAGAGAGAGATCGGCGACCTGCTGTTCCCGTACTCCCCATCCCCTCGCGTGCTGTCCCCGGTCCCAGCTCAGCGCGGCGCTCCCTCTTCCACCCCTCTCTCCCTACCCGACAACCGCCTGCAGCCGGTGGACAATGTCAGCAGAAATTGCCCGAACATCACAAAAAAAATGGCAGACCCACTTTCGTCCCTCGCCCTGTATAATATACACGCAACCATTCTTTTCCCCCGTGCATGCTTTGCTGCCGCTGCTATAGATAATACGTGTGAGTTTTTGCCTTTTCTTGGCACTTTCTATCCCTTTACCGTTCCTTCTTTACAGAAAGAATTCTTTTTCCACAGCTTTTCGTGGAGCGGTCTGAATTCTGAATTCCGCATCGGTTACGGTGAGGGATGGTGCGGAGCGAGCGCCCGGCGCAGAAGGGAGCTCGGCCCCGTCAGGGCCGGTGACAGATGGTGGGTGACAGTCGCATACTTCTTCTGCCAGGTGTCGAAAGTGTGGATAATGAATTTGTCTTTTCGGTGGCTCTCGGTTTGGTTTTGGGTCGTCCAAGGATAAGTTATTAGAATAGGAAAATTCGAGACTTACAAGCATCATGGAACTTTTCATGGTGATAATTAGGTGGTGTAGTAGTCTGGGTCCCCACTTTTCAAGTGATAATATAAATGTAATTGGAGCACAGAAGTATAGGTGTTAATTGCTGCTACTGTAATCTTTTATATAATTGGAGCATTCATGAGGGTGGTCTGACCATCCCTTGCTTTTACTCAAGAATGTTGACTCAAATTGTGTTGCAAAACCCATTTGAGGATTCATGCATAAATTTCTCATAACTTCTGTACTCTAATCGACTTGCTATTCTATATTGTTGGTCTTAATCTGGATTAATTATAGTCCGTCTATAAGGAGCCTCATGGGTCGGATTGCCGTTTCCACTTCTTAACCCGGTATAGGAACACGTTAGAAGAGCCCCCTTTTGGTTGTGATTATGGACTGGTAAGTGAATGATGCCTTGATCAGTAGTTGTTCTTGCGGCTTTTGAAATGGAAGCTTTGTCAACATGTCGTGTACCTAGAAGAGCACACATGTTGCTTTACAAACCCTGCCCATTTTCCCCCCTTTATGCAGAAAGGTTGATGGTTATTGAACTCCTATACCTTTGTTAATGAATGAGGATGACAAAACACATAAATCATGAAGATTAATTTGGTTCAAAGGTTAATAAATTTTACTTATACCCATTTTCCCCTTGCAACAATTTTCAAGTACTACTTTTTATCTGGGCAGTGTGGTCAGAGAGAGACCATATCTGGATGATGGGGTAAACTTTAAACAAATTCTGAGAAAGCTAGGTTAGGCAGGCATGTTAATTTGGTCCCTCAGACCTCGGCACTTTTCGAAGTTCGAAGCAATGTATTCTTCTGACGTAAGCAAAGCATAATGTGACTATTGTCTCTCATGATGATTGTCTTGAAAACTCAGCCCCCCCAAAAACATGCGCGTACTAAGTTTGCATTTCAATAATCTAGAAGATCAGTGCTTGTCGCGGCGAAAATGGAGGTGTTTTTCTGTGTGTTCACATACGAAATACTTATGTTGAGGGCCTACATCAATCATCCTTTAAGCAAGTGATTGAGTAATTATGCAAGAAAAACTCTACTATAGATCACCAAGGATAGTTGGTTGTTGCTAAAAAAGAAGAGATTAGACCAATCAAATCATCTCTTGTTTGGCTAGGTAGTCCTTATGCGCACACAAATTTTGTATCTTTTTTGTGACAATGGAACTCCAAACTTGGATAGCTAAACTAAGGTTTAATTATCTTTGTGAATGTATGTTGCCTTTTATGGGTGTTAGAAAGTTTAACTCAAAAATTTAAGCTGTTAAATAAGAACGGTATAATACTGTTGGATTTTGACTTGCACTAAAGCAAGGAAATATATATCTGGAAAGTGAAATAGTATTTGAATTTATGACATCTTGCTTTGATAATATATTGGAAAGTCCAATCTAAAAGTTTGAACTTTTAAAACAATTACCAATGGTTCTATTAAATCTCACTAGTACCCTAAGGTTTTGGGTTAAACTTTCTAACATGGAGTTTGTTTGGACTTTGGATTTACGATTAGTTTAAACTTTTGCTCATTAACATTTTGCAAATCTTGCGGCTCTCAATATATTTTACGTAATATGAAACGCTCAAAACTTCAAAATATCCAGTATTGACATGTAAATTAATTTATTGTTTTTGCACGAAAAGTAAAAACATGAAAAGTTACTCTTTTGCTTTTATTTAGACAAATACAGCATTGATTTTCGTAATCAGCATATTCTCAAAGATGGAAGGCCAGGAGTGACCCACAACGAGCTAGCCGGGAGATATGTGTTAAATTAATTTCATCAAAGAAGCATAGAAACAATTAATTTCGTTCCCTCAGAAAGCTCAAGTACTGTTCTTGCACGAATTGAAATATCACTTTACAGACAATTATTAGTTTAAAAATGAGGTAAAAAAGAAAAGGTAGCAACACACCCGCTAACACCTCTGCTTCATAATAGAACTCTAGCGGACCATATAGCTCTAAGCCATTTGAATTTTGATATGAACAAATATAAGCACGCTTGATTTGACGTAAGCAACAAAAGGGTTTTGTTCCCACCCACGTAAAATAACATTAAACATGCATCGATTTCACCGACGATAATCATGCTTGGTTCCTCTCGTGCTCACTTGGTAAAGGCATTATGTACACCCAAAGTTATATTAAAAGGAGATTATTCCCTTGGCTTCGAAATTCCCAATTCTTGGGAAGTCCTCCTCTTCCTTCTTTTAATTTAATTTGGTAGAATTTAATATTAGCCGCTATAAAGTAGGAAGTGGCACTGGCTTTGCCTTTTCCTTTTGTATTTGTCCTTTTTAATCATTCTTTTAGTTTTTGTGAGTATGGTTGTTCTGTATAGTTTAATAAAGGGATGAGAGTCTCGAGTTCGTCGCTCGAGACCGTGGCACGACCTATTTGGTTGTTATCAAATAATTGGGTCCTTTTCGGGCTAAGAAAATCCGAATTCTAAATAGGGTCTTCTTGAATGATTATGTCAGTGAAAATGTTAAAAAAAGGCACTCAAGAAACACTTTCTATGTGACAAATTAAGAGAGGTTTACAATTTTTTAGGGGTTTCATTTTTCTTGTGTTGTGCGTAACCAATTTGAAAATTTGATTATTCAATAATAAGATTGCATGAGTAATAATATACTGAGGGCACTCTAATATGTCCCATCGAGTTGTTGGTTGCTCGGATTAAGCTTAATAATATACAGATCGACTTCAAAGTAATGATTACCTATAACACGGGAAAAATTGATGAATTAAAAAAGTCGGAATTTTCTTTATTTTGTCGTTTAACATTTTCTGGAGGGCACTCCTCAATTAAAAATCCAAATATATATTAGGGCAAAACTCGAGGTTGACCAGATTGGGAAAATGGCTACCCATGTATGCTATAGTAGGCATGAAATTTCCTGTTCTGAGTCTAATGGACATGAATGCACTAGTACGCCTTCCTCGTTCGAGGATTGTGTTTGAATCACCACTTTTACACTCCCTTGCGGCCACCCCAAGAACATATATGGAATCTCACTTGTAAGTCTCATCAGCATAACGTCTTGTAGAGAGAGGCAGACCGAGATAAGGGATAAACCAAAGTAGCCAAGTGTTATTTAATTTCTCTATTAATTACCTATGCAAAAATGTACTTATTATTAATCACCGCTTGGTCTAGATAAAAATAAAAGAAAGGAGTATATATATACAAAGATGCCTCTCCCGAAAAAAGTTTTCCCGAAATAAACATGTTAACAAAAGAATAAGACATTCTTGCAAGTCTTTGTTATTGGGTATTGGATATCTTATCCATCTAAGGGCTGTATTTAAAAGTTTATAATTAATAACTAATATGGGAACTCCTCTTTCTAGTTCAGCATTCTTATTAACATAGAAAGCAGAATAGCTCTATGGTGATTGATTTTTTCTTATGAGTTATTTATTCAAGAAGTCTTGTATTTTTGTTTGGCAACATTTTAGGACTTCTTGATTCATTTGTGTAGGACGGGCTTTTGTAAGTATTTTTTTTTCAAAAAAATCTTGTTCATAAGGCAAGTCAACAATATGTTTCTTCCTTTGTATTCTCTAAATCTCCTTAAGGATTTGCATTGCATGTTGGATAGGAAATCTTGATTCCTATCTCTAGTATGTAAAGGGTCTCCTATGAAGTGTTGTGAAATGGAGTAAATGAGAGTATTCACCGCATCTTGGATGAGATGCCCTTGATCATCATCCATGCGTTGTCCAAAGTCATCTATTTTTATAAGCAATTAGAATTTGTATTCTCTGTTCATCGGTTAGAAAGTTATCCCACCAACCTTTTAGTTGTCCAGTAAATCCAGCTACTAAAAGATTAGCAACAGCATGATCAAAATCATCTTGCTGTGTTTTGTAGGCATTAGCAAGCATTACCATGTTGTTTAAAATGTTCATAATATTGCTTTATGCTACACCATCTATATTCCATTTGTAAATGGCATCTGGAGAGTATTTATTTTGTATTTTTTGCGATGATTCTTCCTGAGCGATGTCTGGTGGGATAGCTCTACTATAATAAATTTTTTGGGGTTGTCTCCAATTGAGTCTATTTACCTCAGCTACTGATTCATTATCAAAATCACTAGAGGGTTTTGTTAAAGTACTAATAGTGGGTTGGTCTGGAGTATCTCTAATAGTTAGGCCTTGGAATTTTAGGGTGTCTAGTATAGGAGCGGGTTCTAGCTTTGATTTCCCTAAAAGTCTTTTCTTTTGTTCTATGGCTTTAGCAAACTCTAGACTAAGATTTTTCGAGAATTCAAAAGCCTTAAAAATGGGTTTTTTGAGTGTGTCAACTTGTGGTGTGATAAGTTGGGTAAGATTCTGGATGGTAGATTCTATCATATTCAATTGTTTTCCTATGGTTACCAAATGTTGATTTGTATAATTGTTTTGTTCAATAACCTTGTGAGTGTAAAGGGAATCTGTTTTGTCTGGAATCCTAAAGGAGTAGCCATTACCTTGCTATCTCCATGTTGTATTTTTATTCTCCTAAGGGGTGGATGATTGGATTCTATGGTTTCACCATTATCAAGTTTCCACTTATAATGATGATCTAGAACAACTATTTCTTTTGGTTCGAGGAATTGTTCTTCTAACCAATCAAAGAAAAATATATGGACTTCATATTTATATATGTAGTCGTAATATCTTTGCTTGATATATTTTGCTTTATCAACAAAGGTTTTGAAGGACCATTCTCTAATTTGTTAGTTGTCTTTTGAATTAAATTCCTTATTAAGGAATGCTCTATTTGGTTCAAATTTCTATTTCATTTATTTGAATACCTTCTTCTTCAAGAAGTTCATCAGAAGAAGTATCATCAGTTTCTATAAGGATGCTGTTTAACTGGTTTAAAGTATTATCATCTAAAGATAGTTCATTCAATCTTTTATTAATCCTACAATATTTTGAAAATATGTCCTTTTCTACCACAAGAGTAACATTTAATGTCTTTAAAAATTTTCTTATTAGTCCGATGTCTATTTTGGTGTTTTCTTTTAATTTTATAAGGTTATGATTTGTTGCGGTGTTTCTTTGTTCCTTTCTCAAAAGGGCAAGTTCCTTTACATTTTGGTTTTGTTTTTTCATTATAGCGTATTGGGCATAGAAGTCTCCCAAACTTCTGTTGGTTAGAGATTGTTCTTCCTTGAGTTGTCTTTGTAATTTGATTGTATTACACATTTGTGTTCCTTACCTGTAAACGTAGGAGACTATTTCTCCATAAGAAAGTCAATCATAAGGTATTTGGCCACGGTATTCTTCTCTAATTCTATCTCTAACTTGGTCACCTATTATTTCTATGGGTATTAGGAGGTAAAGGTATTGTATCCCGCATGGAAGTATCTCTATGAGTACTTGGAGGAATGGTGATTATGGGTGGAAGATTAGGATTAAGGGCTATTGATCTTGAATAAGAAGTATGAAATGAAGGGCTAGATCTTGAATCGAAAGATCTTCTGGGAAACCCAATAGTGACCATTCCTTCTGGATGTTGAATAACATTGGTCGGATTTGTATTTTGAACAAGTGGTTGGGGAATTTGGTTTTCTAATTCCCATTGTTGAGGTAGAGTGACTTGATTCCAACTAATAGACTTAGGAATTGTTGTATTTACTTTAGAAATATCAGTCTAGAGGAGAAGTGTTTCTCCTCGTGGACTATGTTTAAAAGCATTTTCTCCAAAGGCATAGGTCATGGCTTTGTAATGGATCCTATAGACAAGAGCTAAAGGAATAGATCCATCTGCTACTTTGTAATTATGGGTTTTTATTTGGAGTGTGAGAGCTCTAAGAATTTCTTATCCTTAAGGGATACTGAGAAATTGGGTAACAATCAAAATGTATTAGTCCTTTATAGAGACTTGTGTCTACAGTACCGAGAATTCGTCATAGTTTAAGAGACGTGAATCTCATAAAACTAAGAAAATTGAAGTATTAAGACCTTTTTTAAGAGGTTTGACTCCTACTTGGACTAGTTCTATAGGAATATAATTGTATTTTTTTTTTATGCTTCTTGATAGACTCTTGGTTCAAAATATGTATTTTTTCATAAGAATTAGAAAGAGGAATATCTCTTTCTTCAGTAACTATAACATAATCTGATTTTTTGAAAATTTTTAATTTTGATTGTTTATATATTTCCTTAAGCTGGACTTTAGGAATTTCCCAATTTTCTATAGATTTGTTGAAATCTTCTCTCCTTACTTCTTCTCTATGTATAGGACCTAGATGTGAGTCCATTTGTGAGAGAGAACTAGAAGAAGATGTAGATCTTCTAAGTAAGCTCATACTTAAGATCGAAACTATTCCTTCTTCAGAACCGTTACAGAGCTAAACCAATGGTCTCACTGCCTCTCAGGGACTTACGGCTTGGACCACTATGTAGAACTTGGCTAAATAGCCCAAATACCCAGATAACTACAGTCCAGCATTGTTCTGAGGACATTGCAATTCTGCTCTGGATTGCAGCAAATGCTACACTTGCAATGGATTTCTCCTAGCTGTCTTATATATATTATTTGTCTTGTGAAGCTTAATTTTTCATTTTGTCCCTATATGTACTGTTGCAATCTATGTCGAATAGCCCAAAATTCTTGTCATGAATTACTACCCGCCAGTGTTTAGAGGCAGGCACATGATGACAAGTATGTTTTGGATAAGTTAGGTATCTTGGTATGAATTATGATGAGGTTATTTGGCTCTCATTTGTGGTGCAAAATATTCTTTTGTAGTAGCAGACACAAAGCATTATCGCTTAATGGAAGACATGAGCACCGAGCAACCTGGTTGGATATATAAATCCCCTCCAAGAAAAAAAAAACCCTTCGATTCGAGCGGCGAAAACTCGTCACACAATTATGCATGATGTGAAAGTGTGATGGTGAAACGAGATAAAAATAAATTTCCCGCTGAATTTAGGTGACTTAGATGTCGAATTCCAGAGACTAGAGGGCAGAGTATTCTCTACAAATTCTAACTCATATGAGAAAATTGTTATAAACAATTCACAATCCACCCGATTGCCAAGATTATTTCTCTTATTTAATGGGAGAATCACTAAATAAGTCTTAAATCTATTACAATTGTGTAATTCAATTATAAACTCTTTTTTACGCCAATTCAGAGTCATAAACATTTTACAATTATGTCAATTCAGTCCATTCAACTAAATTTGGCCAGCCGGTAGTGACGTGGACACCGTCTAGCAAATGTTAACGCGGCAATTTTTTGATGATATTTTTTATTTTTATGATTTTTTTATTTTTCTTTTATTTTTATTTTTCTTTTTTTTTTTCTCTTCTTCCTCTTTGGCTTCCTTACCCCCACAATGGCCAGCACACTAGCCACTGGGCGATGGCCACGAAGACCTCATTGGCTACTAGCAAGGGTCATGGCCCTCGCTCACCCTTGCCAGCAGCCTTGCTCGTGATTAGCGAGGCCATGATGGCCCATGACGGAGCCAATTCTGTGGATGGCTCGAGGATCGAAGAGGATGAGGATGAGGAGGGGGCCAACAACGAGGGGGTCAGGGCCTAGTAGAAAGCGAGTTTGGCGTCGGACAACTTATTCTCCTTGAGCTGTAGATTGCAATAGCACTTGGAGCAGAGGTCCTGCGTCGCGGGACTCCTTAAGAAGCTGCAGTTGTTCACACAAAGGCGCGAAGCTCAACACTAATGCTCTTCCGCCATCTTTTCTTTTTCCAAGACCTACCAAACACACACATCAAAACTAAAGTGTACCTGACAATCACGACATCCAACTCTGCCCATCTAAGGGTCCTCTCTTCCCTCCAAATGTACCAAATTGAAATCGCCATCACAAAAAACCTCAAGAGGTAGAGAGAGATGGAGACTAGCCTCACCTAGGTTTGGGCAAAGCCACCTCGCCCAGATGTAAGTGAGGCTACTAGCGAGGGTGGGCGAGGGTCTCGACCCTCGCCGGCAACCCATGAGGGCTTCATAGCCATCATCCAATGGCCAGCAAGCCTCATCAGCCACTGTGGGGGTAAGGAAGCCAAAGAGGAAAAAATACAAAAAGATTAATTCAAAATTCAAAAAGTAAAAAAAAAAAAAAAAAAAAAAAATTAATAATAATAATAATATTTACAAATTGCCACATTAGTGTTTTCCGGATGACCGACACTGGCTAAAATTGGCCGAATAAACTAAATCGGCACAAATACAAAAGGTTTAGGATCGAATTGGCTAAAAAAAGTTTAGGACTGAACTAAAAAAATTGCAATAGATTTAGGACTGTTTTGGTAGTTTTACTTTTATTTAACTCAGGCAGGTCAGATATATTGGGCCGTGAGCAAGGCTCAGATTGTGTTGAGCCCATCTGGAGTCCAGTGATGACCCAGCAGATCGAGTGTCTGGGCTTGAGCCTAGTGGAAAGCGGGTGGGCTCCCCAAGCCAACCCATCACCAAATTAGGACCTGCCCCGGCTGTTGCCCAGAGCAGACGAGGAAGTTTAATTTGGTGGCTCCATCAAATTTCATGCAGCTAATTTACAAACACGATCGAAAAGCAGCATTACGGTCAAGGCTGGTGGTGGTGTGATGAGATGAGGAGCGGTGTAGGAACGAATCAGGATTTTGTGGGTGAATCAGGAAGCCTTAAAAGAGGAGGATTTATGGAAGAATTCTGGGTGGCGGTAAAGAGTGGATTATAGAACAAAAGCAACGGGACAGGGGGGAAAGATAATTGTGTCGTGATAAGGTGGGTTGGATATTTGAGTGGTCATGAGATATGGACTGCTGTGATAGAAATCTCTGATTTTTTCCACGCTTTCTGATATGGTCCCAACTGATATTTTCTCGTTATTTGTCTTGTTTTCAGATATTCCCGCAAAAATCGGTGCTTGGGATTGTTCATATTACCAATTTCTTCTCAGATTTTATCTTGTTCTTCTTGGACCCCATTGATAGTCTCAGAGCTCTCTCTCTCTCTCTCTCTCTCTCTCTCTCTCTAGTTGGGCTGCGACTGAAGTGGTGAACAACATGGCGGCAACATCTGCGTCCATCTTCACCCCCACAAGTTCATTCTCAGCTGCCAGAGTGGTCTCTAGCAGGAAAGAAGCTCCGTCAAGCTCAAACGCTCTCGGTGGGTCTCCTTATACTCTGTCCATCCATGAGTTCATAGAGTCCCACCTAGTGGGATAAAGCGTAGTTATCGTATGATGAGCACATATTGCAGAAGTAACTGACGCAGATATTCCAATTTCGAAGAAGAATTAGATGAGATTGACACTGTTTGCTCTGCTCTGGTTGTATTTTGCCTATTCTCAAGCTCATTCATGACCGATCAGCAAGCATGTTTTATTCTACTTAGAGCCGTCTGCTATAGGTTCTTAGGGTTCCTCGGTACCGACTTCAACGTTTATCTCGCATGGTGGCTTTCCATAACAGGAACACGAAATACGGAGATTGTGATATAATAAACATTTCGAGTCGTAATCCCGATAGTCCATCCACTTTTAATCTCCACATGCACCGCTAGAAAGGGAATTGTGCTAGACTTTAGAAGCCTAACGGTTCAAATTCATTACGCAGTTAGCAGTTTTCTTGGCTCTTCGGTGAAAAGGAACTTAGAGAAGTGTAAAGTTGTCAAGGTAGACACTATAGTCAGGGCCGCCGCAACTGTCTCAACGGCTCCAATGGAAGAAATCAAAGAGTAAGGTCTCCCGCTTTCAGCTCGTGACGATAGAGCGACCATCTGTTGTTTCCATATTTGATTATACTGCGATTGGGTGACTCTTAACTCAGATGTCCATGTTGATGTTGTTTTCCTTCAAAGCAGGACTCGTCTCTACCGTATCAGGCTATAGAAATTTGAAGCTACCTCTGTATTTGCATTAAGTACGTTGAACTTTTGTCCTTTCTTTTACAGATACGCACTTCCCTCATGGGCGATGTTTGAACTTGGGAGATCTCCAGTATACTGGAAGACAATGAATGGTCTTCCTCCTGCATCGGTATGAGATGAGTTGCTTCCAAATTTCTCATGACATGAAGCTTCGGCTAAAACTATATCGCATGGCTGATTTTGTGATTGCCAATTTTAACAGGGAGAGAAGCTGAAGCTTTTCTACAATCCAGCCGCTGCGAAGCTTGTTCCAAATGAAGAATTTGGGGTTGGTTTTAATGGTACTTCTCATGTCTTCTATTGACTGAGATCTGCTAAGACCTGCATATTTCCTTTAAGTTCTTGTTTTAAAATGGATCGATTTTAATTTTGCTTGTGAGATTCTCAGTTCAGCTGTGAATTTTTCGTTTGATAGAGTGCCTGGTTCTTAGATTTCTTTGCATAAAGTTTGCTCCTCAGGCCTTTTTGCTGTGCATTCTGCAGGAGGTTTCAATCAGCCTATAATGTGCGGTGGCGAGCCAAGGGCAATGCTGAGAAAAGATCGAGGCAAGGCCGATTCTCCAATTTACACCATCCAGATCTGCGTTCCCAAGCATGGTTGGTATTACTTGTGAAATTCTGTTTTGTTTACTATCGTTCTGCTTTAGACGAACTCATGCCCCTTCGAGGTTGGCAGCGCTGAACTTGATCTTCTCATTCACAAATGGAGTCGAGTGGGACGGTCCTTACAGAATGCAGTTTCAAGTTCCCAAGGCTTGGAGAAACAAACAGATCGACTTCTTTAATGAGGTCAGCCATGTGTCTGCTCTTTTCTTTATCATCGAAAAGGAGGGATGATCATCAAACCATAATGAAAGGACTACAAATGCAAACGGAGTTCTCCCAAGATGATCCGTACATGTTAGAAAGTTCAATTCAATCCAAAAACTTAAGTAGATAATATCGATATTTCACCACCCCATCTTATAAGTTGATAGGTAAAGGTAAAGGGAAACGATATGGAATTTTGATTACGCACCTTCGCATAAAGGGTAATTGGCTTTGATGCCGTGTTAGAAAGTCCAATCCAAAAATTTAAGTTAATAGACAAGGGGTACTACATGAATATAAAAAGTATTTGAGATCCGTTGTTAATCGATGTGGGATAATATTTCAACAATAATTGCGAGTTAGACGATTCATGTGAGGACCAGTTGACACATCAGTATCTTTAGCACCTAATTCTTTTGTGACCTATGAAATTATTTTTCCTTATGCTTGGACAGAAAGGATTAGACATTCTGTCATGACAAGAACTGTGTACTTTTAAACACCGTGATCTTGTACATCCTCGGTATTTTCTGTAATGGAATCGTGATCGCTTTCTTGCGGCACCTTCATGGAATGATAACAGTTTCATTTACATCACCTCGTGTTCATATCGCAGGGCCTTGCACAGGAATTGAGCAATGAAGGCGCATGTGAAAAGGCCATCTTTCCGGACACAAACATTGTAATCACGAGATGCACAATGATCGGTAACTTGTCTGTTGAAGGGGTAAGTAACACCCATTGCTTCCTTTGTTTCCACATCTTCGTGCTCCTGCAAGAAGTCCCCTTGTAACTATTTCTGCTTGTGATTGTCGATCCAGGGCGATCGCTGCAATCTAGATCTGGTACCTGGATGCATGGATCCTACCTCCGACCTATACAATCCACTCGCCAACGTCGACGACGGGACATGCCTAGTATATTCTGATTCCGAAGGCGAAAACTAAGCACTGTACAACACGCATTATCTTTGCATACATTGAAAGCGCGTCCGAAACGACAGCAGCGGCATGCCATAAATCTCTTCCCTCTCGACGTGGAGTGAATGCGATTTGTTACGTCGCATCTTGCATCAGGATATGTGCGACTGCAGCAAGTAATGATGGGCCTGCATCGGCCCTGATTGTTCCGTACTTAAAACTAGGAAACGTATACATGTCGAAGCATTTAATGAATGTGGCCTTCCATATAGTGATTTACAACAGTGCATGATTGACAAAATCCCACGCATTAGCATAAATTCTCTCCATGGCGAGCTAAGACTGATAATCGTACATCTGATAAAGCTAACACATATCAGCATATATACACTGGACGTCTCGTGTACATTTGTCAAAATCCAAGTCGGAGCAGTAAAACTTATTACCAAAAAAAAAAAAGAAGTTCTGGGTCCTGCTTTGAGTGATCAAAATACGACTTCAGAAGCAAAGACAAGACCAGGTTCTGTAAATCCCAACAGAAAATTCCACGCGGCGAAGCGCCTGGAAATTGCAAGGAAGTCGGTCACCTAAAAGCTGTTGCGTTTGGGTCAAGAACTGAGGGCCAAGAACGTTCAAGAAAGTCCAGCTTCGCCGACGGGATTTGCCTCTACTACTTTCCTGAATAATATAAGATGTAAAATGGTATGACACGACAGTCTCGATTTAATAATCTTACTCGCCGTCTGCACCTGCATGGATCCACCCATCATCATCACGTCGGTGGCAGAAGAAACATGAAACGTGTGGATTAATATTAATCATTTTTCTCATCTAACTTTGAGATAGCATTGCCTGAAAGGATAGGATTTGGCGAACCCATTATAAGCTACAGGGATTAACGGTTAAATAAACAAAGAGTAAACATATATACATATAGATATCTGGAGGTTATGACCGCAGTCCTTTACGTAATTACAAAATAAGAGCGGATAGCTAGCTTGGGCTTTGTTCGTTAGCTTGGCACTGCGAGTGGGAAACTTCTCAATTCTCATGGCTGTTTTTTTTCCTTTTTTTGGTCTTGGCTTGTCCTTAATCTAGAGGATGAGCTAGAAAATGCATGATTTGAGAATTTAATTTGATTTGTGAGAGAAAAGATAACTAGAGAATGTCATCAGAAAAAGAACAAATAAAGAAAAAAAGTGAAAATTCAAAGGCACAAAAAAATTTCTGAGCATCCAATCCCAACTTCTTTGTCCCTACCATTTGCCTTTTCTTGTGAATTTCTCCGTTCGTTCCCCCCAAGAAGAAGGCCTTTACGGCCACAGGTCAAGCTTATGGTACGCGTTTATGTGCTGTTTTTTTTTTTTTAGGTCCAACACGCGTGTTCAACTCAAGTCATGAGAGCCTCCTTTGAAATCCCATTGCCAATTCCACCTTTGCTCATCTTCTTGCTCTCTTCGTACTTTCCGGCGAGAGAGTCGAACAGGATCCCGGCACCAATCCCGGCAGCCAAGTCGATGGTGTAGTGGCCTCTCGTCCCAAGCAACCTCACCATTTGCAGCACGTTGAGGGCGTCGAAGAGCCATGCTAATTCCCACCTCTGCATCCTCCTCATGTCTAGGGAGGCGATCACCGAGCCCGCGACATGGCCGGAGTAGAAGAGGAAGAAGGAGACGTTGCCCACGGGGAAGTCCACGCCTGAGCCCAAAAATCCCTGAAATGAATCAAACTTAAAATCCTGGAAAAACTCAATCACGGTAACAAAAAATCGGTTTAACCCGCAAAGACTACAGGTTCAAACACGACCAAAAGTCTAGTGTCCGTAAGGCAACAAAGTTAACTTCAAACACAAGTAAGGAGTAATGTTTCAGTATCTACTTCTTTGTTTTTTTATTGGGTATCTTGCTTTTAACAGATCTAGGGGGCTAAGCCAGGGCAAAGACCTACCTCATTTATGAAACACCTTTAATGTTCAATTTCATTGTAGTTTTAGTCAAGTCCTGAAGCTTCATTACATCGACGTAATTCATCACGACGATATACCATAAAAACCCATCGATCAATCCAAAGAGCACACGCGATCTGTGAACTGTAGATATCCAGCAAATGCATGGAAAACAAAGGCAAAATAAAGGGAGAGGAGACGAAAGAAGGAAGGAAGGAAGGAAGGAAGGAAGGAATGGGGGAACCTGAGGAAGAGGGAGCTGAGTGGAGTAGCCGAGAATGCCACGGCAAGTGAACATGAAGACCGTCGAGATGGTCGCTCTCGGCCGGCGCTCGATCAGCCACGTCCACAGGATGTACGTCGTCTGCATCAACACGAACACCTGTCCACCCACCCGTACCACACGCACCATGCACATCGCATCATAAATCGTATAATAATATAATGGCCCTTGAATTTAGTAGCAAATTTGGAACTTTCTTGATCCGGCATTTATTGCAGTTCATACGCACGGATGCACGAAAGGGAACTGGGAATCCTAGATCGTGAAACAACGGAACGAGGCGGGCATTGCGAGACCAGGACGATGCCATTCATGACGGCTTCCGTATCTGGTCGCGTGGGATCCGGCACGCACGTATAGTACAGCCACGCGGGAAAAGGAAAAGAGAGAACAGCTGTTATTCGTCTTTATCCGACGTAAAAAATGTTAAATGTACCGTGTTGAGGGCGGCCAAGAGGGTGTTGAGCTCCGGCGACGACGAGAGCAGCCGGTGGAGGGGCCGCGTGACCACGAACCCGACGTCGAACGGCGGCGACAACGCCGGGACCATGCGGAGCGTGTACTCCACGCCCATGAAGAAGAGCAGCCCCGCCGCGAAGACGCACGGGATCCAGTGGTGCCGCGCCACGTGGGCCACGTCCCGCCGCGTCCAGTTCACGAACGACGCCGGGCCGTAGATCGCGCCGCCGAGCCAGCCAGCGCCGGCGCCGCAGCGGTCGTCGGGGACTTCTTGGGCATGCCGGCGGCGTTCTTGCGATCGGGGGCGTCGGGGAGGGGCCCGCTGGGGAGGGGCTTGATCCGGTGCTTGAGGGTGCAGGGGGCAGGGGAGAGGGAGTGCTCGGTGATGACGCTCATGGCGGATGGATGGTGGGGAGGAGGGGACGGGGGAGGTGGCGATGTAGTCGGGGGCGGGGGGACGTTGGAGGAAATCTTCTGTGGCTGTTTATGTTTATATAGAGGCGCCAGAAAAGGGCGGAGTTCTCGAGAGAAATTTCCTTCCTTTTCTCTCTCTCTCTTTTACCTTTTTTTCTCTCTCTTCAATTTGATTTCTGGGATATCAAGAATTGACCTCGAGGGAATACTGGTATTTCCGTCTTCTTCTTCTTCTTCTTCTTCTTTTAACATGAATTGGTCAAAAAGGAGTATGAATAGTATGAAGTGGAGGTGGTGATGGTGGTGGTGTTGCCGGTGGTGAAGATTTCCCGACTTTTCGTCGTGCGTGACACTGTACCAGGAGAGAGAGAGAGAGAGGCCCAGTCCAGACGCAGTAAACTCGTGCCCATTTCGATGCAAAGTGGCACGATGCATGATCGTCCATCCGACAAATGCAACTCCTCGTTTTCTAACGTGGGTTTCGATGCTCCTTTCATCTTTTTTTTTTTTTTTTTTTTTGGGTACTCTGAATTTGCATCGAAATACAATGACGAAATATATTATACAGTATTCGGCGACGTTATATCCAAATAAAATGTCAAATAAAAAACCAATTTCAAAGATGAGATCAACTCAGATTGCATAATTTTTTTTTAAAAATAATGTAAATAATGAAGTGACACATCCGACTTCGCTACTTACCGCGCAAGGACCTCCTCCCATGATACGGATCATCATTACTCTCAATCGCTATGCAATAATCATCGCCGATTAATCAATCATGTTCCAATAACTAAAGTGAGCAGGAGAAGTAAGGCATGTCCGCCCCCCAGTACTCGCTGCCCAGCACTGTCCTTCTCCTCACTACCCCGAGATTGTCGGGTTCGATGTCCCGTGGCGTCTGAACTTCACGCACGGCATCTACCTCCTCGTTGCCACCCTTTGACCGCACTCGCTACCTATCTTGATCACTCCACGACACCATCGGCGACCGGAGGCTTATCTTCGCTGATGTCCGAATCACCAAGCGCGGTGAGGCTAAGCAAAAAACTACGAGCTACTAGAGGTGAAAATGGTTCTGGATTTGGTGAAGCTGGCGGCAAAGGAGTGAAGGGGGGCTAAAAAGTTAGGGTTTGACAATCCTAGTGAGGGAGCTACAGTAATGACATCTAGATATCAAGAGAAATTATGATGGGTAAGTGAGATTTTTTAAAGATATTTACACTTATTTTCGATTCCACCACACATATGATGGAATTTGCTATAATTGGGAGGATATTCAAGGGAATTCAAATCCCATCTTATCTTTATCATATTTCTATCCCAATCTGAACAACCTAACTTTCTAAGTTTACCCTCATTTTTACATGTGTAATGTCGCTAAATGCTTTGTCATCGGGGAAGTCATTCACATGTTATGTTACTTTGATTTAATTTGAGTGAAAATCTTGAAAACTTGTGCCATGCGGTTGACTTGAGCGTGATTCATTTTTTAACAATATTATTGGGATTTTGTTAAATAGCAACCTAATGCTATCAAAATCCCCAAACTAGTACATTTATATCATTTTTACCCAAAAATTAATTTTTATGTCATAAAAATCACAAACTAGTATACTTTTGCCACGGGGAAAGTATCAAAAAGTATTAACTTATTGCATTTCTTAAACTTTTTAATTTAGCCAATTTACTCCTTAATATTTTCATATTTTTTTCTAATTGAATATATTAAGTCAATTTTGTCTAAAAATTGCTGGATTTTGAATTTGTTATCATTCATTTTGACCAGCATGGATTGCCAATCACTAGCGACTGCCAACAAACCCTCAGCAAGTACTAGCGAGAGTTGTGGCCCTCACTCGCTAGCGAAGGTGCAAAGGCCTTGCCAGATCTAAGTGAGGGCCTTCGTGCCGTTGCCTACAGTTGGCAAGGCCTTCAAATCTAGCGAGGGCTATGACCCTTGCCAGCCATAATGAAAGAAGAAAAAAGGAAAAAAATAATTAAAGAAAAGAAAAGAACAAAAAAAATGAAAAATGATTAAGAACATTCATGTTAATGCTAATCATGCCACGTAGAAATGTAGATGTCAATGTCAATGTTTTCTAGACAAAATTAATCGGAAGAATTCAATCGACAAAATATGAAAACGTTATGACTAAATAAGTCCAATTTTTGACAAAAAAATATTGGTTCAATTAAAAAATTTATGACTGAATTAACACAAATATAATAGGTTTATGACTTTTTTGGTACTTTTCTCATGGCACATTTTTAGGATAAATCAAGGTTTTTTTAAGAAATTTACCATTTGGAGTAAATATGGCACGGATATATCAACTTGAATTATTTTGTGTTATAAAATTTAATTTGGAGTAAATGTGATATGTGCGCACCAGTTTGTATAAATTGGCACAAGTATATATGTACCGGAATTATAAATTAGTTTAAAACAAATGCGACACAATTATACAAGTTTAAGAGTTTTTGAAGCCCTAAACGTATTAGGATGAAATTAGTGAAAATTAGAAAAAAAAAATTCTAACCATATTACAATTGTATCGATTCAATCCTAAATATTTCTTCTTCTTTTTTTCAAATTGAATCTTAAATATTTTGCGTTTGTGCCAATACTATCCATCCAGCCAATTTTGGCTAGAAATGCTAACATGGACGCTAACCTTCTTATGTGGCGCGGACAATACTAACGTTGATAATTTTTAATGATATTTTTTAATTTTTATTGATATTTTTTAAATTTTCTTTTACTTTTTCTTTTTTTTTCTTTTTTTCTACTCACTTCCTTTTTTCTTCAATCAGATGTCGGTCGGCTAGAGGGCTAGCAAGGTCAACCTCACTAGTCACTAGCAAAGCTCGTCCCCATCGCCCACCGGCAAAGGAGAGTCTCATTAATAAGGGACTGGATCACGAGAGTTTCAAGAGGGATTGCATGCAAAAGGTGTAGGGCAGTGTAGGGGATCGGGTTGCGCCAATTGGAGGAGTAGAGGCGGCTCCCTGAAGCTAGATCGAGAAGGAGTGAGGTCGAAGGCACAAGGTCAAAATCAGGGCTAGGGTTTGTAGAGGGGTCGAGTAATTTGGCAACCTGAGGTTGCTAAGGGAGGATAAAGGAGGTGGTGATTGATTTGACGGAGCAAGGTTTGGAACTGTAGAGGGTGTTCAGGAGAGTGCAAGTCCTAGTGAAGATCAATGCCTGAGATGCCATTGATTAGAGTTTGGAAGAGGAGATGATGGTACAATATCTTGAAATAAGTCCTCTTGTGGTGAGACTCAATTTCGCCAGTGACCGAAGGGAGCCTCACCACCCCTTACCTCTAGTCAATCAGTGAACTCTGGCGACTGATTGAAGGAAGAATGGAAGAGAAAACAATAATAATAATAATAATAATTTTTAAAAATATATTAAAAAATTATTATTAAAAATTATCCACGTTAATGAAAATCACACCTTATAGGACAACCTATTAAGGGTGTGCAAAGGAATTAGGACCCGCTCGGATCGCTCGAAACCGGACCATAACAGGTTATTCTTAAAGGAATTAGTACTTGTTCTCGGTTCTATGAGGGATCCACTCACCCGTCCACTCGGACCGGATCAATTATATTATTATAATTTTATTAATTTTTAATATTAAAAAAATTGTTAGGATTAGTCTTTGATTTTAGAATAGGCCCGGATTTGAGTGCAAAAGATGTGAAATATCTCCCTCTCGATCCATGCCCGACATGTGCTTGAAGAAATGCCTAAACTTGATTACTGAGAATATTTTTAGTTAGATTACATCTCTACTGAGTCTAAATCTCTTCAGTCTTTGGTTACCTTCGCTTTGTGCTTTGGCCATATCCTTGTGAATGTCATATGTATTTGTGATGTGGCTAGGATCATAAGTCTTGAATGGATGATGGTGAGGATTAAGGCCAGCAAATTTCCATCTGGTGATTGGAGGCAACCGGAGATGGAGGTCCGACGATGGATATTTTGTTTGAGCGTACGATGTTACATAAGTTGTGGTGTTCTGGGTTTAATGTCCTATTTCTGGATAATGGGATGAAAAATTCTAGGAAGAAATAAAATAAGATAAAAAAGGGAGGAAAAAGCTTCTTGACCAGTTCCATGGATCCACTCTAACAGTCCGATTCCCGGGTAGATACATGCAACTAACCGACAGTTCCCGATTTTAATTTTTCGGAACAAGTCCTTAGCGGGTGGTTCTTGATTCTCGGATGGAAACAGCCCATCTGGACTATGCACACCCCTATAGTCAATGTCCATGTCAACTATTTTTTGTCAAAATTGACTAGATGAATTGAATTTGTATGACTATGAAAAGTTGACGATTAAATTAGTAGAATTTCAATGGAGATTAAGGATTTTTTTGGTGGTTCTCCCAACGAAATCATGGAAAGGAGCCGGCCTCCTCCAACTTCAATACCCACTTTTTATCTTCACACGACGTCTTCATATTGATTACCGACCAAAACAGGAAAAACGTCTTCATATTGATCGGAGTTGCGACACGTTAGTACCCAATGTCAAGAAAGAAACCCGATTCGTTCTATGTCCCTCTCTCCTCCTTCTCTTTGCGGTGATCTATCTGAGATGATCGACAGGCAAGCTCAGGCTGAACCGTGCCGTAGGAAGGACCTAACTTGTCGTCCGAGCGCATCCATTAACAAAGAAGAATACATACGTATTATTTTCCGAGTTAGCATGCCTGATTTGGACCATATAATTAAATGTTCTGCACTTGCTCAAACCCGCCCAAGCTTATCAAGACTTTGTGGTGGAGGAAGGAGCTTGGTCGAGCCCACGAGCCGTTTAGTAAGGCCGTGGTCAGATCTACTGTGCGCACGCTTTGACTGGCCACCACCCGGTCGAACCACCACTAGCGTCCACCGCGATCACCATCGCCACCGCCAAGCCATACACATGAAAACACTGTGATCGCTGCTCGCCGGCCTCGACCATTCTTGCCCACCATGTACGGTTGCAACGGTTGCTCAGCGGATGAGCTCTGCAACCTTTGTCGACCTCAAACCAAATGGTTAATCGCCATTATCCAGTGGCGAACAACCTCGAATCAAGGTCAATCCAAGGTCGTCGACCTTTGGTTTATCCTAGCGATCTCTCGGACATGCAGTTTCAATCAGGGGTAGACCATTTATGTCCGTCGAATTTGGTCATGAGTCATTTTTATGGTAATGACAGCGTGACCAGTGCAAGCGAAAGCGCTAAATAGGCGGTGGTGCAAATATATGTTTAGGGTTGGACATAATAGCGACTTGGAACTTTAGTGTTAACTCGCACATGAAGCAAGAATAGCTTCGAGGTCCTTCATTTATGGAGCAAGAAAACCCTAGTAAACAAGCTACATCAACACCCAACCAACCATGTTGCCGGTGACTCATTTAATTCGATGTTCATCTTTGGCTTCATGTGTAGACACCCTCGTCCAAACTCCAAACCCTCCTTCAAACACGACAGCGATGGATCTCGTGGCGGGGACGGCAGCAGCACCGACAGAATCAATCGAGAGGAGAGGCTGCCCCAAGCCATTGTACTGTTTCATGTGTCCAAGAGAAAGGCGCGACGTACTCACTCGGTGTATTGTCCACTTTGACTAGTTCCATACCAAACTCAATGATTTTACTTATTAGCGTACAGGTAGGTAGTACTCTAATTTGGGCTTACTTAACTCTGCAGTTCCAAATCAAAGTTTGTCATTACATTAAAAGGCTTTTTTCTAATTTTCACGTAAATATCTCAGAATCGCTATCCACTTTTGTTCAGGTGCGATTACTCTCCATCCTCGTCGAACCAGGTCATGACAGAAAGGGCGCAAGCAGTCCAAGCTGTCTAGTTCTCAAGAAAGGGAGTGGGAGAGGTTGGACCTTTCTCTCAGACCCTTAATTGAGATGGTTAACTTCCCTTAATTACGTTGTACCCATTATCCTGTACCTCCAAATTAGTGGAGTGAATATGTGGGGAAGGTCGCTTTCCTCATCTGCCGGCTTGGACCGATTCTCGTACGACGACTCTCGTTGACGTCGATCGATGAACAAATCTCGCAAATTAGCCGCCGTGGCCTCAATGAATAGGCCAGTCATGTGGACAATCGATTGGGTCCCTGGCCCCTCTTAAATTAATTGAAGATGGTTACTTATCAATTGCTTTTCTTGACAAAACCCCGGAAGTTAACTTTTCTTTTTTTGGTCGGTCCCGGCAGTTAACTTGAACGAGCGCAATAATGACGACAATAGTCCCCAAATATTTCTCTCCCATCTTGACAATGCCTTGAAACACTCGTTAATCGATATTTTACCACCCCGGAAAGATTAAAAAAAAAAAAGGGCTAGTTTGTAGAAATTACTCTCTAACAAAGAGTGGAAGTCTTGAACACCATAAAGCAAGAGCATGTATATAGAAGTACAATATTTTGATGAGCTAAATTCCGAAAGATTTTTCTTCTTGGACTCTCTATAAATGACTTTAGTTAGGTGAGTTCATCATAAATGATTCGAGACGCATTAGTGATTCACCACGTTACCATGACATGACGATCTCTTTTTATTTTCTGTCCGTGGGGTTATCGACGGATGGGTGAGCGAACGATTTGATTAACAATAACTGAAATTTTGGGACAAAGATGTGGCAAATTGGGTTAGCTCAGTGGACCGATTTGGAGTAACGAGGAGCAAAAGAAAAAACTCATTTTACGTGGAATGAAGAAGATAAAGACTATACGTTAAGGACCATGAACCAACAAATCGGCACTAATTGCGCCTTCTATTGAAAGAAGCAGGTGACATTAAATTTCAATGACCTTCCTTCCTTCCTACCACCACCAGGACTTGGCTCATTGGCACGATGCTCGTGACACGGCACGATGCTCGTGACACGGCACGAATGCGTAGGATCTACACCATCATCGCCCTCTCACAAGGGCAACCTCTATCTGGTCATGTTTCTGATGAGAAAATGCCTCGACATCTCTCGTTTCACAAGCAAATTCCAGGCCTCCTCAGCTCGGTTTTTCAGCTAAATTATCTTTTAGCCTAACGATTATCATCAAAACCCACTGATCGAAAGACTCTGTAAGCACTAATGATAGAGAACGTGACCTTAGAAGTTGGGGCATCATCCTTGTCACTGTCCCTTGTGGATACAACGACGTACATAACGTTAATTTCCTATGCAATTGCGACCCTCAACACTCGGATCATGTCAGTGAGAGAAACAACGCCGGTGAGCAACCCCTGATGATCCACAACCCACACCCTGTGCACGTGCTTCTCCACGGCCTTGTCCATTGCTTCTGCAAGGGACGACCCGTCGGTGCACGTCACGGGCTCTCTCGGCCTTGCACTGCCCTGGCTGGGGCCGACTGTGCATAAAGGGCTCTTCGAGATCTTCTCGGTGAAGTCCAGGGCCGTTGCAGATAACCAGGACTGCAGCGTGGCCAAGTGACAGCCCCTCAAATCAGTCGCCGAAAATGTGCCCATCAGCTTCCGACCCTCGCCCTGAATATTGCGACATACTTATGTTGGTTAATTGGGTATCTTAAGCACTTGGGACAGCTTCCTAACTAAATAGCAAAACAGCAGACACGGAAGCAATGCAAGACATCTATTTTGGCTAATCAAGGCTTTGAACTTGTGTCTGACGCCAATATTCTGTACCGCATTGTGGATATCTGCGTCTATGTTTAGTCGTTAAGTTCTCCCAAAACAGAGGAAGACTTTAAACAGAGCTTCTTAATTTACTCTTTCGACTGTGAAACTCTATACGGTCCACAAGGAAAAGGAAAGAGGATGTGCATACTTACTTCTAGATCCAAAAGTTGGCTGTGATCATGCTCGAATTCCTCCGAAGCAACTATGGGAACAGCATTAATCATAGCGACCCTCATGCACTTGATGGCCTCAATAACTTTGGTTCGGTCTGTGATCGCATAGACATGTCGACTGACTGCCCCCAACTCCCGGATGGAGCGTGTTGCGATGCCTTCCATCTCGGAGGAATGGTCCTTCAAGAACTGGACCACATCCATTTGGGTAAGCATTCGATAGGGAGGGGCGGACTCCACTAACTCGACTCCCACAATATTCTCCATGTGGCTGTCTATCGGCACAAGGGCTCTGTGGATTCCTTTGCTAAGCACTTCCATACAATCCAGGATGCTGCAACATGCAACAGTAAGAAATTTCAAAATTTTCCAACGATTTATGACGTAGTAGGAGTGTAAGCCTTTAAAGGATATCAGTAGCTCCAAATTAAACTGTAAACCAGGAAAAAGTTTCTTCTATCGGTTCCCTATTTCTAAAGACAAGTATCCAGTTTACCATTGTTTGAGTATGCCTGGGTAAAAGAGAGTAGCTGTTGCATATGTGTGCATCCAAGCTGTGACTTGCCTAGATCACGACTCGTCTAGACTTGCATCGAGATGAAAAGAATGTTGAACTACTGCATATTCAATGACTAAACAGGCATGTACATCCACCCATCGGTGCACGTCACGCGCTCTCAAATGTTTCTTTGCTATTTCCACTTTCTACAATATTGTCGTTTGCCACCCTCTAAATCTGTAAGCAACAATTGATAATTACCATTCAAATTGTACTTGTAACTAGTATGTAGATCCTTCACATTATTACAGTCACATCTACTCTTCTGGTATATTATTTCACTCACTAAAAGAAAGTATATGCTTATAATTCACTTGTCAAAGGAGGACAATGATCATCAATTGATTCGTAACAAGACAAGGAAAGCAGCTCGACTCTTCCCATCTTGTCTCATCTCGTCTCACTAGATGAACGATTCAGCTTGACCAATATGTTTCTGTGTACACTCCTAGTCCAATGGTACTCATTTAAACAGGAATCCTTAAGTAATATTATGTTATCTTTTCAAAACTCATGGTCACTAAATGATCCTCCAATCACTCTAGTACTGGACCTAGCCACCATGCAGATAATAACTAAAGACAAGTTCTACATTAGTAACCATTTTTGTCCACAAGTACTGGCGCAAATATGAGAAAAATCACTCATATACTTCCCCTAAAAATAACAAAGAACTTGTAGAAAAGCTCAAGCCAGAAGCACATTGAACTCGCCTAGTATTAGGATTAAATGTCCAGAGACTGAGCCCTTCAAGATTGTGCCCAATGACCGACGAAACCAGGGTGGCAATCTTCTTCCCTAAATCCCTCTGATCATCTCTTACTTTCTCTACATCATAATCACCATCTTCTGCTATGTGAGACAGTATATCAAGCATGGTCACTATCCCTATGTACTGCTTCCTTACGGCGCCGGTTTCCTGGTCGGCCTCCAAGATCATGGACCCGCCTGCCCCAATCCAGCGCCCCGGCGGAGCCGCCACTGGTACCGCCAGCACGCGGTTGGTAACGAGAACATTCATGGTGTCGGCGAGCGACGCTGTGTGGGGGACGTCCACAAGCCGTCTCTTGTGCAGGATCAGGTCTCCGACTCGCTGTTCTCTCAGGCGTTGCTTGGGCGTGGAGGATGAACCGATGGGGCTCCGTTGCATGATTTCTTGCATGTCTGTTTTGGCGGCGGTGGTGGATTTCGGTAGAGTTTGCGAGGGCGCGTGCACGAGGAGCGAAATTGAAGAAGCTCGCGAGAAGGTTGAAGAGCGTAAGGGCGAGCGGAGGCTTTGCATTTTCTTGCTCGTACGTGTCGAAGAGACGTGTTCGACGCTTGAAAATCTCGCTCCTTCTGCCACGCGGAGTGTTACGGGGTCCTTGAAGGAATCGATCGAGACTATTTGATCAACACGTGGACCGCCTCGTCATAAGTTTCGGTAAAGCCCAAATTGAAAACCGAGGTAAACCGATGGAACTCTCAAGCTAAGCCCGTGGAATATCGTTCAAACCCCGGAACTGTAGCCATGATACCTAGCAGGCAAAACTGTGGAGTTTACCTTAAAGACACCGCAGTTATAAACTATGTTATCTCATTTTTGAAAACAAAAACTAGCTCTTGCTGACTATTATACATACATCACTCTCAAAAGCGAGTGAGATAAAACTACTACAACAGTTGCTGTTGCAAAATTTCGGGAGCCATCCATTTGAGTGGAAAAGTGCAACAAGGTGGTTTTCAACATCCAAAAGACAACCCAAAAGTTCTACTAAGGCCTAAGTAAATGTGTCTTCACGATCGCCCTCCGCGGTGTCGCCCTCTTCCATGTTGCTGAACTCCAGGAAGTGAGTGGGCCTGTGGTCCTCGTGATAGTACTCTCTCGGCGTCCCCAGTTTCATTCCATACTTCATGCTTGATGTGTGCTTCACCCCCATGAAGTTGTAGTTCCAGGGGCCATTATCCGGCATCTAAGTTAACAGCAAACAGTAAAATAGGCAAGTCATTCAATCATTACCAGAAAAGGATGCAACAAAGAAGTGAAATTATTGCTAATGATCTCCAAGGTTAATAAATTCAGGTCAGTGAGCAATGTGACGAATGGGACAATTCTAACAGGATAAGCAAATTATAAGCATTTGTAAAATTCTCATGACCCTTCTTACCATGTAAAAGCCAAGGAACCTGTCGCTCAGGAGCATCTGAACCTTTTCGTAGTGAGTCGGAAGGTATCCGGCAGGATTGCTTCCAGTGTCTTTATTCAGACGCCCCCATTCATAACCTGAAGGGGTGAGCTTGTAAGCAGTCAACGAGCAGGAACCTGGCGTGAAACTGCATGTCAGGATAATGCACTTCTCGCCATCCCATTGCTTGTTGTTCTCCAGAACCCGAGCATGATTAGTTAGATCCTACAAAAGTAAAGCCGCACAAGTGAGATTACAAGACCCCTTATATCAATTCACAAGAGCAGCATTACTAAATGAGCACTTGATCATACTTGAGGTGATAACTGTGGAAGCTCATTTGGTTGTGTGTGCATCCACCCCAATGGCTCCAAGTCATTTAGGAAATCATGCTCAGGGAGTGCACTTGGAAGATTCACTTGCTGATGTGTTCCCCATTGAGGTGGCATCGCAATACAGCGAATTTCCTTGACCTGAGGATTATCAGGTGGGCTTATACCATACAAGTACCCAGCAATCTGAGTTCGCAGATCTGCTATGCAGATAAATTTCTTCAATATGTTCTTGGGCATAATATAAGTATATCCTGTCTCCTGCATTACCGAGTGGAAAGTATATATGAGTAAAAAGCAAAAGCTATGACAATTTGCTACCTGTCTTTATAAGTTAAAATTCAATAACCACTATATATACACACACAGATGAGTACAAACTGAACTTTTTCCTTTAATTTTCACCAACCAAAGTTGTAGTCACACCCACCAATAACAGAAGGTCTCAAGGTACATAATGCTTCCCCCTTTAATCGCTTAACAAAAAAATTACCCGTTCAAATGTTAAAAAGATTAGGGCAATGAGCATACCTTTATGTCCTCTGAATTGACATAGATGTGGTTCACTCGAAGATAAAGATTGGTCGCCGATATTGCCCTCACACGCCAGTCAGTCTTAGACCCAAATGCTGCTTGTTCATAAGGACTTGTGGTGGTCACAATCAGTTCATCACCATGCACATTGGTGGTCCTTGTTGTGACTGCCGTAAGCTGACTGGCTTCTTTTGCCTGAATATACGCTACCAAGTCAGCAGACTAGGCCAGAGACACAGACCAATATTTTAACACTTCTCCATAACTAAAGACATACGGTACCTGTTTCTCAATTTCTGCAATTTGCTGCCTCTGTTGCGATGGAGGGGTAATCTCAGCACCGAGTATAATATCACGAATCTCAGACTGTGTAAGAGCTGAAGTATTCACATTGTTCTTCTTCGCATAATCCGAGAGAATCAAGTCTCTCAAAGCTACTTCAACCTGCACATGAGAAAGTAAACTTGAACTGTCTTTATACATTTCAAGACAGGAGGAAATAAGTTATAGCTAAATTTGCACTAAGCAAAACAAACGTATACATATATTTTTTTTTAAATATAACCATAGTAACAGGAGAATATAGGAGGTCTGTTTACTTTAACCAGCCAAATGATTGCAACATCAAACAGCACTTTAAGGCAATATATCAGGAAGAAAACTTAGACCTTAACTTCAAAAAATGCAAGCACATAATATTCCAAACATTATGATTTCACATATACACATGCCATTATCAGAAAGAGGGGAAAGATTGTCCTTAACCCAAAAAAATTGTAGTTGTCCATAACCATTCTAGCATTTAGTACAAAAAACAACATCATTTCTGGCAAAATTTGCAACCCATATCACAAGGCGGGTGCTATCATTCTATTATAGTCTCACAAGTAGAAGAATGTGGAAGAATCGCATTACCTTCATCCACTGATCATCTGTGAGAGACGGCCAAATATGATGAGGTTCAGTGACAATTGTCTTGTCAGGTTTTAGTAACATTTTAGCCTTCTCATTGTTCACATGAAGAGCACGGAGAATCAAAATGAGACGAGAGAATGCAGTGTAAGATGATATGCTCTTCAGCCAGTCATCATATATGTTAAACAGAACCATTTGAGGCTCTGTTGCCTTCAGAATCAGATCACCAAATTTTTCTATTTTCAAGCAAGCTTGGAACGGTAGTTGCAGCTCACTCCCTTTAATAACAATATTGGGGAAATCCAACAAGTGAACCTCCAAAGGATCAAGCATCCCCTTCCGAGTGACGATGATCTGCTTTGGTTGTTCTTCAACCGGCAAAGAACGCACAAGAGCAGCTACTTCTTCTGCTGTTTTCCACTTGGCCAGCTGACCTAGACGCTTTTGCCCAGCCCAAACACTTGTATGAATGACCTGTATGATCAACGTATATTAAAGCAAGTAAACTAAGCTCTCACCGTGCAACATGGATTTAAAAAAAATAATAATAACTTATTTCAATGATATTCCAAGATGACAAACCTTCAGGAAAAGCTGGCCAGTCCTTGGATTGAATATGAAAATGGCACCATTGATAGGCTTTGTGGTCAGATTTCCCTCGAATGTCTTGTGAATTGTGACACGATAAACATTAGTGTCATCAACGAACCATATTATTTGATTACTGAAAATCTCTCCATAATTCTGAGATGACAAGTATGGCTCTGTAGGCTCTGAAGAATAGAGCTGCAAACCTTTCCTTATGCGCTCACGGAGCACATACAATGCTGGATTTGACTGAACAAAGGACATACAATGATCATTTAGGACAATTAATAAATAGAATTACATAAACAGAACCCACACAACTTATGCACTATGTAACAGTAAATTACCTTCATAATCTTATTCATAGCCTGTGCAAGCAGTGGTTTGGAACCAGGAAACCAATTACCAAATGCAGAATGCAAGTTATAAGCAAGATCAAGTCCAATCATAACACCAGTTGGAGATGGATATATAGACATGTTATCCGTCGTATAATCCATGAATTTGGCTCTTGTGTAACGCTCGATATCATGAGAATCATAATCTCCCCAACGAAGCTGTACATCTATCCAATACTTATTGCTTGCTTTTTGGTCAAAAACGTCCTTAGATTCAGCCACAAGACTGGGCTTCGACATTGGCCATCTATGAGCAGCAAAAAGGAGAATGTCAGCACAAGAACTATTCATTTTGTAACTCTTCCTCGGGTGGATAGTTTCCTTCTGGACAGTTTCAATTTCTAATGCATCCAACTCCTGGTCAAGAACTTGGCAAAGATCCATAACAACACTCTCATGGATCTTTTGCCACAAATGAGCACGGAATATCTGGATTAGAGATATCTTTAAAGTAGGAATCTTTCCATGCATAAATATCCCAGTGAGATCCAACTGCACTTGGAAACCCACATAAACATTTGCTCTATTAATTGTAGGCGACCACCACAAGGTAAACCTACGATTGGGAATCTGGTTAAGACCAGATCTCTGTGCATTTGTCAACTTTTTGTACTTCATTGACTCTTCAAAACCTGATGCCTTTTCCCAAAAGAGACCCTCCCATGTAGGAAAACTGGAATTTCAAGGATAAAAGAGTTAGTCGGTAAGGAATTCAACACCAATAAATCAATTAGTCAGAGATAAAAATGATATATGCAAGCCCCAATTTCAGTCATAGGAAACAAAATCTTCCATTGGACTATTACGCTCCTTGAGAAAGAATGAAGACCTGAACTAATGGAACAGTAATATCCAAACTTACTATGTTCCTTTGAATAAGGTGTGCTCCAGGATCCCTTCAACACCTCCAAGAGCTTGGATAACATCAGTCCGATAGTTATTCAAGTTCCATAGTTTACCATCGTGCCTTTGGTGTGTCCACCAAAAAGGGTTTTGTTTCAAGACCTGGTACTGCTTGAAATCAGTCCGTACCCTCCATCCCTTGTCATACGCAAGCGTATGCCTATCCTTCTGAAACAGTGTATTTATACGAGGTATCCCCCTGTCCCATGAATCCTAAAAGAAAAGGGCAAGAAATTTGTATAAGCATAACAATCAAAGATATGAATCAGAAGTTCAATTCACCTACTGAACTTAGACTATAAACAAAAAAGACACATATAGGGAGCAACAAATTCTAATGCTCACCTCCAAATCCTCCAACGTTAAACGTCTGTTTTGTGCCTGTGCCTCTTGCCTCTTCAAGGCATATTCAGCCCACACTCGCTGTGAATCAATGAACTCACTTTCCCATGGCTGTGAAAAATTTAGCATCGCCACAAGAATTAGAAAATGCCTAATATACGACCTCATCCAACTGAAACTAATTACAGAGGGATAGATAGATCATGCTTTACCTGTATGTAGCGATAAAGATTCGGTATCAATTGATCCTCCTCATGACTCATTCCACTTCTAAAATGGGTTACACCAACATCTGTTTGCTTGCTGTATCGAAGATCGCTTTGTGGAATCAATATATGACCCATTGACAGCATACCAAGACCTCCAATTTCCTTCGGGTGTAAAAAATGACAGGAGGAAACCTGAACAAAAGTGGAGAATTAAACGTCTAATTGGCAAAGTGCAAATTTTTTCGCTTACTTGTCAGATGAGAAAACAATTACCTGCTAGGCATTTTAGAATTCAATCCGATCTTGATACGTGTTTGGATCTTGTTCTCACATTTGACCAACAAATCTAAAAGCTCTTGTGTATGCACAGTCGCTTCACGGAAGTATGTCATGAGTCCTGCATGATGCATAAAGTTCGCAAAGCAGAACATATTAACATTCCCATTAATAATAATTGATTACTGAAAATGAAGATAGGGTATCAAACAACAAAAAGTACCTATGAGGGCAGTATTCCATTTATTAACAATCTTGGTGAATGTCGTCGACCCAGAGGACATCAGAATTTGCCTCACACGATTCTCAAAAACTTTCATATGTTCATCGTCGACCCGCAAAAATGCAACCGCTGTCCGTTCTTTGGTCTGCTCATTTTGCAAATTCCAAACACCATCCCTGGTATTGCTAAACGCTTCCTGCGTCATTCTTATCTTCGGTAGTATGCGGACTTGAACCCACACCTAAGCATCACAAAGAAATGCATTGTATTTGTTAGTTGGAAACAAGTAGGAAACTACTCTAATTCAATCTGAAGACAAATGCAGTCCAGGAAAATTTTAGAAATACTTACATGCTGAATAGCAAGTTAGGATTGTCCTTGCTATAAACAGAAACGAAACTGTTCTCCCACTCTAAGGTTGTAATACTTCTAGGAAGACGATTCTTCATGTCCCAGAAAACACTTCTCCCAAGATTAACTGTAAAAAAGAACAGTTCAAAGACGGTCTAAGTAATTCTGACATCTACACAGAACACAAACAGATGGATTTGTAAATTGTAGATGAATTCATTACCATCGTGTTTCATAAGCCTCATCCTTGCATCTCTGGGCCAGCATTTCTTGTTATTGTATCCGACCATGTTTTCATTATTGGGGTCAGGATGTTCAGTAAGGTACCGCTGGATAAGGTCACGGGCCTCCTCGTGAGTGAATCTAAACAGGATATGAACTTTGTCTATGTAACGAGAATACAACCGAATGGGATGTCTGGTCTCAACTTTTGTGTCCCAATAAGTAATGAACTCATTTGGCATCTGTGGTGGACCAGCGATCTCACTGGCTCGAGTCAATCCCAGAAGCAGTAGATCCAACACAAGTCCATAATACTGGACTACAAAAGAAGCAAACTGAAGTCCCCTAATAAGACCATAAGAGTTTGTATGGCTCATATCCTTGTAAGAAAGGACAACATTGTTTTTCGCAGTTACATAATCAGCAATGTTGTGATCAAGAACTAAGCGAAGAAGCCTGCAACATTGCACAAAAGCCACGTTAGTTAAAGTACAGGGGGTCCAAATGACATCACAGACAGAAGACTGCAGAAGATTACCTATTTAACATGGTCAAGTCGATCTTTTCAAAGAACTTCTCGAACTTGGTTTGAAGCATGACTACGCACTGCCCCTCACTTGTATCCCATATGCTCTGTAAGTTATTTATACCCTGACACCACTTATAAACTAAGAGCGGAGGTGGTTCTGAATCTGCAGGCTTAATCCAGTTAGGAAACAGATGACGTTTATCACCTTCATACCACAGATACTGGTCAAGATACGCATCAGTGATCTTCTCAAGAGGCTCAATCTCATATACAGGAATCAAATAGCTATACAGGTCCATAAACTCAATGCCCACCTGCAAAAGAAAAATTCAGTCAAATCCAAGCAAAATGGCGAATAATATGATTAAGCCGGCCTATGACATCATGAAGAACTTACTTCTTTAAAGGCACGCTGTGTAAGCAAGTGACGCTTTATTCGTGACAAAGCTTCATGAGGATTATCATATGCTTGTTCAATGAGACCCAACTCCTCCCTTTGCAACTGATTCAATCTCACGGCAACACTGTAAGATTCCTTTAATCTCTCTAGAGCCAAAATAAGCAGCTTCGTATCATGTTTGTATGACAACGGAGGGAAAGGAATGGGAGAGAACTTTCTTGATTCCAACCAGTGCACAGTCGTGGTATAAATTGCCACAGCTTCTTCTGGTGTGACGTATGGCCCATCTTTCAGATAATTATGCTGTCGTTCCTGCAGTAGCAAAAATAGATCACATGATTGATTCGCAAACAGACAAGTGCAATTACAAACATTGGAAGTTACACCAAGTAACCATCAACACAAACTACAACACAAAAACATACCTGCTCAGCCTTCAACCAGAGGCGAGTCAATCTTCCAAGATTTTTCCGACACACAGTCTTATCAACTGTCGCACCTCTTCTTATACGTTCACGATTATAATGCGCAACATTTGTCCACCAATCAGCTTTCGATTTAACATAACGAAGAATCATGTTCTCAATGGGAACTGGAAGACCAGGAACCTGTGGATGATCAAGATGAGGCATGAAAGCATAAGATAAGCAAGGCATGACAATTTATGCAGAAAAAGAAAACAGAGAATAGCACACTGCTTCTTTTCAATATAATTTCAATTTAAAAAAAGAAAAAATAACAGTTTCCCACATACAGTACCTTCCAAGGAATATTGGCTTTCCAACAGCGCCATGCTTCACTAAGATGCTGCAAGATGGTCCTTGCTTTATTCTGCTTAATGCCCTCTGCAATACAACAAAACAAGATTTGCATGTTAGACACACTGAAAGGAAGATAATCCAGCTATGAAACAGCAACTCAAACAGAGTGGACACAGATACCTAAAGTACAATAACTGGTGAATGATCATGTCATTACCTGGCATGGCATCAAGAACATCATGCATAACAGCAGCTCGAAGCTCCAGATCAAAATGACTTTCCACCCGTTGCTTCGTTACGGTCTTAGCAACCCCTTTTGAATGGCGTCCTTCAAATTGACGTGCCAGTAAGTTCCCTAACCACCTTTCAAGCAAAGGCACTATACCACGCAGAAAGAACAGCCACACCCTCCACATTGGTGCCCAGAAACCACAACCAGGTCCCTTCCCCACGGGCCCCGTATTGAAGCGATAGTAAATTAAGTGCTTCAGGTCTTTACACATCCTAATCTGCCTCATCAGTCGATACTTATATCGGTACATACCAGTCAACTGTCCAACGTGTGAAAATGTATACTGTAAACCATCAGCCAATTGGAATGCGTCCACATTCCCTAGTCTGAACTGGACATTGGCATCAACCACAAGCTTGGTAAGACGCAGAATCTCACGACAGAGATGAAATGCATTACCAAATCGTGATTTCTTCCTTTCTTTTGTCGTGAGAGTCTTCACTGGCTTAAGATTGAAATTGTAGTCAAGGTGAAGATAGTTCAAATTCTTCCTGTGTATCAATAGATTCAACATGTTGTAGCCCTGTTTACAAACTTGCAGGCCCGCCTCTGCCCAATCCAGCTCGGTAGTCTGGAAAAACTTGGTTGCCTGAAGAGACCGGAACAAATGCTTCTTCTTTTGAGCCTTAGGAGGTCGATGATGTAGCTCATTCAAGACGAAACATTTCAACAATTTTTGATAGCTGACTCGAACTTTCACAGGATATGTTGGAGGACTATGCATAAGAAAAATAAAAATCACACAGATTTAGATTCCCATGCTAAATGTAAGAGAAGTAGACATCAAAAGAATTCTCCAAAAAAATGAAGACATTACCAGTGCTCCTTGTACCACTCTGACACAAGGGGTATATCTTCAGCCCGCCGCATGCGCCCCGATCTTGTGTTGAAAGGACGTGGGGCAAATAACAATGAGATTCCTGCAGCTGTGGTGTCGGTATAAAGCTGGGTATCATTCAGCAAAGGTTCAACGCCTTCTGGCAAGGAGAAATCATCCTCATCCTCATCATCATATGCCTTTTTCTCACGCCGCTCCTTGTTAATGCTGGTAATAGGGTGAATCAAAGGATCATAATAAAAGGCTGGTAAATCGGGATCCTCCGTCTTTATATACATGACCATGGGAGTATGGTATATACAAAGCTTTACTTTCCGAGGCCTATTGTTGTAAAGATGTGGAAATGCAATCCTGTATTCTGTCCTAAGAGGAGATCGAATAATGAGTTTGTTAATGTCATTGAACTCATTCCAATCCTCATCTCCCTTTTCCATATCCCGGTACAACGGCTCAAACTTAGGACCTCCTGCAAGATGAAAACCATCAAAACTTTAACTTTAACTTTAATATTAACATGTAACGTATCATGTAATTACTCGAGGGAGTAATGCATGCACAGAGCAGAACATAAAGCATCAAAGAGCGAAAAGTGGCTACAAATTGAGACATTGAACGAACATTTATTCAGGCATGACTGATAATCTCACTACTTCTATTAGTCATCAAATTTCATAATAGAGATCAAAGCCATAGCGAAAGAAATCTTAGAAAAAAAAAAAAACAGTAATATCCCGAATCCCAAGCTTCAAACACACAATGAGCTACGGAAGAGACGGTTTCATACACAGCAAGAAAGCAACTTAATCTCTCACCCAGTGAAAATGGACCTCCCCAGAGACATCCTCAATTGGCCCCATAGAGCATCTCTTATTGATAATATTTATCAAAATACATCTCACGTCACCTTTTCATGAACTTTGACCACGACAATCCAAGTATAACTAAAGCAACTAGAAGTTCAAACGCCATGTTTCAACCCCATGCTACCTCCAACTTCCAAAAGGTACAGTCAATTGCGTTAATTCGTTAAGAAACAGCAACATAAGATCCATAATTAATTTCTACCTTACTGTCTATAGCACTTGAGGAGAACACTGTTCTGAAGAGAAATAAAAAGTTGCAAAGACAGAAATCCTCAATCTCAGCGCGAGAAGCATACCTGGTATGCACATGTTCAGTGCTTTAGCAGTGAAAAGGATTCCATATCAAACAGATAAAAGTAGTTGCGGTCGATCAAATCAGAAAGAAGCTGCCCTGCTAGCCGATGGAGGGTGGCCATAATTGGCAGAGAAAGATGCCACTTCCGATAACTTGGACCATTTATAAGCTTTGTTTTCACAAGAGGCTTATGGTCATAAAACCAAGTACATACAGCCGAATCTTCTTCTTCGTCTAACTCTAACTGAATTGGTTCCAGAGGATCAACATCCAATAGATTATCAGCATAATCCAAAGGAGGTTCCTCATCATCAAAAGGTGGAAACCGCATTCTCTTGAAATGCCTTCTATCCCTTTTTCCCTTCGCATCATGATCCACATCGTACCCCACTGAAAAATTAGTCCAAAATATGTGTAAGAAAATTATATGCCAGAGATTTTAAACAATAAGAAGTGATCATTTAAAACAAAAAAAGAAAAAGTGGCCATGTTCCCCCAAATGTAAAGCATCACCTGGAAAAGTAACGTATACAAGATACAAGATAAACAAACAGTTGAAAACTCTACCATCTAATGCAAAAGAAGAATCTCGAAAATATTAGAAGAACATAATAAAATGAAAACATACCTGAGCTAAATAGATGGGCTCAACAACCCAAGGTATTTCATTGACGAATGTTATTGCCCCGGTGATATGGTATAAAACCTTCACGTCGCGAACCTGCACCAACACAAAAGTGAAATTTAAATCGACCCAGGAACCATGAAGACTCAAACTTCGATTAACTATTTTCAGGCAGTGAGGAGAAATAACTACCTGCTCCCATGGCATGGGCATGTTCTCTAGGAGCTTATAAACCGCATGAGGAACAAACTTCAAAGCTCCAAGATATACACGTTTATCATGGCGATATTTTTTAGAGGACATGTCCCCATGGTCCCTGTCAAATGCAAAAAGCTTCTTAGCAATATGCTTTTCAAGAAGATTACTGGAAACAAAAGCTGGAGCCCAATTTTAAGCCAATATCTTGATTCAACATGAGAAAAGCTCCCCAAAGATATTCTTAAACGGAACATGACTCTAACCAGAACACGCATCGTGCCAATGGCGTTATCACTAAAAGATAAAACCAGCGGGTCAAAACCTAAGGTTATAATAGTACTATGAAGCTTTTCCATCGTATGGTCTTCTAGCGAAACTCAAAATCATATCCATCACCCCAAATAGACCCAGCATATCAAAGTTGAAGGCCCTCTCAGAAATGACATAATTCGCAAGTAAACATCAGGAAGCATAATTATCCTTATTGCAAATAACGAAATGAAAGCGGCAGAGAGACGAGCCCTTCCGCTAACCCTTATGCAAACGTACAATAAATTCGACCCCTACAACTCAGAAAACATCATTCGCAAAAACCCCCAAAAATCACAAACCCGCCATCAACGCCAGAGAACTAATAAGTGACCGCAAAACCAGCCAAAATAGCAACTTTCCAGAGAAAATCATCAATAGAACACATGTCTTATAACAACAAAATTTCAACAAAGAAATTATCGAGCGAAGAAAAATCCCGGAAGAGAACTCACCGAATAATCTTCCTGACGTGCTCGGGAGGCATGTCCTCCTTCTGCGTCTCCACGAACCCGAACTTCCTCTTGTCCCCGTACCGCTTCGAGTTGAGCTGCATCCATTTCCGCGCCTTCTCCTCGAGCCTGGCCTCGGCCTCGGCGGGCGAGGGCAGGACGGTGTACGAGGGCTGGGGCGCGGGCGGCGGCGGGATCGCGGAGGGCCCGCTGGTCCCCGGCGGCGCAATCTGGCCGTTGCCGGCGCCGTTCCACATGGCTCGAAAACCCTAGAAAAACCCCTCCCGGCGGCAGGTCGCGCGCGCGATTCTCTCCAGACGGAGCTGCGACGCGAGCCGAGCTCGAGGGACGAATGGCGGCGCGAGATGGCCGCGTCGGATGGCGCGACTCTGTAGACTCTGTCGAGTGTAGCGTTGCTTCCTCTCTCTCTCTCTCTGTATGAGAGAGAAGTGGGATCTGCGAAAACTTCAGTCGGAGAGGGAGCTAGTGTGCTTATATCGGGTCCGGCTCCGGAAGATGGAGGCGGTTTGCGGGCGAGGACCGCCTTTGGGCGTGAACGGGTCGTGGGCCGGATCTTCCCCCTTCGAGCTCTTGCTTGCCGACGGCCCATTTCTTACGGACCAGTCTATTTTACGTAAACTGCTCCTGCCTCCTATTTGACAGGGATCACGGTTCGTACCGAGCCCGTCCAAGAATTGTCCTCCACATTTAATGCAAATTGGTGTCGGAGAGACTGGAGTTGTATTTTTTTATTAAAACAAGACCCAAACCCTTCACTAGAGTAGACGAAGTGCTACGGTCACCAAGGAGCCAAATCTAACACTGGTAGCCATTAGCTAAAGTTGTCCAACCTCGTGTAACCTCCAACGAGGGTTGTGCGACCTAAGCGAGCGCTGCTAGCGATCACACGACCTTAAGCAACAACCATGTAGGTTTCACGACCTAAGCGGAGGTTGTTTGTGTCGTGTGACCTTGCCAACCCATCATCGACCAGATTTAGCCTCGCACGATCGTCATTGTGCAAAGAAGATAAATAGTTAAGAGGAGTGGCAAAATCAAAAAAAATATATAGAATTAGTGATAGTAGTTTTGGAAGAAAAAATATATTTTAATCTTAATTTCAGCATTTCACAAGGTGATGGGTGAAAATTTTCATCATTTTTTATATTAGCATTTGGCCGAAAGTTATTTCAAAAGAATTACTAAATGCTCCAGCATTTCCCCAATGAGCCTTAGAGGTTGAAAATCCATTGGAAAAACTAAACCAAACCCACACTTGATCCCAATGATTGACACGTCTGCATTCGGTTGCTTCACTTTTCCACTGGGTATCAAAATAACTTGTTCTTCTTTCACCTCTTTTGATTTAAGACTTTTAATTTATTAGATTTGTGTATAAGTCAATATGGAATTGAAGTACTTAATTTGAGAGGCCCAAGTTCAAGGTAGTATAGGCAAGGAATGCAAAACATCAATACATCGTTTTTAGAGATTTATGAGTTGTTCATCGCTAAATTATGACTTTCAAATCAATGATTTAAGAGGTGTTTTGCACAAGATGATTGTTGAACATTTTTCGCAAGATCATCTATTTCCATTTACCCAATAGACGATTTTTTCGAAATGATACGTACTACGAGGGCGCGTTTGATAACGATTCATTAGAACAAATTATGATCGAAAATGATTATTTTTTATTCTTTCTTAACGATTCTCAATAAAATAACGTGTTTGGTAATCGTACAAAATTTATGATTCTATAATAAAATTGCGTTTGGTACCGTATTCATTGATTCTATTCCAAATCAATTTATTTTAGTTTTTAAATAATTTTTATAATTTTTCCTTTTTCCTTTTTTTTTTTTTTTTTTTTTTTTTTTTCTCCTATTCTAATTATTCTTCAAGCAGGTTGCCGGCCCTCATCGGCTTGGCCTTGCCGACAGGCCGGCGAGGCCGCTTGGCCACCATGGGGTTGGGAGAGCCTCGCCGGTGGCTAGGCTTGCCTCCGGTGAGCTCACCGGACCCGCCGCCAACCGGCGGCGTCGGACGGCGAGAGACCGGCGGACGGCGGTGAGCGGCGGCGAATGGCGATCGCGGGGATGGCGATCGATGAATAAGAAGAAAAGTTTTGAAGAAAAGTTTTATTCCAATTTTGTTCCCGAACAAGAATCAACTTTTTTTTTTTTTATTCTCGTCCCAAACGATTCTAACAAATTTGTTCCGATAACAAAAATTTTCCCAAACCCGATTCTCGTCCCAAACTAATTTTGGGAACAAAAATCAAAATCGACACCGTTGGGATGGTTACCAAATAGGCCCCAGGAAATAACTCATGTTGTGAGGTTCCTTGGTCAAAATCGAGCCCATTAAGAAAAGTTAGAGGATGGATGAAATTAAACCTCTATTTAATGAATCTCAATCATACTCACCAAGTTAAAACTCCTGATGCTATTTAATATAGAGCTTTCCAAAAATTTTATTTAAAAAAAAAAAAACACATAAAATAGTGTATGGAGGCACCTTATTTTTCATAACCTTTTGGAGAGTTCTTAACTGAAAAAGTCTAAAATCATGCCAAAAAATATATATGCTGGAATATTTCCATCCCTTTAAAATCAACTTAAAAAAAAAAGACAAAAACCCAGCCCACACGAGGCCAATCGTGCCGTTAGGCTCGCGGGACTTTGAATTGACCACACGACCGTAGACTCGCATCGTAGACCACAACCCACCAAAAGAACCAAACGGGGTCAACCCCGAGACAGACAGACAGAGGAGAGAGGAGAGATTCCAACGCCCCGTTAGTTGGGGCCCACACGCGACACGTGTCCCGCTCTTTTTCATTCGCCACGCTGGCACACGAGAGAGCGCCCAATATTTCCTCCTGATTGCGCGCCCCGAAAGAAAAGCAAAGCGGTCAAACGCAACGGTCCCCTCCGCTTTCCAAGCCACGCCCCCCATCCCGCTCGCTTCTCCCCCCCAGGCGAAGGGGAGAAAGATCCCGTCACTTTTCCGATCGAGAGCACTCTCGGATTCTTTGAACCTAAGCCGTAATCTCAGACCTCAGTCCCGAACGAAACATCTCCTCCATCTTCTCTTTTCTCGGGTTTCTTCGGCGGACCGCATTGCTTGTGTCGCCGGAGGGCGCCTGTTTTATTATGCGAAGCGGCGTCGGCTGTGAGGAGACCGGTAGCAGTTCCTGAGCTGTCTGGGTGCCTGGAAGATCGACGAAGAGTTCCGCGATGACGACGAGGACGAAGGAGGAGGAGGGAGGGAAGCGGTGGGGTGCGTGCGTAGCTATTCGTACCGCAGGTTGCCTCGGCATTTGCTCGAGCTCTCCATCCTCAAGCTCGACGGCTCCGTCTTCGGTGAGCAGCCCTCTCCTCCTCTTCTGTTTGCTTAAAGACGATAAAGCAGAAAACGATTCGTCGGCGGCTTTCCAATGTTTCGGGGGTTCCTGAAATTTTATCGTTCCGGGTTGAAAAATGTTTACTTTCTCTTGCATTTCGATTGACAAGTCTTTTCTTCTTCTTGTTTTTCTTGTTTTGCGACCGACTTGGGCCCTGGACCGTATTTCCTTACTGGGATTGATGGAGCCGTTGTTTAGTCAGACAAAGCACGTGATTCGTCTAGAATAATTTATTGCTTCTGCATCGGTGGATGTCATGTTTGTCGCCCATCTGTAATCCTTGGACAGGGTTCCGTTTTCAATTGGTTTTTTCTTCCGTTTGATTTAGTCGAGGTTTCGATTGTACAGATGTTCACGTCGAGAGAAATGCCACGGTTGCAGCACTGAAACAAGCAATAGAAGATGTTTTCAGTTCATCCCCCAAGGATGATGGCCTAGGCAAGATTTCATGGTATCATAACACCCACCCTTCTCTTTAAGTGAGTTCGATGTAGCGACATTCTGAAGCTCGCGTGACGATTCTATTTACCGCATGAGATCAATGATTATTCGATTGTCTATCTCGTGTTTCATCAGGTCCCATGTGTGGGGGCACTTCTGCTTGTCTTTCGATGGCGAGAAACTACTCAACGACAGGGCGTACTTGAAAAGTTTTAGAATTAACGATGGTGATCAGGTTGGAGCAAATGATTTTGATGAAATTCAACCGGTTTGTTGTTATTGACTTCTTTGTGAGAATATCGAGTTTCCTGAAATTTACTTTCTGCTGCTGTAACTGCAGCTATGCTTTATTCGTCACCTGTCCATTGATTATTCACCAATGGAAAGACAGCCTAAGAACCAGAATGCCAGTTGGAGGCAGCACCAAATGTAAGAGCTTTTCCTTCTGTTTCTCTTATGTCAAGCAGTACAAATGGGCATGCACACATTAGAGTTATTTCGCATCTACTGAAAGGATCGTGTGGTGTTATCACCACAACAAGCTTTCAATAGCTTCAAACAGAGATAGTCGAATGAAATCATGACTATTCAGTAAAGCCACCCTCTGTTATAGACATCGAGAGATATAGTAGAGACAAATCATAACTATTCAACTTAGCCATCTTGGAGTCAGATTTCTGTGGTTCATTGTCCTGGTTAATCAGAGATTATCACTCAAGCTATTTTAAATTTGTAATGGATAAAGGATTGAACTGAACAGTTTCGATATTTGCTTAGTCTGATTATAATGTAGGAGGCAGAAAATGAGAGATATTTTGACCTAAAATGCCGAGTATTTGTCATGAATTTGCAGGAAAGAAATGAAGTGCCTCCAGATATCATGATATGGTTTGTTGAATTAAAAGATGAAATCAATGATACATGTCGCCATGGCTAAACTGATTTTTTGGCAGCCTTTACGGAATGGTTGAGAGTGTGTTGCTCTATTCAGTATTTGACAAAAAGAACTGAAATGAGTGAGTTTGTGCGCTAAGTTGACTTGAGGTTAGGTCCAGTCGTATGGTCAACTGTCAGAAGACAATAAAAGTAAGAAGCCAAGACAACTGTTACATAGGTATGCTGAGCAATGAAAAAACAGAAGGTTAACAAGAAAGTCCAGGGATCGTTTCATCTTAGCCTGCCTAGATCACCAAATGAAAGCTTAAGAGAGAAAACATTACCTCGCACAGTAGGAGCCTTGACTTAGTTATCTCTATTATTTGGGTAAAAACTGGTAGTCTCCGTTAGTTGGGTACATATAACTTCTTTTACCTGTTTCTACTTGGCACTGTCTTTTCTTTTGATCAAGCAAATATATTTTGCAGTATTTGAAGAGAAAGGGAACTGAGAGATTTATCTTTGCTCTTCTATGAAAGGTTGCCTCCATATTTGAATGATTGTAAAGAGGTAGAAGCAGCGAACAGTGCGGATGATGCTGATGATTGGGATTACATTAACTACAACAATCACGAAGACCACGAGATTCCAATGCCAGAATTCAGGTTGGCCCACTTCTTAAGAGGATGGCTTTCGTACTCCAGATTATGGAGGTTCAAAAGGAAGGGCTCGGAAGCACCTAGGCGTGCTGCCAGATTCGCCATGCATTGTCTAGGAGGTGGACCTGGAATGATACGATTGTGACTCTAGTCAGCTGTAGTGATAGGCCTGAGATAGAAGAGTTACCTAAATTGGGAGAAAACCTGAAGCAGTGTGTTGTTGAGTGCACATTTTTGCTTCAAGAACCTTTCAGATTCTTTGACTCAACCCTGTGATTGGTGTTCGTGGCGTGAACCAGTTGACAGGAATTGAAGTATTCAATTTCTAGTATTGGCTGAACTTGCACCCTACACAAAGAACGGGAGTTTGTTTTATCTAGAGGGAAGTCAATCTCCGTGACTTTTTAAAGAAATCCATCGACGCCGCTGCTTGTAACCATCTTCTAGGATTACAAGTCTTCTTTCGAGCTTCCATGCTCAGCCCTTTGACATCTGGCCACGATCCGTGCTACTTCATCCTAGAAATCTAACATGATGCTGTAGATGTCTGCATTTGTAGCCCACACTGTGAGTTTTACGGATACGATAGTTCTTCAAGCTTGAGGTTCTTGAAGTGCTGGTCGACAAAATATAACCAAGCATGTGGAAGTGAAATAATGCTGTGAGCATGCATCGAAATGGGTCAATCAAATCTCATGGGAGCTAGGGATCAATGGTCATCTGTGAAACCCAGTAATATCTATCTGAATCTCCCTATGAGTAAGTTTTATTTGATTACTGTCAAATGAACCGTGAAGCAAACCATATGATCCTCCTGAAGATCGTTAAAGCTCCACAATCAGCTGTTAGGACATAAAAAGGAAAAATTATCATGCCATCTTATCCAATCATCCTTCTTGTTGAATCATCCATGATCCATCTTGCATGGAAAACCTTTGACAGTAATATTATCACATCACAATCCATCTTGCATGGAAACCTTTGGATAGTAATATTATCACATCAATTTTGGTATGAGTTTTACTAAATTTGGTTAAATACGTAAGTGTTTTAGCAATATGGATCGGGTTAGATATATGTTACTAAATTTGTATTTTATGGAAATGGATTAAAATAGTGTTAAAAGGGTTAATTTGAATCTGACCATTTTCGACCCGACCCACTCCTTTGATGGATGTACTCATTAGAAGCATCAAAAGCCCAGGCAATTCAGCCCCCATTCATCAAAGAAATCCAGGCGCAGCAAATATATATTATTTAGATAATTTACTCCAGAAAAATCCTCATGTGCTCGTGCCTTCTTCGGAACAGAGCAAGGAGTCTCTCTCTCTCTCTCTCTCAAAGTGACTGCTGCATTTGGCCTTTCCCGCGTTAAAGAAAGATCATCAACAAGAAAGCAATTTCGTACATGGAATTGAACGGGAAATACGGAGAGGAGGGAAAAACAACGAAGACAAGGGAGAGGTAATCATCCCATTCTGAGTTGAATAATCTTAATAGTTTCTTCTTCGAATGTTCCGAATCTGTCTTCTTCTTTTTTTCCTCATCTCCTTCGTAATTCCCTCGCCTTTTTCCAGGAACCACTCTAAAAACGTCGCCTCTGAGAATACAGAAGAACGTCTGGATATGCGGAAGAAATTTGAGGGAGGAACAGAGGACATGGATGAACTTTCGCAGAAGCTCCAATGCATGGCTTTCCGAACGTCTAAAACAGGTATAAGGGAAAAAGGATACTTCTCTGTTTTGCTTCACTTTCCCTCTCATTTTCCTGGAATAAAGATCCGCGTTCGATCACCATCTTGGGTCATTCTTGCTTTCTTTGAATGTAAGAAAGACTGTTTGATCTCGTGAAGAAAGAGCGTGTTTGAACAAATTCTTTTCCGCTTTCTTGGGTCATTTTATGCATCAGATTGCTTTGATCCTAGTTGCTATTGTACTGGTGGGCCAATTCAACAAGATTCAACCTTTTCTTGATTCTTAATTCACATAACGCGTAAACAATAGTTAATCTCTTATATCGGAGATAGCTGCTGAATCATATCGATGTATTTTGACTTCATCTGGTAAAAAAGCGCATAACTTCTGTGTTTTGATGTTTCGAACGAAATTCTTGGATACCTTTCTTTTGATTACAAGCTTTTAAATTTCCTAAAGTGGCGATGCTTGAATGAGTTGTTCATCGAGTCGATCTGATTGCTCTCCAGGAAAGAACACTTCCCGAAGGCAAGGGCAAGACATGGAAGAACGTCTAACAGAAGGGTGGGAACTAGACTTCCTAATCGAAGAACAGCTGGACCGGTTCTACGACTGCAATAACCGGGCAATGAACTCGGTCCGGCTCAGCGATGTGGCCAAAATGCTCGTGCCCGATTCGACTCCACCCCTCGAGCTGGCCTCCGTGGGCTGGTTCGGCGATTGGAGGCCCTCCGTAATCTTGGGCCTCCTTCACGGGCTGGTGCGCTCCTCGCTGCCGGTGTCCGACCCGGGTCAGATCGAACGGAACTTGACACAGTTCATCCGCGAGGTCAGGATCGAGGAGGCGATCATCGATGGGGAAATGGCTGAGATTCAGGCCACGTGTGTGCTGCAGCTTCCGTTTGCTAGGCCAAGTAAGGGACCTGGTGGTGTTTTCCCGTTGAGGTCAGTCTATTCTGAGTTCAAGAAAATCAAGCAGGTCATCAACAAGGCGCAACGGCTCAGGTCCAACCCCTTACCCTTCACATTTTCTGTTCTTTTTTGGGTAAACTTTTGAATTTGCGAACTTCCAGTCAGTAATGTCTATAATCTTATTTAGCCTTCAAGTTCTGGTTGTTTTATTAGTAAGGTCTTGAACCTACTTTCTGGTTTTGCACTGCTAGAAAATCTGCAGTCAAATGCATTCGACTTTCTGATAATGTAAGGTTTCAACTCACGATCCGTGAAAGCTTTGTGGGAATAAGGACATTGTGAATCAGAAGACCTAGCCTAAGAAACTCAGTCAATTTGAGAGTAGCTTAGAGTGCTAGAAAATGGCGAGCCAGCGCGAAAATCCACTCAAACGAATATGCTGTTAATATGCTGTTAATTAGGGATACTGCGATGGTCGACAGGTGCGGGACATTGGAGCTGGTGGTCCAGAAAATCCTGGACACGAGCGATGCGGCGGCCTTCCTCATTGCGTTCGAGAAGATACGGCAAGGGCTTCACTGTTATGCAGCTGAACGAGAGCGGCGAAAGGGTCCCGTGACCGTGTCTACCAGGGGTTTGAGGTCCATTTCCGAGAGAGAGTGCGGGAGCCAGAGCCCACACAGAAGTGTCAAGTCCATCGACAAAAGGCTGCTGAAGAACGCTAGGAGAGACTGCAAAGGAAGGTATCAAACGCACGAGGATGGCACGGCTCTGGCTCGGTTCATTGAAGAGCTTCAGCGTGAACTGCAGGAGCATTGCACCCAAAGCGAGAAGATGTAGCACGAGAAAGATCAGGAGATAGGATCAGGGAAGTGTTGGATCATCTTGATTGCCGAGCTGATTCGAGATCCATGTAGGCGCTTGGTTGCGGATTCATGCCGCGCACTTTAGACGCATTGTTTCTTTTGAGGTGGCTCCGATTTAGTAAGTCGGGTCGATCGGTGTTCTTCCGCTTATAGTTTGAGAAGCTCTCATGGTGTGTAGGACTCGAAATTGCTCCTTTTTCTTCCTTAGTTTTGAATAATCGATTTTCGATATCTTTTTGTATTGACGTGGATCACCTGATCGAACCACGCGAATCATCACGTTCTTTTACTTTCTATGCTTTTGATTTCTCATGAAATTGCCGCCTATTCATATTTGCACCTATAACTTAGTAGCTTGATTGCCCTAGCAGGTCCCTCGCGAAAAAAGGTAAAGAGAATCGGATATAAAGGGGGCTTAAAAGGTGAAAAGAACCATCAATGCTCTATAAAGTGCTCATTGACTTTGAGGGAGCCCAAGATTGGAGAGATGTTCATAATCCTTCAATTATATCTTTTCAGTTTGCCATGCGTAGATATCGCATCGTGCATGCAATACATTGTCATATCATTTTGCATCATGGGAAGGTTTTCTCGTATGCGATTTTGAATAAACTAGATCGAGATCTAAAGAAAATTTCCATTCTATAAGGATCGATCACATCGTTGCTCGTATTGTTCGAGTTCGAGACAAATCCAACTTTTTTTCTCGGTTTTGGTGCGGGGTTGGATGAATTCCATGGGTAGGATGTGGAACTTGGTGCATGCTAGGGAGCTTGAGCTCTCGAGTAAATCTTGAAATGGATTCCAAATTCTACTATCAATGTAAGATCTGTCAAGTTGTATAAAATTACTGCCGCGGCTCTTACAATAAAAATGATGGCAATCGCCTTAAAAACCGGTAGTCGAATTGGTCAAGACAACTAAAGGAAGGATTGGGCGTTTCAATGGTAAAAAATGAGGTTAGAGTTGAGAACTTCTGAGGTGCCTACACGATTTGGGTTTTTGGATCAAGATTTGAAATGGGGTTTGCTCGGGAGTTGATTTCATATTAACACGACTTTTAGACCTTTTATCCATGAATATTGACGCTAGTCTAATTCTATTTTCAAAAGCATCGCCAAAAAAGATTTCCCGATAGTAGATCATCGATATCAATTAGATTTTAGTACGACATAAAATGCAAGGTCCAACAGTATATATAATATACAAATAATAGCTGGCAATAAGTATAAGTCTATCTAGATATGATAAGATTTTGTTATGATATCAGACGTAGTTGAGATTGAACTTGTGAATGGACATGTAATTTATCCTGAGAACACATCCGTTGTAATTATTAGTGTTGTTTATATATATGTCATTATTATAATTATCCACAATAGTAAATTAGAGGAAAAAGCCATCCAAGAAAATTGGATTGCAGCTTTGCTAAGTGGGCGAAGCCGAGAGAGAGAGAGAGAGAGAGAGAGAGAGGGAGTTGGAGTGAGGGGCCCATTGGGAAGGAGGAGGCCCAATTAAATGATCAGGCGATCCCATCGGTGCTTGCCAGTACCGCCCGCGTGCACATGAACAGTGATCCTGTCCGTCCTTTCATCGCGGGGCCCCCCACCTCCAATTATATGGCGCATGATCTCCTCTCCAGATTTTTTGTGCTCCTTTTCCCTGCCTCCTTTCTTTTTTTTTTTTGGGGGTTTCCTTCCTTTCCCTTTGTTGTTTCCCCAATTTGAAAAACCCGCATGAGATCGACCCGATCACTTGCTGTCAATTCCCATAATGTATCGGTATGATCACGCTCGATTAAACATGAGTTATGATAAAGAATTAGTGCCAGGTCGGTACTTCTCTCGACCTTTTGGTTTTTGTTAAGGGAACATGATTTGACTCCGCGGTATTTTCAGTTAGCCTATATTAAGATTTAAGAAGTTTTGATTTTGATTTCTGTAGAAGAGGTGAGTAGGACCCCTTGTAGAGGCTAAGGACGAGAGAGTGGAGTTGTTAGGATACGAATAGGTAGAACTAAGATCTCAATTGATTTATTGATTAATCTTGATTTGATGATAGGTACATGGACTTTGGACATGTTTACCTGTCATCGATGGGAACGATGAACCATTTTCGCAACCTCTAGCCATTTACATTCGTGAAAACTTTTTGATTAAAAAGGACAAATTAATTGCATAATTTTTTTGGCATGTAATCAATGTTGTTCACCATGCTCTAAATTGGCAATCAAAACTCTAATCCAAATGCTCATGAAATTGGCTTAACACTAAATAGGAGACAAGACATAGAATTTCCTACATCTCCATACGATGCATCCCTAATCAAATATTAACCATTGTTATAATATAATGATATAATGAAGTGTTGTATAAACGTTATTTTCAGATATTATACAATAATAGTTTTATAATATTAAGTATGGTAACTATTATAACTATTCAAAAAATATATTTTGGCTAAGGTAGTTACATCGCTATCATTAACTTTATGTGTAATGCAATTATAAACCTAGAGTCAATAGTCACCTTCTTATATTTTTAGTACGATAGCAAAGAGAGACAAATTTTCCGTATTTACCTACATCATCAACCGATCAAATTATAATCATGATAATATAATGAATAATATAATTTATAATATCATGTTATTAATTTTGACAAAAAGTGAAATCACATGCATGCGATTGAATACTTCAAAGCCACGACAATATTACTAGATGTTTGAAAATGATGGAACGAAAAGTGGAATCACACGCATGTGATCGAATCCTTCGGTTGCTTTGGCGATAGCCCGAGTAAGTTTGCCAAGGCGGGAATATTTTGTGTGGAATAAAAGCATCCGGTGAAGCTGAGAAATCAAGTAAATATAACATTTGGAGAAGCTATTCGATTAAAGATAAAGCATAGTACAACATGGTCAGTCAATTTATCTGGATATTGTTTTAAGCATTCTAGGGACTTGAACTTTTTAAGTCCTTAAGGAATATCTTGAAAAAAAAATTTAAAATAAACAGAGAAGGCGAAACAAAATGATAAGAAAAGAGACAAATATTGTTATGCTAAACACACCATATCTTTCTTTAGCATTGAAAGTACCAAGGGAATTTTTTATTATTATTATTATTATTATTTTTTATTATTTTGTGATGGCTTCCTTTATTAATCCATAATTTACAGATTATATACAAATATGCATTAATGCATCATACATCGCACGGGTATTATCATAGTATATTGCATTTTATATTTCTCTCACATTCCATCATACATCGTTTCTTCTTACCAAAAGCTATTTCGAGTATGCTTATCACATGTTCTAACATATTACTCGACTTTTCCAATATACTTGAAATTATATGTCATGGAAGAGGGAGATTAAATCCTAGAGTCACACGACCACGCTGATGTAATATCAGTATATCACTCTCCATTTTACTCGCTTTGTAATAACCTGACTTGGGAATCTTGTAATTCGGAATGATCCGAATATGCTTGGTGATACCACATGCATTTTGGACACAAGTAATACGACGAATACACGGGATATCTTTTAGTGACTTATGGAGCGAATATCGTACGATTTAGTAGTCACACCGCTTGAATTGATTTGTATAGATCACGAGCATCACTAGGTTGACATGGGAGAGGGCATTACAGCATGGAATGCGAAAGTTGTCGGTGTGTGTATAGATGCATGTCGTGTTTAGATTTAGACATGCCGAGACTTTGTGTTCGTTTACAACTTTCCACTAATGCAAAAGGTTTTTCTCCAAACCCTCGGCGGGTACTACGCATGTAATTTTCCTCATAAAAGCCAAGGCACCGATATATTCTCTTTGCTAAATCAGGCCATTGCCTACGTCAAAATCAGGCGTGCAAGCCGTGGAATGTCTCGGATCAAATCGCGATCAGAGTGACATTACACAATAGATTGGTACCCTCGTGGATAGGAGCGTGCAATGGTAATGATAATAAGAATCCTATCTCGTCTTTCACTTTTGACATATTGACATATTGGAGAGACACCGCGGCATAATAAATGAAGCGAATTTTCGAGTCTTGGCATGCACCCGGAATTCTCAATTGTATACTCACATGCTTGATTAACTCTGAGTTAGTGAAATAGTCCGGGGGTGATATCGATTTTTACCACTTTGCAGGTTGCACTTCATACCCAAAGATCTCAGTTAAATCATACAAAAACTATTTTAGGTTAAGAAAAATATAGGAGATAGACTTTTGGACATTAATAAATATACTAAATCTAAAGGAATATGCCATTGGACATTAAATACATATGTAAAATAACAATGAGAGAAAAAATGGTTTTGCCATTTGCCATGGATCAACTGGTGACCGAATAGATTAACACCACGTGAAAGAACATATTGGGAATAGAAAATGAAATCCGAGCATTGCAATCCATTCTAATATAATAATGTATAATGTGATTTAGAAAATATAGATAATTATTAAATACATAACCAATTCTATAACATACAGCTCGAAAATTACTCTAGTTTGGTCCAATAACACGTGTAACATCAGAGTTAAATAAGAGAAAATATTATTAACATTCCCCACTTTTCATCTATCTCTATTATCTAAAGTTACATGTTTGCACCTACCTCACAAAAGAATTTTGCATAATTTCACAATTTTTACCGTTTTCCCTTCCCAAAATATCCATACCAATTTTCTCTTGCAACCCTAATTTGGAACCCCCCCACTTGAGTTCAGCCGCCATGCCGCTGTGGCTGCTGCCGCCACGAAGGGCTACCATGGGGCTAGTCGTCCTTGCCTCCCAATCTCCACGTTTCCGTGTCTTTCTCGCACGTGCGTATCGTGGCCATGGGCCATTTTATGCCTAATGTCAGCAGTAGCAAAATGACTGAAATAAAGAAAGGCGCGCTTTAAACTATTAAAATAAAATAAAAATCATGCTAAGAATATTAGGGTCGGTCAAAATATTAAGTTATGACGACCTACTATAAACGAGCTTTTGAATAATCAAGCGATCAAAAAATTTCATTTGATTATTAATAACTTTGCAAATTGACGATTAAGTGCCAAAGTTAAATGAACTGAATTTTAAACGGTTGATTGCTTTACATGTCGAAAATATTAATAAATGTCATCCGGCAATAGTTGAATTTCGAGTGTTAAATGATTTCTTTTGATGAGTACGGAATCAATGAATATCATGGTAGGTTCTGAGTTTTTCTAATGTGATAGGTAAATTTTTATTTTACTTTTGAATATCTATATTAGAATGAAATAAGTAATTTTATGCTTACTCATGGAATTAAGCGACTTTTGGACTCACTTCAATCATTTAAGTCAAAGCTAGTTAAAGCTATAAAACAACATAATTTCATCAAGTATTGAATGCATTGAATTTTTTATTTTTTTATTTTGAGCACTTATTGGAGTTATGACAGCGGCCTCAGTATGCGCATTAAATACTATAAATACTAACGCCAGCCGAATTGAATCTTCTTCTTCAGGTTCGAGGGACGCCTTCGCCAGTGCTGACGCACACTCTCTCCCTCTCTCTCTCTCTCTCTCTCTCTTTCCACTCACGCACGGAGAGCGCAACAGAGAGCGAAGAAGATGGGGGCGGCAGAGAACGGAAGAGACTCGAGATTGAAGGCCATCTCGGACGCCATAAGGGTCGTTCCTCACTTCCCGAAACCAGGTCGAATTTCTCTCCCAGCTGCGTCTTCGTCTTCGTCTTCGTCTTCCCTCGTCTGTCTTCTTCGAGCTCTGACGGAGATCCCCTGCTGTTCCTCGCTCGCGCATCGCAGGGATAATGTTCCACGACATAACCACGCTGTTGCTCGATCACAAGGCCTTCAAAGACACGGTTGACTTGTTCGTGGAGCGATACAGGGACATGGGCATCTCCATCGTAGCTGGTACTCACTCTCTCGTGATTATTCAATTTTTATCTTTTTTAAGGCTTTGTTGTAACCTCTTCCTGATTGTGGCGTTATGGCACTGTCCATATTCTATCACGAGATTATTAATAATGAAAGGCAAGTTGCGGCTTTTTTGTATTACCTTTCTTGTGGAAAAAGTCGAAATGCGTTGCTCCTCTGAACATATGGAGGACCACTGCATAATATTTATTTTCTCTAAAAGCATATCACATTGGAAAGCAATCGGTAGGTAAGGCGAGTTGTTATCCTCGTTTTGTTGAATTTCTTTTTTAAATATTTGTCTTTTTTTATTATGACCCCTTAAACTACGAGCTAATGAATTGCAGAGCAACTGGTTTCCTATTCTTTATTTACTGTTCTTTGGGTTTTTTTCCTTTTTTATATACCCTTTACTGTCTTTTGAAGCATGAAAGCATTGTGGACGAGACATGGGCTGCTGAATGCTTTTCTTGATCAGATTTCCATTTTCGTTGTAAAAGAAAGAGGGAAAAAAAAAACAATTTTGGTTGCTAAATGTTCACAGATTTGGCCATGAACTGCCCTGCCAATCGTCTCATTGGAACATCCAAACTCGACTGAGGGCTTGTGTAATATAAGACGACAATTCTGTTTTCTTTCTTTGCAATGAACTATATAGCATATTACTCTGCCAGCAAGTCTGAATGTTTTGAAGCTTGCATCTTGTTATAGATGCATCGAAAAGGATTATTAGCTTATAGGCATTCTTGGTAATCCTCAGCAGCATCGTCTTCCACGTGACGATTATCATCTGTGTGTATCATATGACAATTATCGTATAGCATAACAGTTGGCTCGTCATTTCGATGTTTGCCATCTATCAAATTACATGGAGTTTCACTTTTATCTAGGTCGATTTGCCTTTCTTTGCTCTTCTAACCAAGTTTGAAGTGAAGAAATGAAGTGGAGTTTGCTGATTGAAGCTAAAATAGTATCCCAGATTTGCATAGTAGACCAGGCAGGGCATTTGCCCAAGTTCACATAAATTGTTTATAAGTTATCTACTTTTGGCAAGAGCAGAAAGTTATTTCTTATATCACAGTCTTCAAAAATCAATACAATTTTTCCTGTTAATGGGGATGGATTGGATACTGTCTCACTATGCTTAGTGGTTCCGGTAGTTCTAGCTGATTCTTGACAAGCAAAAACGCGTGCAAGTACATAATAACCGGCCGGTAACTGTCTATCAATCCATATAAGTGGTATGCTTGCTTAATGCAACTGCTGTTGATCATCCTGGTTTCTTGTTCAGCTGTGAAATGACTCTGTTCAGCAAAAAGATTTCAGGAAGATCTGCCTTTCTTATTTTCTTCATATCAAGGGTCCCTTCGTTTCTCTCATTTTGGGCGTGATGATCTTTCTTTCAATTACCCTGTACAAGTGCGCTACATCAGAGTTCTGTTTCTCTTTCTTACTATATCCAATGTCAAGTTATGTTTCAGGCATTGAAGCCAGGGGATTCATATTTGGGCCATCTATTGCTTTGGGTATCGGTGCCAAGTTTGTCCCTCTCCGGAAACCAGGGAAGCTGCCAGGTGAACTTTCGCCGAGTTCCTGTAATTGCTAATATATTGATCTTTTTCCAAATAAGTGACGACAGTCTAGTTGGTGAATTGACTATTATCTGGTTCAGTAGAGATCTCGTGCTTGTTAACTCTGCTTTTGTGGTGATGTCAATACATCGATGAGAAAGGATTCTGGGACAATCCAACAGGTTATAGGGTAAAATCAGTGAAGCAGTTAGAAATATGATAGGTATACTTCTGTTTAAGTGCTTGAAGCAGTGTTGATTATCGAGTTGTTTCAAGCATCTGCTTGTGATGAAGCAGACGACTTGGCACCTCCAGGGTTTTAGGATATTTATGTTAGGAGCCCTGTGCTTCACACTATCTTAGAGTTGCATGTAGTGGAACGGCCTTCTTCCTGCCTTCTTTTATTGGAGTTTCTAATAGTCTTGAATTGTAGCTGCTTCTAGCTAGTCCTTAATACAGTACTAGCAGTAAACTTTCAATTGAAGCTTCCAATATTTGATTGAACCTTAGGAAGAATCATATCTGAACCATATGAACTCGAGTATGGCACTGATCAACTCGAGATGCATGTCGGAGCTGTTCAGCCAGGGGAACGTACCATAATTATCGATGATTTGGTAGCCACTGGTGGGACCCTTTCTGCTGCAATAAGACTTCTAGGTCAGTTGAACTCTCGGGTTCTCGCTTTCTCTCACCTTTGTCTTTGCCATAAAACTTCCAGTTTTCCAGTTTTTAGTTCCAATTTTCCCTTCTCTAAATGTGAATTCCATGACTAAGATACACACAATTGGTCCTGCTGACCAGAACGTTTTCAGGCTGAAGTGGTTGAGTGCGCTTGTGTTGTTGGTTCGCCTGTTGTCCAGGTAATCCTCAAATAAAGCAGTTTGGTAATTTCTTATCCATGGGTTCAATCTTGCTTGAACTCATTGATGGATTTTCCTTCTCGCATCATCCAGTTTTCATGCATGCATTTCTCTTGCCACTTATCCTTTTCTATCTACTGTAGAAAAAGGAATTGTATGATCATTCAGGTTGACTATCTAACCATGCATATCTTCCCTAGCTCAATGTTGAAATGCACTTCTTCTCGATAGCAGGCTTTTTTTTGTTGTACTGGTGTTGTATCAAGTATACATTTTGTTATTTTGTGTGAGATCAAGCTATAATTGCTTATCAGCTATGCTGTGCAGAAGTTTTGTTCATGAGGTTTATGGGGTCTTCTGTCAGTTACGGTGTCTGCTCTGTTTATTGAACTAAAATGTGTTTTAGCTCAGCTATAGTGGATAAAGTAGTCACAAACAAGTGATAGCTTGAATTTGGTGGACTGATCAGCTAAACTAACTCGCAGTCAATTTGACGTTTTTGCTGTGAACTCTTGTGCTATGGTACACATGTGAGCGCAGAGTGAAATTCTGGAGATATGGACCTCATGTCCATTCTTTGGTTCCATTTGGTTTCCATTGGTTGATTGCTTGTGTTGCAGGGAGAATGTGAGCTGAAAGAGAAGCCGCTGTTTGTTCTTGTGGAGCCCACCATTGAAAGATGAATTTGACAGGTAACATCCTCTCATTTTAAGATATACTTTGTCATCCAGAACAACCAAAGATATTGTTGAATTTAATCAAGTGTATGGAGCCCATAATTTTCGTTTTGCCGAACCGATGAGATGTGACTTTTAACTACAAAGACCATTTTCTTTCTCAAATACCTCAGGATCAGGAAGTGAAGAGGATCCAGTTTGGGGACTGATACGTGGGCTGCACCTGATGAAGCATTTGTTCATTATTCTACACCGCCGGTTACTTCCTTCTGACAAAGAACAGTCCAATGTCGAACCCTAAAGGCAAAAATAGTGTCGCTGGCTCTGCATTGGCTTCCTTGTGTAGTAGGAGCATCTAGCCAGCGTCCTCATAATAGTTTATAAGATGCTTTCTCAGCGCACATCGAATAAATATTGGAGTAGGCCAACCGTTTCAATGATCAGAGGAGACCAAATTCTACCATCCTTTTTGCCGACTGCGTTGAAGAGCCAATGCCCCGATGTTAGATTGACTTCGGATGACATTGTGACCTCTTTCTTTGTGTGGAAAATTTCTTGTTCATACTTTGTACAAAAATCGGTTTGAATTTCCTCTTGTTTGTGTGCCTAAGCATACCCGGTTCGGGCTGTGAAATTCGAGCATCGTAGAGGGCGAAACTAGCCCGGCTTGGCCCCAGTTGCCGCCATTCACTTCTATGGTTGAGTTTAGATTGAATTAGTATGTCCAGAATCAGGAACTTTTGTCTTTTGGTCAGGACAGAATCTGAAAACGTGAAAGTGAGAATTGACGCAGAGACTCCTCTATGCGACTGAGCTTCAACGATCTATGATGGGAATATGCATAAACAGAGTGTCCATGGCCCACGTTCTATCTCAAAGCTCAAAATAAAACGGCCCAAGAAAACCGCCCATGGATAACTTGTTAGAAAATCCTTCGTTTTAAAGGGAAAAACGGCCAAAAAAAAAAAAAAAAAAAAGTCATCTATGTTTCTTCTATTTCCCCCTAATCTTGGTTAATTTTTCTCCAAATTTTCTTTGTCGCCCACAAATTTCTTGCTAGAAATGAGTGTGGTGATTCCAAAAGATTGATTAAGAAGCCCGAATGAGTGCCAAATGAGATTAGCCTCAGAGATACCAAGGCTCTCTTGCCAAAGTTATTTAACAAGAGATGTGACCAATTACTATTTGGTATTCAGGTTAGGAATTCATATTTAATCTCATAAAAAAAAGCACATCATGCGGTTTCATAAAAACATCACCGATATCATTGGGGGTAGGACCGATCAATTTGAATGGTGATTATAAGCCTCTACCCAAGTGAATTAGAAAATTGTCTTTTTATCCTTTTTCCTATAAGTTAAAGGACAAATGTTTAAAAAAAAAAAAGACTCCAAATTATATCCAACACAAAAACATCAACCTTTTTTATGTCACCAAAAACCATAAAATCATCAATTATAACACAAATACCCCAATTTTTTGTGTCACGAAAAAAATTCAAATTTATATAAATATGATATATACAATCTCTATTTTAGTTTTGTTGAATGTATTATTGTCACATCGATATAAATTTATGATTTTTTAAAACGAAAAAAATTGAAATATTTGTGTCACAACAACTATATTAAGGTCTTTTAGTGACAAAAAGAAATTCGGGATATTTCCGTTGCGGCGGGCATAATTTGAATTTTTTTTTATACGGTACAATACTAAATTAAATAAGTTTTTTGTGAAATTACGAGTTATCCCCCAAATCCCGACAGGCGATCCACCTGCCGCGCCACGTCAAACCCCCCCCAAAAAAATAAAATGGCATTCCCCCTTGCGCCGACCACTCGCGCTCACGCGCCTCCCTCCCCGTTTAAAAAACTCGCCCCCCTGCTTCCACGCCACCGCTCGCTATAAAAGCCTCGCCCTCTCTCTCGATCGGACCGCTCTCCTTCATTCCCAAACCTCCTCCGCTCGAAGCCGAATCCCCCAAGCAATCCCCTCTTCTCTCCAAAAACCCTAATTTGCGAATCCGCCCCAATCCGAGTCGCCTTCGTCTCCGACCTCGATTCGGATCGAATCCGACCGGAACGGATAAAGAGGAACTGCGGCCGGCGGGCGCGGGCGATTCGCGCGAGATCGGAATCCGAGGCGGCGCCGGCGGCGGCGATCGGGGGCGGCGGCGCAATAATGTCTGCAGTAGTTTGCGGGAGCAAGCGATCGTTGTTCGACGACATACCTTCTCCCCCCTCGCCTCCGTCCTGCAAGAAGATCCGCCGCTTCTCCCCGTCGTCTTCCTCGTCTTCTCCGCCCCCGGTCCGGTTCCCGGCGCCGGCGGCGGGCCACCTCGATCGGCTCCTCCAGCTTTTTCCCCACATGGAACCCCAGGTGGTGCCTCTCGTTATCTGCTTGTTCGCTGTAGAATCCGTATGGCATGAAAAAACATATAAAACGACATCCGGTGGACTCTGATGCTAACTAGTGAGCGTTTTCCGGTTCGTTCTTTGGGGCAGTCTGTGATTGGCATTAGTGCGGGCAAGGGCGTAACTGCCGTTTCTTTCCTTTTCTAATCGGAGTTCGATGGTCCTGTCTGGTTCTTTTGGCAAGCTGTAGGCTAACGATTCGCATGTTTTTTGGATTCTGGACTGTCGCGAGCCTGCAGTGCCTTATAATCTTGATGGATTTCATTCTCAGATCCTCGAGAGAGCATTGGTAGAATGTGGGGACGATGTAGAGGCTGCCATTAGGAGGCTGCACGAGCTCTGTCTGGGTCCTGCCGCGGATAATGGAGGGTTTTCTGAAGAACCCGGTGTTAATGTTGACCAAGGTAAATGATTCTTCTTATGTGCCTTTTCAGTTCGTGCAAAGTTGAAACCTGTTTTTCGTAACTAGTTGACCGGAGTGGAAAAGGGAAACAGATGGATTCGACCGTCATCTGCAATTATGTCCTTCTCCTAGGCGGGGATGTTTTGATCCTCATCAATTATAGCGAATAAAACAGGTGTTATATGTTGAAATCTTTGTGGGGATTGATAATGGTTTTTGTTTTTATTGCGCAGAGGATATGAATTAACATTCTCTTTTTTTAAGGGCTGGAATTTCGTGTAACTTAGTCAGATGGAATTCTTGCTGGAATTTATTTTTCATATGTTGCCTTGATCGGTCCAATAACATTAAAGTTCCATTGACAGGTGATAGAGATGATGCTGATGTACCTTGTGAGCCATCAACCAACCTTCCCATTGATGGTGCAGGGTGGGTGGATGTATTTGTGAAAGAAATGATGAGCGCCACAAGTTTAGATGATGCCAGAGCACGTGCCACAAGAGTGCTTGAGTTTTTTGAACAGTCTGTCCGTGGACAAGCTGGGGCTGAGGCTGTTAAAAGTGTCCAGAAGGTACTTGTCAATTCGTATATGGTTTTTGACATGCTGTGCTTTAGTGTATGTTGTTATGTCATGGTGTTTCCTTAGATTATCTGAGGTTACTTTAATCAGCTTATGAAGCTACATCTGTAATGTTTATCTTGGTAATCGCCAGCAGTTTTGTGTTAGTCACTACCCATTGACAATTGGGCTTGTGAGGCTCCTGACATGATTGTTTAGTTTGGTGTTTGTTTTGTCTACCTCCTAGAAATATATCTTAGGATGAGAAACACTCATGTGGTATGCCCTTGCCATCCTCTCAAAGCTGAAATGCATCAGATGTCAGAAAATTTGGCTTGTCTTTCTGTACAAAGTCTTGATTCAATTACTGTTCAAATAAAAGAACAATTAGTGTTTAGTCTCTTCAACTATAACTTTTTTCATGTCTGTAAATTAAAACCATCAAACGTCCCTTGCACTGATTAGGGCCGGGAGATGTGACGAAAAAAACACAGTAATGTCTGTTCTTCTGCATTGATCGGTCTAGTAGTTGTAGTAAGTATATCCTTTATTAAGTAATCGCATGGAACTTTAAAATTGGCATGTGATTCTGTTCATTTCTCAGGAACATATGATGCTGAAGGAGCAAATGGAGGCAGTCCTTCGGGAGAACACAATTCTCAAACGTGCTGTGGCTATTCAACATGAACGTCAAAAGGAACATGAGGAGAAGAATCGTGAGCTGCAGCACCTGAAGCAGTTAGTATCTCAGTATCAAGAACAGTTAAGAGTACTTGAGGTCTGTCGCCTGAACTTCTCTACTAGATGTTTATTAGGTGTCGCTTGGCTTATTTTAGCATAAGGTGAGAATGTTTACACGTGTTTGCTGTCTTGCCAGGTCAACAACTATGCCTTGTCGATGCATTTGAGACAGGCCCAGCAAAGCAACTCTTTCCATGGGAGTTATCCTCCCGATGTCTTCTGATTTTGGATCATTCTCCTGGAACGGTTCAAACCAAGTAGATGTTTCGTCCTTGGCGACGATGTTCCTTTATACATATTATAGAGCAACTCGAAGTTGACAGTGGTCTTTCTATCTATGAAAATAGATGAAAGGAGAACAGTGCCGGCAGGAGTTCTGCAGAGCCCGTCCTGCATATTTTCTCCTTTCCGTTCTTACTAGTCTTGCAGTATGCTTCATATCACCAGATGAGGTGTTGTATTGTAGGAAAGTTGAAGTTGGGTCGAAGATTTATCCAATAGGGTTCAATTTTGATGTTGGAGTTCATTTCTCTGATTCTGTTTGTTGTCTGAAATCTGCTTGTAATTTCCTTCAGTAATCAATGGAGTTGTGTTTAACAATTTGCTCATTGCTCATTGCTCATTGCTCATTGAGGTGGAAGATCCAGTAAGTACTGTTTTCTCAACGGACCTTTGTATGTGAGAGAACTCCCCGACTGATCAATGGAAAATTCCTTGTCATCCCTTCGCTTTTTTTCATGCCGACCGGTGCCGCAACAAGTTCCTCGAACAAACACGGCACCTCTTTTGAATGCAAATTACTCGAGTTATCCAGAAAGGTTCTAAGGATTTATTTGTTTTGTGGAAATAAAAGTTGAAAAATATTTTTCTAAAAATGATTGATTGTATTGTCAACAAAAATGGATGAAAAATATTTTTATCAGGTATAAATTATTGTCAATAATGAATTGTCTTCAATTAATTAATTATTTCAAATGTGATTATTTTTAAAAAAATCACTTCCAAACTATTCATTTTCAGCAAAATAAAGGCATTGTAAAAAGCTCATCATCTTCCTGATTTTTAGTAAATGGTTATAAATTATGATGCAAAGCCAGCAATTAATCATTAGGTTATAGAATTGAATTCGCGGATGTGCTTTTTGTGAGTTTTGGTATATGTTCCAGTTTCGGTTTGGACAGATGTCTTTATTCTTCACTTTAGGCTTGTGACCTAACTCAATGCGTACGACACGTTAATTAATCGATTGTCTATGATTTGTGTAAACGATAACATAATTCTTTAATATGGAAATACAAAATAAAGACTTTTGATCTTCATGATTTTTCACACTAAAAGGGATGAAGACATATTTTTATTCAAAGTAATACCATTGAAAGAATACTTATTGTAGAAACCGAAGAAGCAAAGACATCTTATTTCTCTTCTTTAACCCACACTTTTCTTTAATGTATTTTCTCATATGGAAAATAGAATACAATGTTCGTTTCACTTGGGTTGAGAGAGGACTCCAATTTGATAGGCTCTCATTCTGAAAAGGTGCCTTGATATGAAGCTTTGATTAGGAAACGCCCTATTTTCCTTCCTAGATATGTAGTTAATTTTGATTTGCTCTATGGAGATCAAATATAATGTGTTAACTTCGAGTGGCATCTCGTGTGGAAGAATTTTTGTTCATTAAGACATTACTGCAACTGTAAATGCTAGTTCTTATTTTTAGTATTGATATGATCTTTGTTTTCAGCATAGCTCTATTCCCAATGCTTTTTTTTTTTTTTGTGTTTTGGGGATGGGTGGAATAACCCGGAGATGTGTATAGTTTGGTGTTTGAAAATTGCTGTTGAAGGTGTGGAGACATTTAAAAAGGAAAATTGTGATCTTATAATTGTTGACACAAGTGGGTGTCACAAGCAAGAGGCTGCTCTTTTTGAAGAAATGCGTCAAGTTTCTGAAGCAACGGTAGCATATGATCCTTTTGCACATATACAATTGGATCTCTGCTTCTTTTAAATTTTAACATGTTGCATGATATGCTGCAGAAACCAGATCTCATTGTATTCGTTATGGACAGTAGCATTGGTCGAGCTGCGTTTGATCAAGCACAGACATTCAAGCAAAGTGTTCCTGTTGGGGCTGTTATTGTGACTAAGATGGATGGTCATGCAAAGGGAGGCGGTGCTCTTAGTGCGTAAGTGTCATTTTGGTTAAGTCAGAGATATACCATTTCATTACCCATAATTTCCCTCTTCACAGTCGCCATCATTTAAGTGGTTTGCTAGTATTTGAATGGGGTAATGGAGTGAATTATTGTGCAAAAGGTTTGCAAACGGTTGCAATACGAGTCCCTAGAGTAGATTGCCGCTAGCTTGCAGTTGCATATATATGTTGTGTGTCTGTGTGTGTGTTTATTTAAATGGCAGCAGTTATGATCGTATTCGTAAGTGTAGCCGAGCAATGAATATCACGGGTTATATTCTTCGTTGGATTCTAATCGTTAGATCTTCATACTTTATGGGTTATGTTAGTATATGTCAGTTTAGGTGAAAGATCACATGATGAAACATTTACACTTTAGTAGTTGAAAGTGATTATTATTTTTATGGGACTGATGGTGAAATATTCTCTACAGAAAAAAAAAAAAATTAGGTGGGAATCCAGCATGGTTAAGTTTTACCCGTTGAAGATTACTCAGGCTTATGATACTTCCAGAACATTTGGTGTGAGTTTATTTGTTTTCATGTGCAGCGTTGCAGCAACGAAATACTGGAGAACATATGGATGAGTTTGAAGTGTTTGATGTTAAGCCTTTCGTTAGCCGGCTATTGGGTAGGTAATTTCATTTGGGTTCTGCCTTTCAATGTGTCTTAATGATTTGCATGAGGGTGAGTTGCATTATTTAGTGGTTTAATATTTTGGTGAAAACTATTTTCCACATAGGTATGGGCGATTGGTCTGGGTTGATGGACAAAATTCACGGAGTGGTGCCTAAAGATCAACAGCCTGAGTATCTACAAAAGCTTTCTGAAGGGAATTCTACATTGAGAATTATGTATGAACTGTTTCAGAACATTCTTAAAATGGGTCGCAGGTGTGTATTTCTTCCATCATTGGATATGATGCTCTACCTTATCATTGCGTGCTTTTATTTTGAGATTCATTCAAAGAGAATACTCAAGCATGATCGAGAATGCACAAGCATGTGCCATGGTTTGGTCTCTTGAATCAAGGTATTTTCCATGCTACCGGGGTTCAATTCAGATTTGGTGCTAATGGGTCAAGAGAAAGAAAGCCAGGCTAAGATCAAAAGATACATGACCATGATGGACTCAATGACAAACGAAGGCAAGTCGTACTGTAATATATAGTTTAGCTGTTTATTATTTTGGCTTGGGGCTGCAGTGAAGGTTTTAAATTCAAATCCTTGCCTCCGAGCCTGATTAAACAAAGTTCGATTTGTTCCAGAGCTAGACGGTTCAAATCCAAAGATCATGAATGAATCTAGAATCATGTGGATAGCAAGGGGTTTGGGTCACCTCGACAGAGAAGTCATGGAAATGTTGGAAGAGTATAAGAGGCTAGTCAAGAGCCTGAGCAAAATGAAGGGACTTAAGATCACGACAAGGGGTGATATGAATATGTGGTCTCGAAACATGAATGCACAACGCATGAGCAGAGTTCTCCAAGGCAAATGGGTTCCGCCAAGGATATGACGGGTATGTTCGGAGGTGGTCATTTATAATGGCTGATTTGCCATGTGCATTATTCAGTTGTAACTCCGGGCGAAATTAAGTGGCCAACTTCAGTTAGAATTAGACGGGCGTTGTTTCCTCGAGTGACAAGCCATACGGCTATGCTTGGACATGGGAGAGTGAGTTATGGTGGAAAGGCTGATGATTTGATTCGCATTCTTTATGTAACTAGTCAAAATTCTGCCTGGAATAATTAGTTACAGGAGTTTTGTTTTTTGAGCTAGGATTAAGGAATAGCAGGTGATTTTTTTTTTTTTTTTAAGTCGGCTGAAATGCTAACTGAAGTTTTTTGGCGTGTTACCTTCATTTTTCGGTTGAATTTGTTGGTTCCATCTGACGAATCTTACCATGGAGTGTCTGGAGTGGATGTGTAATGAAGCTGATCAACTGGTTTCTCTCTTTTATGGCTTATCGGCACCCTTTCCCACGATCTTGCTACTTGAGCAGGTTTGCTCCGAAGGTGCAGTAGATCCGTCGCCTGACATTGCTTTGTTGCTAGAAAGGCGGTAAGTAACTAGTCCAATATGGTCCATTTGTTTTGCAGAAAATATTCTGATGCCCAGTTCGCTTAGGAAAACAAGTCAATGAAAAATGTTTTCTTACCAAAACTTACATGAGAATCGAAAAATGCACTAGATATTGATGTTTAGTTACGAAAACCCCAACAATGGTTCTTCGGTCTGTTCAAGACCAAGACTTCAGCGGTCGAGCCTAGGTTCGTCAACGCCAAGGTCGAGACCTTGTTGCTCAAGGTAGGGCCCTCAGCACCCACGCGCAGGTCCATTTTTGGTTAGGCTTGAACCTTGATGTTAGCCTTGGTCCATAAAGGTTGCACTTGGGTTCTTGAAACATGAACTCTTGGTCCCAACCTTGAAGCTCGGGACAAAAATGGCCATGCGTAGGTCCTTGGTGCTTAGGCTTAGGTTTTTTATTAATGAAATGTTTGTTTTTATAAAAATATATAATTTTTAAATATAATTATTTTTATTTTTTAAACATGATGACAATAAGTTGTCAACAATGTTAAAAAAAAATCAAAAATTGTCGTTTTTTAGTTTTATGAGAAATTCTTCAAGTCCCGGCGATTTCCATTCCTATTTAGGGCTTAAAAAGCCCCAAATAGAAATAAGCATATTGTTTCATGGAGAAAAAACTTAGAAAGTATAGAAAATAGAGAAAACGTATTTCTTTTTTCTAAAATGCTACTTCACAGATGACGCAATTGATCGATGATAACTTAACTGCTTAGATAAATATTTTTTAAGTATATTTTTTTTGAAATGAACGGGTCCTGGGGGGTTAGGACGGAATCCGGGAACCTAACCGAACCGCTCACCCCTAGTTTATGATACATCAAAACTGAAGAAGACTGAGACATTCCTAGAGGCAAAAGCACGCGAATGGGGGAGCTTTCAGCTCATTGCATAACTAGGCGTAACTTGCTATTCTGCAACATTTGAGAGAGGAGCCATGGGAGCAATCCCAATTTTATTACCACGGGGCAGAACCTACTTAAAAATAAATGAGGCGAATAGAATCGAATTCTATCTTGATGTGCCAAGACAAGGGCGGATCCAATACTTAACCCAGGAAGTGCAGCAAGTGCCGTACGAGAAAATTGCAGTGTGTCTGTAGATGCATAAAATAATAGTCACCAAAATGTTCTTTTTCGGTTTGTTTTTATCCATGACTTAGAGCGAAGCTTCCTCGTTAACTCGTGAGCTAGCCTACGGAGTTATCCATTTTTCCAGGGTATCAATTTAAGGGGGAACAAAAATACCAAAAATGATAATCGAGATTGATCCTTTTAAAAAAATAATAAGAAAAATCATCAAAAAATTAAATAAAATTATAACTTTTTAATTTCTTTTTTCTTTTTTGACACCAAAATACATTCACCCAAAATTACTTAATCTTTATACGACACATTTATCTCAAATTTTGATGTAAATGCGTCACATAAATATAAATTTAAGATTTTTGATATTATAAAAAATTTTTTTTGAGATAAATATAACACAGTAATACAAATTTAGCGTGATATGATTTGAATTTTTTTTCGTTTTAGGAAAAAATTTGAGACAAATGTATCATAATTTAGAATTTTCGATGTCTTTTCCCAAATAATAAACGTTATCTTTTTACCCCTCCCCTTCCTCTTCCTCCTCTTCTAGCCCTAAGAGAGAATCTCCGATAGATCAGAACCTCTCAATCGCCATTTCTCTCTGGAATTCCCCCAGCCCTAGAGTTCCCCCCCCCGATCGTTCATCGCGATCGGCGTTCGCGTTCGCGTCCGTCTCCCTTTCATCCCCCTCGTGTTCCCGAAGCAGAGCGAGCGAAGATGGTGTTGGCACAGTTAGGCGGGACCATCACCCGCGCGATACAGCAGATGAGCAATGCGACGATCATCGACGAGAAGGTCCTGAACGAGTGCCTCAACGAGATCAACCGCGCCCTCCTCAACGCCGACGTCCAGTTCCAGCTCGTCCGCAACATGCAGAACAACATCAAGCGCATCGTCAACATCGAGGATCTCGCCGCCGGCCACAACAAGCGCAGGATCATCCAGCAGGTGTGTGCGCGTGTTTTTGTTTTTGTTTTTTTTTTTTTTTGTGGAAATTCAGTTTTTGGTTTTTGGGGCTTGAGGTATCGGTAAATTACCTGTGAATTGGCGTGGGCTTTGATGAATTTTCGCTGAATTATTGCATAGAATTTGATGAAGTTTATATAGAGGCTTTTCTTGGATTGAATTCGGAAAATATTCAATTACGATGCGTAGGAAGGTGCTTCATGATGTGGGTTATTGGCATGCCTGTGTTGACAGTAGGCTGGACCTCAGTGTTATTAGAAAATTTGACATGTTCCGCTGTGTGAATCAGCGATCACAATTAAGTTTTCTTTGATGGAAGTTCGAATATTTTGAAAAAGTGCCTTGATATGAAGCGTTGATTAGGAAACGCCCTGTTTTCCTTTCTAGATATGTAGTTGATTTTGATTTGCCATATGGAGATCAGGTATAATGTGTTACTCCGGGTGGCATCTCGTGTGGAAGAACTTTAGTTCATTAAGACATTACTGCAACCGTAAATGCTAGTTCTTATTTTTAGTGATGATATGATCTTCTCTTTCAGCATAGCTCTATCCCAAATACTTGTTTGTGTTTTGGGGATGGACGGAATTTCCTGGAGATGTGTATATCGTGTTATTCGATCTGTTTGGTCAAATTTTAAGGACATATCTGTCACTGGCACTGCATGTCAGAATTTTGTCTCACATGCGGCTGAATGTGATCAAGAAGTACTCATGTGGTTCACTTGTGGCGGCTTTTGTTTCAGGCCATATTTAATGAGCTATGCAACATGTTGGATCCTGGGAAGCCTTCCTTTACTCCTAAGAAAGGGAAGACAAGTATCATCATGTTTGTTGGTTTACAAGGTACTTAAAGATCTTCTTCGATTGAGTTGCTGTTCGTGAATTTAGTTACTTGGGAAATGGATTATCTTTTGTTGTATCCGTGCATTCTCTTCAGGTGGTTACAATTTGTTTGGAGGCTTTATACACTGCTTATGCTTTGATGTGTGAATAGAATATTCAAGTATGCGTTATTATGACAGGATCGGGTAAGACCACGACATGTACCAAGTATGCATACTATCATCAAAAGAAAGGTTGGAAACCGGCTCTTGTCTGTGCTGATACTTTTAGAGCTGGTGCCTTTGATCAGTTGAAGCAGAATGCCACTAAAGCTAAAATTCCATTTTATGGAAGGTACTTTCTTTTATGCATTGCATTTTGATCTGCTCCTGTATGCATACTCCTAGTTCCTCAAACAAAATGACTAGGACTGACAGATATTGTAAAAGTGAACTTAAGGTCTCCAAATGCACATGTTTTCATCATGCATAAATTCTTTCTCATGTTGATTAGTTTATCCTTCATCTACTCACGAGTGGGCTCACAGAAATGAACATTTAGGACTGTCGTGTTTCGATGCAATTTCTTGGCCATCAAATGATACGAGTTCTGTGACAGTTACACAGAATCGGATCCTGTGAAAATTGCTGTCGAAGGTGTGGAGACATTTAAGAAGGAAAATTGTGATCTCATAATTGTTGACACGAGTGGGCGTCACAAGCAGGAGGCTGCTCTTTTTGAAGAAATGCGTCAAGTTTCTGAAGCAACGGTAGCATATGATCCTTTTGCACATTTACAAGTGGATCTCTGCTTCTCTAAGATTTTAACATGTTACATGATATGCTGCAGAAACCAGATCTCATTGTATTCGTTATGGACAGTAGCATTGGTCAAGCTGCATTTGATCAAGCACAGGCATTCAAGCAAAGTGTTCCTGTTGGGGCTGTTATTGTGACTAAGATGGATGGTCATGCAAAGGGAGGTGGTGCTCTTAGTGCGTAAGTGTTATTTTGGTTTAGTCAGAGACATACCATTTCATTTCCCATAATTTCCCTCTTCACAGTCGCCATCAATGAAGTGGTTTTCTAGTATTTGAATGGGGTAATAGAGTGGATTAATGTGCAAAAGGTTTGCAAATGGTTGCAATATGAGTCTGTAGAGTAGATTGCTGCTAGCTTGCAGTTGGTTATATATGTTCTGTGTATATGTGCATGTTTCTCTAAATAGCGGCGGCTATGCTCAGCAATGAATATGACTGGTTATATTCTTCATTGGATTCTAATCATTAAATCTTCATACTTTTTGGGTTATGCAATATATGTCAGCTTAGGTAAAAGATCACATAATGAAACATTTACACTTGTTGTAATTGAAAGTGATTATTATTTTTATGGGACTGATGGTGAAATATTCTCTACAAGAAAAAAAAAAAAAAATTAGTTAGGAACCCCGCATGGATAGTTTTTAGCTGTTGATTTCTTGAACTTATGATACTTTTGAACATAAAAATGCTTATATGCATCTTCCTTTGGTGTGAATTTATTTGTTTACATGTGCAGTGTTGCAGCAACGAAAAGTCCCGTGATCTTTATAGGTACTGGAGAACATATGGATGAGTTTGAAGTGTTTGATGTTAAGCCTTTCGTTAGCCGGCTATTAGGTAGGTAATTTCATTTGGGTTCTGCCTTTCAATGTGTCTTTTTGATATGTATGAGTATGAGATGCGTCCTTTAGTGGTTTAATATTTTGGTGGAAACCTTTTTTCCACATAGGTATGGGGGACTGGTCTGGGTTTATGGACAAAATTCACGAAGTGGTGCCTAAAGATCAACAGCCTGAGCTTCTACAAAAGCTTTCTGAAGGGCACTTTACCTTGAGAATTATGTATGAACAGTTTCAGAACATCCTTAAAATGGGTCCAATTGGCCAGGTTTGTATTTGTTCCATCATTGGATATTATGCTTTACCTTATCATTGCACGCTTTTATCTTGAGATTTGTGCAAAGAGAATGCACAAGCATGTGCCATGTCAAGATCAGTCGATGATCCAGGCTAATGGTTTGGTCATCTTGAATCAAGGTTTTTTCAATGCTACCGGGGTTCAGTTCGGAATTGATGCCAAAGGGTCAAGAGAAAGAAAGCCAGGCAAAGATCAAAAGATACATGACCATGATGGACTCAATGACAAATGAAGGCAAGTCATGCAGTAATATATAGTTTAGCTGTTTATTATTTTGGCTTATGGCTGCAGTGAAAGTTTTAAATTCAAATCCTTGCCTCTGAGCCTAATTAAACAAGTTCGATTTGTTTCAGAGTTAGACAGTTCAAATCCAAAGATCATGAATGACTCTAGAATCATGCGGATAGCAAGGGGTTCTGGTCGCCACGTCAGAGAAGTTATGGAAATGTTGGAAGAGTATAAACGGCTTGCCAAGATTTGGAGCAAAATGAAGGGACTTAAGATCCCGACCCGGGGTGATATGAACATGCGGTCTCGAAACATGAATGCACAGCACATGAGCAGGGTTCTTCCACCTCAGATGCTAAAGCAGATTGGTGGCATGGGTGGTTTACAGAACTTGATGAAGCAAATGGGTTCTGGCAAGGATATGATGGGTATGTTTGGAGGTGGCGATTCATAATGGCTGATTTGTTCAGTGTATCATTCAGTTGTAACCTCTGGGCAAAATTAAGCAGCCACAGTTTGACTCCACTAAGAATTAGACGGGCCTTATTTCCTCAAGTGACAAGCCATACAGCTATGAATAGACATGGGAGAGTGAGTTCTAGTGGAAGAGTCGATGCATTTGATTTGCATTCTTATGTAACTAGTCAAAATGCTGGCTGGAATAATTACAGGATTTTTTTTTTTGAGTTAGGATTATGGGAGAGCAGGTGTACCTTTGGGTTTTTATAAGTCAGCTGAAATGCATAAGTGAAGTTTTTTGTGTGTTTCCTCCCCTTCTTGGTTGAATTTATTGATTCCATATGATAAATCTTACCTTGGAGCGCCTGGAATGGATGTGTGAAGAGCTGTCAGCTTGTTTCTCTTTTATGGCTTTACGGCACCTTTTCCTACGGTCTTGCTAATTGACAGTAGGTTTGCTCCCAAAGTGAAGTAGGTCCATCACCGGACACCACTTTGTTGCTAGAAAGGCGGTAAGTAACTAGTCTGTGAAGCTGTTCTTGATACATCAATACTGAGGGAGACTCGGACATTCCTAGAGACAAAAACACAGAATGGGAAGCTTCAGCTCATTGCGTAACTAGTGTAAGTTGCTCTTCGGTAACATTGAGAAAGCCATCAAAGCAAAATTAACTTTCGTTACCAAGAAGCAGAACTCTAATTTATAAGTAATCGTTTATGCATTAGCATCAGTCTTAACAACGCAGAAGATGGAAATTAAATGAACCTCCTTCATTGATGAGTCCAGTTGGATGTAAAAGGGAGAACTAAGCTCATGGGCAAAGAAAAGCTTTAGTAATCATCCTTTTACGTGAAGTTAAGATTGTTTAACTCCACTTGTGCACATACTCATCCTCAAATACACATGCGGTTCATCAAATCGCAACCCATTAGTTTTTTGGTGGAGGAGAATTGCTTTTCATTTGGTTGCGTTCGCTCTTCATGCAGGACAAATTGACGAGGCAGCCAAGTTTACCATCGACCAAGAATTTGGCAGGTTCGTAGTACGCTTTATTTGGCCGATCCTGTCTTGTAGGAAGACAAGATTTTGGGATATAAATTCCGAATGATCAAGATCTGTAGTTGACAATATCATCTGCATCACAGCATGTGTCCAAGTGCAAACTCACATGACATGCAGCATTTCTGTGGAAGACGGCCATAATAGTCAGATAAAGAGGGATGCTGTTTTGAACAGATCCCAAATTAGCTGAACTTTTAAACACAATGAAAATCTAAATTGCAAGCACAATGCAAAAATACTATGATTAATTTGATTGGAAAGGGGGACGGATCTAACACATGAGCGCAAATCAAGAATCCACCAGTCAGCATCTACTGATTCAACCTCTGAATAATCATCCACACAAAGATAAGCTAAACTAAAAAAGTAGAAAAGAAAATTCGAAATTCTAAACCTAAACTTCAGCTTTCACAAATGCATTAGAAGTCTCAGACGATCCAGACTGGAGCCAGTTCTTGGCGCAAACAAGAGCTTCAAGTGTAACTGGACGCAATGAACTGCGATAACCGTCAATCTTCTTGCTTTGGGTGTCAAAGACAGAACCAGGATCAACAATCGAGATTGGTATGGACAAAACATCAGCAGCCATCTTGGAAAGAATGGGGTACTTCAGGTTATTTAATTTCCACCAACCCAATAGATCGAAGTCCTGTACCCTCGGCAGAAGAGACTCCTCCAAATATTGATCTAACTCGGACTTTGTTTGCTGGCCACTAGTGATCTCTGAAATGTAGACATCAAAATCAGAAAGCCCATCCCCAAAGGAGATGACCGTACCATCATGTGGCAGCTCTTCATGAGACACTCCTTCCTGAGGCATTCCTTGATCTGGCAGCTCTGATTTTATGATGCTCTCGGTGCCGTTCTCCATTGGAGCTTCCGGAAGAGGAAGTATGGGTGAAAAATAATCAAGAAAGAGTTCGCGAATACCGTCATCAACAAGTCCAATCCACGTGTCAGCATCCTCGCCAAAAATTCTAGAGAAACTAAATTCCACAAGTTTCATCTTGAATCTTGGATCCATGACTACTGCAACCGCCAATATAAGGCAGCATCCCCTCCAATATTTGTCGAACTTTTCTTGTAAAGGCTTGATTAGGTTGCTTACAAATGGGTCCTGGCTCGTTGCAGCATGTGTGAGATCCAACTGAAGTTTAGACACTTCATGGAAGAAGGTACTGGCAGTTGGGTAGGTCGGGCCAGTCAATATATTTGCGGCATCAAACAATATCTTCAAATAAGAACAGAGAGTCTCTACTTGCTTCCAATCATCCATTGAAGGGGTTAATTTATAATCAGGATCGGACGCATCGAAGCAGGCAAATACTTCCTTGAGCTCAGAAGCAGCTACAAGCATATGATAAGTTGTATCCCACCTTGTTTGGTCATCAATCAGCAGGTCCTTGGTACTAGGTACTTGAAGTTGTTGCTTAAGCTCATCAAACTTCTCTTCATGAGCTTCTGAAGTCTTCACATACTTCACGCTATCCCGGATTTTCTTAATGGTATCTACCATTGACCCAAGAGCATCTTGTGCAAGACCACTTAACAGATGTGCATAGCAACTCCCAATCAGTATCTGGCCATTGAGCAAATGTGGATTCTTTACTGAGGTCAAACCTCTCAGATTCGCAATAACAGCTTCGCTGGAGGACTGATCAACAGTGAGGGTGAACAACCTACCTTCCAAATTCCAATCAGATAAGCAAGCCACAACAGCCTGACCAAAAGCCTGATCTGAATCAGGATAAGGCACCATTACAACATTAAGAATGTGGCGATGTACCTTCCAATCACTATCAATGAAGTGTCCAGTCAAGAAAACATAACCTAGGTTCTGGTTTGAAGTCTGAAGATCCAGTGTCAGATTGACTCTTCCTGGTATTGTACTGATGAGGTTCAAAAGTCTTTGCTTTTCCCTCAGGTATATAGCTACACAATCACCTTGAACAGTATTGAAGCTCACCATATTGTAATGGGGATTGAGAGTCCGTACAAAGTCGATGAAACCTGGATGTTCGACAATGTGTAGAGGATACTCATGCATGATAATCATCTTGGCAATCTCAAGACTGCATCGCTCTTGGTCAAGAGGTACATTTGCTATTGCAGGAGTGGTCCTGTACCGCCGTTTTGGTGGATCTGTTGCGCTTCCATAAGCACCAGCAGACTTGGAAGCTGGTGTGTATGTAACAAGAGGTTGACTCCTCTGGCGGCTGACGGGACAGATACCCAAGGCAATGTGCCGTTTTAGGTGACTCGTGCCTGCCAGCTTGGAGCCAGTTATATAGGCAAATGACTTCTTACACTGCTTACAGCAAGCCCTCGTATGTCCAGGACCCACAGTTTCTACAGTGAAGTGTTCCCAAACGATAGATTTCTTTCTTCTGCGCTTATTAGGCTGTGTCTCTGAACCAGGTTGCTCATTATCAAGAGGGGTAGCAGGAGTAGCGGGGACAATAGCCATATCTGAATCAGGGGCGAAATCCATATCTGTTTCAGAGATAACAGCATCATCTGTTTCAGGAATAGTAGCATGATCTGTTTCAGGGATGATAGCAAGCTCTGTTTCAGGGATGATAGCAAGCTCTGTTTCAGGGATGATAGCAAGCTCTGTTTCAGAGATGATAGCATGCTCTGTTTCAGGGATGACAGCAGCATCTGTTTGAGGATTGATAGCAGCATCCGTTTCTGGGAGATTAGCAGCCTCTGTTTCCTGGACATGGCTGGTATCTGTTTGAGGAATGATAGCAGTATCTACTTCCGAAACAATAGTGGTATCGGTTTCCATGGGAGAAGGTGCATCCCTGCAATTATATGCAGGCATAACTTTAAAACTTTAAGCATGAGACAATAAGGAATTCTTGTTAGCACAGAAATAAGCAAAAAGATACATATTACGGGTAATAGCACATGAGAAGGAACCAACGCCAGATTGATGGAATTGGCAAACAGAGAAAATCCACGACGCATGATATATAAGCATAACGAGAAGCAAAAGTTATTGCCCAAATTGATGCCTTAATCTCCTCTAAATTTCTATATCCCTGTGCCGTCACAGTTTCAAATATGAAAATACAGCAGGAAGAATAAAAAACCGACATCCATGTGGCAAACACCTCTGATCTGTCAGTCAAGTCGACAGCATGAACAGGTGCCTCAGTAGTCAATCAAAGAGAAAAACCATGATAGTGAGCTAGTGGACAATTCCACCCCCCTTCCCCCAAAAAAAAAAAAAAAAAAAAAAAAAAAAAAAAACCCACAACCGCACATATAATGTCCTATATGTAAGTACCTAAACTAAACCCTCATCAAATCCGTCATTTCACACATCTGAACTAATGTAGCTTAAATTAAACTACAAAGGACCCAAAATACTAAGGTTCCTAGACAATTGTCCCACCTGCACATATAATGTCCCATATGTAAGTAACTAAAGTAAACCCTCATTAAATCCGTCATTCCACACACATGAACTAATGTAGCTTAAATTAAACTACAAAGGACCCAAAGCACTAAGGTTCCTAGACAATTTTCCCTTTTCCACAAAATAAATAAAATTTTCACCTATTTCCAAACTGGAGAATTAGAACTTAAGCCTCGACAAATTACAAAACAACTCGAAAACCTTCTCAAGTTGTGCAACTCGAATGATATAAACTCTAAGCTGAAATTGAGACGCAAATTCACATGAACCAAATCACCGAGTGCAATTTGGAAAAGATCTCCATTTTCCCCTTTCCGTGCTTTGCAGGATCTGGGCATGCCATCCATAATGCTCTTGTGGTGATGCTTGGTGCACCAATTGCACATCACAATTACAATCTAGTCAACGAGGTTCCAGAGAAGATGCACCCATTGTACTAGGTGTAATATTAGCAAAGAAGTGCCCACTCGTACATGCCGTGTGACCTCAACAGTGCAATGATCCAACGCTTTGATGCTACCCGTAACAGCTGTGGCCGACGCAGTACAGACCCAATCCAAAAGAGCCGCGTAGTGACATTGCCAAGCGGACATAGAACTTATGAATCGCTAATCATGCTCATATTCACTCCATTAAATTACTTGGATCTCACATAAAACATCTTGAAATTCACTTCTTGGAAAAAGCAAGAACACAACAATGGCCTAATCAGTCTTAAACCCACAGTAACCAAAATTCCTAACATGGTTGAAATTTCAGGCGTCTCAAATCCGAGGGTGGTAAGCATGTAGAGTTTTATAGCGAATACAGCCTCAAAAGTGTTCCATCAATGGTCATCTTCTTCAATCCAAATGCAAACCACCGTGCCTTTACAGCCGTGCCGAAGCCAAGGTTTCAACCGAGTATGTATGAAGTAAAAATCCCAATCCTAGACCGCCTACTACAAAAGCATGACACAAAAGCTATATAAAAAAAACAACCGTTTTCTGGAAATGATAATAAATTCATCAGCTGTTATGATTGGGTTTCAGCCGTAGCCCGAATGAAAGTACGTATACCAAAACCCTAGAAAATTCAGTACCCACCGAGTCAAAATCGGTGCACCTCTTACCCACGCGAAAACATCCACACTCGAAAATCTAACACAGTGCCCACTCAAAGCCACATAACCGGGTACCCAAATCCCAAGAAAAAGCACTCTTCTGATCATCCACCCACCAGCGGACCCGCAGCAGAATCATCAAACGTGAGAAAAAAAAAAAGAAAAAGACGACGCAATTCGACCCTCGAGAAACAAGAACACGCGGCCACAGCTCCCAGAACCCACAAGCAAAGCACGCCGAGAAGGGGCAGAAAAATCACTCACATTCTTGCGGGAACCGCGGCGAGGATCCTCGGCTACCCACCGGGGGACGAATTCGCGGCAATTTCAAACGGGGTCCCGATTAAAAAAGACGGAGGAAGGGAGCGAGGAAGGATCCTTCTTTTTTGAAATTCGAGCCAGCAGTAGCAGAGAGCGGTCTGGTCTGGTCTGGTCTGGTCCCGTGGCTGGGGAAGGAGGGAGAGAGAGGGTATGGGCTTGAGCTCGGCTCCTCAACAAAGCTTCGAGCTTTGAGCTTTTTTTTTGTTGGGGGTGGGGTGGGGAGAGGGGAGAGAGAGAAAACCCTAATGGACCTCTTTTAGGGGGCTAGGGCTGGAGCGGCGAAGGAACTTCGATTCGGAAATTATAATAGCTCCCCCTTGCGTGAGGCCTTTTCCTCTTCCATTAAAGGTGCGACCTTTGGGACGAGGAGAGAGAAAGGCAGAGAGAGAGAGAGAGTCCCTTCTTTAAAACGACGCGCACGAGAATAGCGTTAAAAATGTTTTTTTTTTTTTACAAACCGAATTGGATTTGGACTTTCAGGTCCACCGAGCGGGCGGGAGGTAGGCCATCAATAGAGCCCACCTCGATGTTCGATCTAATCTCGGCCGTTGGATTTGGCCGGGATTTTATTTCCTCTTGTGGAGTTTTGTTTTCTCTGGGCTTTCTCTTTAGGGTGGGTCGATCCGGTGCGTCGCGGCGTACGTTAGTTATCTAGGTGAGATTTCACGCCGTGCGATGCGGATGAATTATTAAATCGAAACATCCTTTCGTCTCGCTAGAAAAACTAGCGAGGGCCTTCGCGGTCCCGGCCGGTACACGTGGAAAAAAAATAATAAAATGATAATAATAATAATAAATCCAGCTTTTTTAATGCGAAAAATCGACGTAAGACGATTTGTCAAAACTCACGCTTTAATAATCGATTCTACTTTAATGTAGCACCTAAACGAACGAAATATAAGTTAAGACACTCTTGCTATATTTGTCCTCGTTTCGCTAGCTATTTTTTAATATTACCCTCGCATCTAAAGTTGAAACCATTCTATTACTCTCCCTCCTTAGCGAGGCGGCCATCTAACTTCATGCTTATAATATATAATCGATGCACATCCAGTCAATTTTATCTAAAAAAAATTCTTCATGTCTTTTCATATGCTGTCCATTTGCGGTCACGCATGCGCCCCTCCAGCGTTAATTACCAAATGAAGCTATATATGCGCGACGATTCATTCTTGATAATTAGAGGCATGAGTGCGAAAGTTCGATGATCTAGAGGCCCATGGATCGTTTGGTAAGTCCTATGAACAATTAAGTTCGTGATTTTAGCGGATGCCAATTGCCTTGATTGAACATTAAAATTATCACACGTGCATATTGTCATGATAGGTGGATGACAAACTTGCTACGATCCCGAGGCTGCTCTTGTAAAGAAAACTTCTCGTGATTGCTCATAAATAAAAACCAGTAAATATTTACTTTTCTGATGATTAAAAACCAACCAACCAACCAACCAACTCCCAACTATAAAAAGGCATGAAGGAAAGAAGAACTTGGGAAACAAAATTAAGCTAAAATTTGTTTACGACTTCAGCTATGGTTAGAGGAGCTATGTTTTGATCCTTATAACTTCAACGAAAATAAACGAGGAATTAATGTAAAATCTACCAAAACGAGAGACATGTGGAGGTGCATGATGTGCTGTTGACAGCGAGGTCGCGACCTATGGAGTTTTGCTATTGCATGTAACAAATGATTTATCACGCCTTGATTTTATTTATTCATTTACGACGGGTTTAAAGTTACTTTTCTTTTTGAAAACTTACCAAAATCGCATGTGAAAAAAAATAGTTATTGATAGGTAAAAACGTAAATTTTCAACGTGAAAAAAGCTTTTGGCTAGATAGGGGAAAGCAGCGTGTACTTGGTTTCTTGATACTTTTTTTTAAGCTATAAGTGCACTAAAGACTGTTCAAAAGGTTCAATCAAGTAGCGCAATTCATCAATAGTGTATCAAAGCATTATTATAATGAGTATCCTTGTTGATTCAAATATATTTCGAGCGGCAAAAATATTTGACATGAATTTTGATTTTTTGAACTGCACACAATTTCAATACGACGCTACGGGCATCGCAATATAAAAATAGACTAAAAACCGAGTGCCCTTCCTTTGTCAACAAGGGCTTGCAACCCTTGCTTGCCCTCGGGCAATGATAAGGCCATGGCTCACCACCACAAAGTAACTATCCATTGATCCTCACATGGCGACCGCCATGGGCTGATTGACCCTTTGTCTTGCCTTTTTTTTATTTTTTATGTCATGCTTTTCTAGCAAATTTTATCTTCATTTGTTACCATACTAGCATCTATTTTTTGGATATAATATTCGCGCTCGCATAAAAAATGAAAACCCAAATCAAAGTAGATTAATTACGTAATTGGAGATTCTCGGTGTGCTATCGACTAGACGACTTAGGCAACAAATTTTTATGATAATTGGCGTATTTTATTATTATTATTTATTTCCCCAAAATAAATAAAAACTAGAAAAAGAAAATCCAGGAGCACGGGGAAGGCAAAGGAACGCGTCGCTTTTCTTTCCCCCTGAACCTCCTCTGATCCGAAACCAAGCGGGCCTACAAGTCTTAAAGCCTCAGAAAATCCCGTCTCCTCTGCGCAGGTGGGGCCCACGCGCCGTAGCTCATCCGCCGCCTCCGCCACCGCCGCCAACGCCGCCGCCGCCGCCGCCGCCGCCGCCGCCGAACCTCCTAATCGAATCGGAGATGAGTCTGTACGCGAACGACTTCTCCCTGTTCGACTTCGGCTTCTCCGATCCAGGCTTCGACGCCCTCTCTACACGCTACGATTCGCCTCCGACCTCTCCCACCCCCTCGACGTCGTCGAGTTCCGCGATTTCCCACGCCCGCGCCCACGCCAACGCCAACGCCAACGCCAACCGCCACCGCCGTCGCCGTCGCCGCCGCAGCCGACCCCCGAGTCACCGTCACGATGGCAAATCGCCGCTGCCTCTGGGGATGGACTGGAGCCCTCCTCCTCGCAATTGGGTATTCCTTTTTCCGGTCTCTTCATTCGATCCGCGATACCAATTTCATTGCTTTATCGCGATCCTCCTTTTTCCTGGAAATTCGGGGAACTCACGTTGCGTGGAAACGTAAATAAGCTCAATTCGTTTCGTGTGTTTTTATTTTCTTATGGCGTGTCTGGTCAATGAACCTTTCTCGCTCTCAATTCTTCGGAAGGTTTTAGGCTTGCCTAGTTGAATAGAGTTGGTTAATTGGATTGCATTATTTAGATTTAGTGATCATTGAGGAAGTGACGGTTTTGCCTTCCTGATTTTGATCCTCCATAATCGAAGGCATCTGCTGCGCTGCGTGTGTTAAATGCGATGTCGATTGATAATTTAGTGAGACTTTCAGAATGCTTTTACATATTACGGTGCATGGAGTGATGCAATGCGCATGTCTTTGAAATCTCGCATATGTTGATTGTTTCGATCTACCTATCTTGTTGCTGAGTTTCTTTTTTAATTTCTTGTGGTGGCTATGTGTTTCCTATACGTTGAATCGTTTTATATGAGGGAGGCCTTAAGCAGAGTGCTTCTGTTATAATTTGGCAGGCGAGAGTAAACATTTTCTATTGCATGATTTTTGTTGTGTTGATATATATACTTGGTTGATATCCCACCCAGTGCCAGAACACAAACTAGAAATTTTCGTTTAGTGAATGTATATCTGAATGAAGATGTTCAAATGTTCCATCAAAAGGAAATTCAAATTTCCTTTTGATGCTCCACCAACGAAATACTATAGCTTCATTTAAACAATAGATAGAGGTTCACAGAATGTAGAGCAATGAAAAAATAGTTGAGTGCAGAAATAGTTTCCTATATGGCAATTGCATGTGAGAAACTCATCTATTTGTTTAAGTAATATCTGTAGCTCTGAGATTGATGAAGAGGACCCCGCTTTTCTTTTGTCTCAAACAGCATCAGTGTTAAGAACAAGAGACTGGAAATGCATTGGATCTTGTTAAAACTCACAACTTTTGAATGAATTATGCTCTGTTATTCTGGTTTCTGTAGACTTGATGTGAGCAATTGGGGAAAATGTGGAACATTCTCTGTAATCGCTTCTTAACTGCATGGGCTTTGTGGTAAAAAAAGAAAAAAAGAAAGAAAGAAAGAAAGAAAGAGTATGTGGCGTGTGGCTAAAGGTTATAGAGGTCTAACCATTGCCAGCGAAAAGAGGCATGTCAAGTTTGTTATAATGTAGTATTAAGTTTGCATGCACTCCTTTTTCCCCTAAAGTTGGTGACTTCAGGGAAGTGTCTTTTGCTTCTCATCATTTGCTTTACACATATTACTGGATAAGCCCAGAATTGCGCCACCATGTCATCCAGGCTTTATCTACAAATATACAAAGTCATCTAGGCTTTGTGCCACAACACTAATTATTGTTGAGGTCATTCCATATTCAGACACTTTATATGGTTTTCTGCCCATCCTATTAAAATTTCATAATTTCGAGTTTTGATTCTTGTCTCTGATGGCAGGATGGGCGGAGTACTGTTTGGCCTCATGATCCACGCACGGGATGGAGCTACTGCATCACAATTCCTTCTTGGATTCTCCTGTCTGAATCTATAGGTTCAGACCCCATAGTGGTACTTAATGTTTCCTTTTTGTCAATTAATGTAATATTTTTCTTGATGCTACAGTATGAGTACATGTAATATTTGAGCATCAGAGGTAGAGCACCTGTTGGGAAATGAAATATTCTGGTATAGGTACTAAAATTGCATGCATTTTTACACACATAAATATACTATAGGCGATGTCTCAAATGTCAGACTCTAGATGTGTCTCGTTTTGTGGAAAACAGTCGAGTGGCACATTCAAAGCATGTGCCATATGTTTAATACTTAATTGAGAGCATTTTTTTTCATGATAATCATATTTATTTTATTAGGGTTGATTCAAACTTAATTCTCTCTCTTTTTAAATTGTTTAATAACCTCTTCTTAACCTTATGGTTATTTAACTTTGTGTACTTATCAGATAGAGTGATCAGTATTGCCTTCAATATTGGTGGATTAGAATATATTCAAGTAGCTGATAGGAAATTGCCCCTTATTTTATTATTGGGGAAATTATAAAATTCATCCTCATACTCTTATATGAAATTGTTTTTGGTCCCTGTACTATATTTCTAATGCATGTAGTCCCCCAACTTGTCTCTAGTGACAACTCAAGGACAAAATTCAACTTCCGTCTAAATGTATATGGGTTATCCGAGTTAGCATCGGCATATTGACATTTGGTGCCTACATAAACGGATTAGGCCAAGTTACACTTTTGGTCTGCGTACTTTTAAGAATGTTCCATTCTAGTCCTTCCACTTTATTTTAGTTTTAAAACTACTTTTTGAATTATTTTTCAAAAAAAAAATAATTTCTTCAACACATTATTATCAGAAATCTTATGGAAATGTCAATTTAAAACAAACTATTAACTGGTGATTCCTATGTTGCAAGTGCATAATTTGATTGATAGCCCCATTAAGATTAATTCAATCGTATGCAATAATTTAATATCCACATTTTGGGTGGAGATCCATATAGAAGTATTCTAGGACTTTTTTTTTTTTTTGGTAAAAAAGGATCATTCTTAAAAAAATTTAACCATAGCTTTAACTCACTATATTATAGCTAACATATTTTGGAAAGTTTATAAGAAACCTTCAAATTATAGTATCATTAACAACTCCACATCATATTGATTGTAAAGACTTGCATACGATGTTTCAATTAGTCTTTCAATTAGATTGGGCATACTTGTAGATGAGTTACAAATTAATGCTTGGTTTTAATTCAACATTTCGATATGATTTTGGATTGAGATGCTATGAAAGAATTAAGTTTTTGTTGAAAAATAATATGAGGACTATTTTTGTAACTAAAACAAAGTATAAGGACTAGAGTTGAACATTTCTAAAAGCAAGTGGACAGAAAGTGTAATTCTTTAGAAACTTGTACATGTAGGCGCTGCAACTTAGCATACATTGTCCACATTTTGATAGAAAATTTAATTTTGTCATTCAATTTCGTGAAGATTAGTTGGGGGACTAAATTATAATGAAATATAGTATAACAATCAAAACTGAATTAGGTAAATAGTGTGGGGACGATTTTTGTAATTTCTGCTAAATATTTTTGTGAATATCAACATGATTTTAGATTCTTAACTTCGGATACACGGCTCAGCTACTCCCATTTATGTTTCTTACATGAAATCAATGTTGCAGGATTGGGACCCTAAGCTGGGTTGTTTTGAGATCTTCAAGGGATGATCATGGATTGTTCCTACAGTTTTAAACATATTTAGGCAAAAACTGTTAATTTTAACTACCTATTAAATAAAGTGCATTTTGAACTTTGTTTGCACTCCCATGCATATCAAGTTTAAGAAGAATGAATAAATCTTGGAACCCTCCTATAAAGGTCAAGTGCTTCATATCTTAGTCCATTGTCCATGCGATTCTTGCCAAAACAAATTATAAAGAGTGAGATATAAAAGGAGAGTAAACTATTGTACAGAGAAAGCAAACCCAAAGAGAGAAAGGAAAGCGAAATAAAGATACAGTGTGGTATTGTGGAGTGCTCAAGCGCGGTGAAATGTTGGGCAGATTAAGCCGTGCTATGGTAATTGTACAGCAATGTCACGTTGTTTTGAACAAAGGAAAATGTTGGTTCCAACTATCAGAGGCATGAAGAAAAAAATATGCAAAGAAAAAAGAACAATAAAGACCCGATGGAGAACAATATTTTGTAGCGATTAGTGAAGTGGACATAAGAGTAGTCTCTATACCGACTGAAGAAGAGGAGGATGGAATGGCATCTTCTCTTTCCCAGAGCTTTGCCTCTACTTCATGTTTCTTTCTACTTTCAGGCTTCAGGAGTGTCAAAAAGAAGTTTTTTTATATAAATTTCTACGTCCTAGTAGGGAAAGCATGTGTGTTTTCCATTAATTGCGATTGGCAAAGAGGACTAAGAGCTGAATTAAAACCATAGACATTTCTATATAGGTATAGTACCATTGCCACTTGTTTGTTAGATCATGGCCATTTTTTTTTCACTGCTTGGTGCTGATCTCAATATAGTAGTTCTCGCATTAATTTTTGGTCTTGAGTGTGCATATTATTGATCTTGATGGTGATGTCACTCTGTCACTTTGTATTTCATGCTGGTGATCTGTTATTTTCTTTTTCTTTGTTATTCTCTGCTGTCCATGACAGGATTGGATGACTAGTTGTGTAGATACTTTTGTATTCTGGAAGATGAATATGCTCATAACAATATCTAGTTGCAGCGATTCGCCACCATTACTTAAAGTATAGTATCTCAAAGTCATTTTCTGTTTTAACATTCATTTAGAACAGTTTTACAGGGTTCAAGTTGGCATACAATCGCCAGAAGGGATCACAACAACACGAGGAATATTGCGAAGATTTCGTGATTTTTTGAAGCTTTCAAAGGAGGTGAGTTGTCTGTTTGTCTCATGATTGCAAAGTTACTCTAGATGGGCATTTACAAATATATGTAATTCATGCATTATGCTCATAAGCTTCTAGATCCTCTTGCACAGTTAGATGGTTAATCATTAAATTAAACTATTCCAGTAACTGGATACCTTTCTACATGTTTCAGCTGAAAGAGGATTTTCCAGTGAAAATGCTGCCTCCAGCTCCTCCAAAGAAAATTTTGAGATTGAAAAGCAGGATACTTTTGGATGAGGTATGCTCTCCCCCCCGCTTTCTCTCTCTCTGTGGCACGCCTTTTATATTTGCTATGCAGTTTCGCAATCGAGTAGATACTTGTATTTTAGGCAGATTAAGAGTGTTTTTTTAACTGATCTTTTATATTTTCTTTTGGTGTTTATTCCTGATATAGCAATATGCTCAAACTTTACATTCTTCACATTAAGGGCTTATTTCTTTATTGTTCCAAGATCTACTGTTAAATAATTCTCTCTGTTTGCTACTATTTTCTTAATAATGGATTCATTCTCATGAATGGTTATAGTAATGTGCTCAAACATTTAGTTCACTGCAGAGAAGGTGTTCTCTGGAGGATTGGATGGATAAACTCTTATCTGATATTGATATATCACGATCTGCTGTGGTAGCAAACTTTCTTGAGCTTGAAGCTGCTGCGAGGTCATGTAGGTGCTTGTTTGATAAATCCTCATCAGTTCGTAATTTCTCTTCACTTGAACCAAGATTGTTGCATGAAATATATATGAGGGCAATGTTTTCCTATATTTTGCAGATTTTGATGAGGTACATGGGCAGAGCTCAGATGCAAATTCGATTGCCACTGATGCGGCTCCACTCTTTCCACAACCTGTAGCTGGTGTTTTCAATAGTGTTGTAAGTCCATCTGTATTGTCAGATCAGGGCAATGATTCATCCTATGAGATATCTGAACTGGGATCACCAAGAGTTGGGCATAGTGATTCTGCTGATCTTGGCATTGACAACTCTGAACATGAGTTTACCCATGCGGATGCAAATTTGAAGTATGGACTTTTTAATAGAAAGTTCATTTTGGACAATATAGAAAGATTTTCCTGGCTTAAAGTTCGCAATAGAGGTGTTAACAGCATTTTGAGTGGCAGAGGGGCTCCTTATGATAATGTTGCCATCGTCAAAGATCAGTATGACAAGGACTTTCCTTCTGAAACAGAGAGTCACATGGTTCATGCTCGAAGACTATCATCAGAAAGTGTTGGTAGTGACTTAAGCTCCGGAAAAGTGAGCGAAGGAGTTGCATTTAATCCCACTGCAAACAATACTATGTACAATCCTGAATTTCCTGAAATGCAAAATTCTACCACCGCAAGGTTACAGTTTCCAAGGGACTTAGCTGTCGCTCTTCCATCAGAAGAGCGGCATAAGTTGAACAGAGTTCTTACAACTGTGCAACAAAGGTTATCGACAGCAAAGACCGACATGGAAGATCTCATCGCCAGATTGAATCAAGAGACTGCTGTGAGACAATTCTTAACAACAAAGGTACATTCTGGCCTCTTGGAAAATTTGTTGAGTCTTTTGTCTGCTCATCATCTCCAGTCAAGAGAAATGGTTGCTGCCTCTCCACCATTTTGTCTTTTGAGATAATAGTTCTGATTCGTGCCATTAAAATTTTAGCTTGTATGCAGTAAATTATTGGTTTTTCTTTGCCCAGCTGGTCACTCCGAACTTCTTTCTTTAGTTTGAATATATGCCTGTAGTCATATTGATAGTTTCCGCTGCATTCTACTCAATGGTTGAGAGGCGGTAACGATCTATTTGATGAATACATTACATGTTTAGGCCTTGAAAGCTTGCAGTATTCCAATCTGTTATATTTTCTGTGTTGTTGAGCTTTTATATGGACACTCAATCTATTATGGATTATTCTGTTTGCAATATCCCCATCCTGAGACACCATCACATGGTTAAGAGGCTGTTATTACCTAGTTGCAAGTCGACTTTTCTGAATGCTTCTATGTTCTTGTGTTTATTCACATGTCATTGTTTTGGATGATGCAACTAAATATGTGAAGACTGTGTCTTGAAGGTCAAAGATCTGGAAGTGGAACTTGAAACCACGAGATATAATTGCAAAGAAAACATGCAGCAAGCAACTTTAATTGAGAAAGAAAGGTTTACTCAAATGCAATGGGACATGGAGGAGCTTCGTAGCAAATGTTTGGAGGTGGAAATGAACTTGAAGGCTGAACAGGTTCCTATTACCATCTATTTTCCGTGACTTCTATTTTATTGCCTGTACCAATAGGCATTTTGAAATGTTGTAAAATTCTCAGGAAGAAAAGGCTCGTGCTGAATCAGCAAAACTATTGGTGATTCAAGAGAGAGACTTGTTGCTTAATGAGTTGGATGTTGCTAGAGAACACCTCAGTAAACTGCACAAACGTAATGAGGAGTTGGAAGCAAAATCAAAAGCTGATGTGAAGCTTCTTGTTAAAGAGGTTAAATCTCTTCGTAGTTCTCAGTCAGAATTAAAGCAGGAGCTTGGCCGCCTCATGAAAGAGAAAATAGAAGTAGAGGTAATCCGCCTTTTTTACGTAATAATTTTTTTTTCTCCATAAATTGAGAATATCTTTATGTGCACGAACAAGGGATGCACCATCACAAGCACTTCCTCTTCTATATATTACTTCCATGATCCATTATTTGAAGTCTGAAAAACTGGCAATTTAGTTTAAGTCTACTGCAGTAATCACCTTTTGGTTGAGTTTTGGAGTCTCAAGGCTGCTCTCTGAGCCTTAACTTACTGTTGAATTTGTCTTGTTCAGCGAACTCTACAGAAAGAAAAACAGAGGGCAGAGTCTGCAAGTGCTGCTAATTCAAAGCTGCTGCATGAATGTGAAATTCTAAGAAATCGGGTTCAAGAATGTAGCGTTAATTTCCTTAGTGAAGAAGAAGATAAGTTGATTGTGGATACCTCTTCACCGTCTGATGCAATAGATCTACTGACGACCTCTGACAATCGAATTGGCCTTCTTCTTGCAGAGGTATCGTTTGCATATCAGAATTTTAACTTCTTATTTGCCTATATTCTATTTCAATCTTAATTTATGATATCTTTACAAATTGGCCTCAGCTCCCCCATATAGGCCTCTTCTTCTCGTTATAGATTCAGATATGCCATCCCTTATGTCACCTCTTGTAATTCATCTTTCTCCAATTTAATAAAAACCTGAACCTTATATAATGATTGGAGCGCTGTTTAACTTATGTTGTGAATTGGATGGGCATTCTCTAATTCATGAAGTCAAGGATGTCAATTTCTTGAAGTTTTTCTGCATTATGTGGTCTTGACTGCATCAGTTACCTGGCAGTTATCATGCTGACGTGTGTGCATTATCAGGCCCAACTCCTTGCTCAAGATGTAGAAAATGCCGTTGTAAAAATGGATGAGACTCGGAATGCTAATGATGGCAATGGGAGGACCAGTGATGATGAATTGAGGAAGATGCTGACGGACATGTTCATTGACAATGCAACATTGAGGAAGCAAGCGAATTCAGTAATCCGTTGTGCTTTAAATATGTATGTCCAAGCCGAAGAAAAGGACGAAGAAGATGAAGAAGTCCCTTTGCGAAAAACAGTTTTAAGCAAGTTTTTAGAGAGATGATGGGAATTATGGTGACTATTGATGGTGGGTCTTTTATCCTATTAGAATTAGCAGCAGCTGCTTGTACATTTGTGCTGGCAATAAATGAGATTGCCTCTGCTGCAGGATGGTTCCCTTTCTCGCGTAAGGTGATCATAATTCGCACTGTATCTCTTCCCTTTTGACATTTATTCTTTGATTGACATTTCCTCCAGAATTAGAACGGTTTGCTCATATCAAATAGCAACGCTCCACAATTCAAGAAGTGGTAGTTTTGGATGTACATAGTTCTAAGATGGTATATGATACATAGGAAATGAACTTTTGTTAATTGATTTTAACTTTATAATTTCCTTTTGGTATAGTAATCCTTCAGTTGCATAATTATTTTCTTTTGCTGGAATAAAGAACCTTCGATTGACATCGACATGTACCCCGGTTCTTTTTAGGTCTTTGAATTCTGCTGTTTGGGTTGCGAGGTTGCAGATTCAAAAGGGCAATTGAAAACAAGAGCTAAAAAGAAATTATCGTTTGTAAGAAATCTCTTCCGTCATTGCGTTCAAGTCTATATCGAGTCTTTGATCTCTATATGCTCAATATTTATCCTTATCGTCCTTTTTGTGACTTTTGTCCTGAGTTGAAATTTTGTGATTACATCTCTCTCGGATCATCCCAAAGCTTATATGCGACTTGAGTAACAGAAGTCTTTAGAAGATGCTTGAATTGCCAATTCCAATGCAAGCTTATGATTGAAGATGCACATCAAATTGCGAAAGTATCGCCTATGATGACATTTTAATGAGAAACGGAGAACATGATCGCGTCGCTCTCTTTTATACTTCTTAAATCATATCGACTTGTTCATACCTGTTAAATCATATCAATGGTCCCGGCCGGGATCACTTGCATTGATGGCATTGATGGCATTAGTCTGCCATCATTCAAGATGCATTTCATGCATTATGAAAGTCTATTCTCACGCGTCCGCTCTTACATCAGTTAGCAATCAAACTATGCTTCATTCAAGACAAGAATCGTTTTTTTTTTTTTTTTGGCTAGAAATTCAATATAAGAATTTATAATAAACACGAGTGTAATCATGGCTTCAAAATAACGTCTTCGATGGTCCTCACAGAGCATAATAAAAGAGTACCACGCCAATTAAGATGGCCAATGGACCTCTGTCCTGGATGGGTACACCCTGAAATGCGATAACCCTACGCGTGACCTGCGAAAATAGAATTCTCCAAGTCATACATATATACACAAGTTCATGCAGAAGCAGCATACATTAAGTCACCGGTCGGCAAAGAAAAGAATAAGCGAAAAGAACAGTAACCGATCAACATTGTGAACCAAGAGAGCGGACCTCAAATTTTGCGCAGGCTTTCGCTCTATTTATGGAGATTTTGTAACGTTATCACGTCATTATTGCAGTTAATCTCTTTCAAGCATGCACATGGTGGAATCCATATATATAAATCATATAAGAGTTCGACAGGATTGAAACAGGGACGCAACTTGTTTATGTTTACCTCCTTGGTGGTGTCCAAGTGCGGACGCAACATCTCGTACTCCTGTTTGATGCAAGCCGCTGCCGTGCTACACCTGCGCAATGAGTGTACCCATGGGAATTCATTCAACTTCACGGTGTCAAGACACAGAACAGTAAGTTAGCATATGCCGATGCTCGCTGCTGCAGGGATTAGTCACTTGGCAAAGGGCGTTCCTTTCCTAATCCCTACTGCCATAACTTTGCTAATGGAATTACTGCCCGAGATGGCCAGTTTAGTCAATTTTGTTTTTATATGTTAGGCCAGGCCAAAATTTTGCGCTTCACATGGTGAAAAATGAAAAATGTTGGTAGACAAAGACATTCTTCAACAAAATGGTGTAGGGGTCAACCGGTCAAGTTCAAAAAAATTGCTCAAAGCATGTAAAAAAAGTGAATTTTATGAAGGGAAAAAATGATCTCAAACTGGAAATCTTGTTTTGTAACACTACTGAAAGTATTAATACTGTTATCACTATCCAAAGATCAAGAATTGACTCTTTTCCTTTCATAGACGAGTGTTTCTTACCCAAGTGATAACCTTGCGTCAAATTTCTAAGATGAAATTTAGTTAAAATTTTGGGTAGATTGATTCTGATCATAGTAGCTTCATCAGCTTATAATCTTAACTTCACATTATAAGACTCGATTCAGCCATGGGAAAAGAAAAGAAAAGAAAAGAAAAGAAAAGAAAAGACAAGACAAGACAAGACGCCTATGATCATATGCACATACTTTTATCTATGCAATCAAGTCCTCCAAGAGCACTTCCAAGAGCACTCAGGCTTTCTTGCTTTTCAAGTACATTTGCCTTTATGTAAAAATGTCATTACCATTAAGTAATCGTGACAATTTTGTCTTTAGCAAACATGAAGTCAGTCTATGCTTTTATTTTTAAAGAGTGTGAATAACCATTATTCCATCCGTACTTCTATAGTCATCAATTCAGTTATGAACCACAATATAATTCCCACAATAACGTAAATATTAATCACAAATCATGAGTATGACCTTCCTTTTCCCTTCCTTTCAATCTTCACGTATATTATAGTTAGCAATTGCTGCTATAATTAATTATTTTAAAACTTAAGGTGAATATGCATGCATGGTATAAACTATTTCTAACAGGAACAAATCGGAAATTGCTTGGGAGGAAAAAGAAAAATAATAAAATATAGTGGAAGAAGAAACTAAAGGAAACTTTACCAACAACAAGTGAATATGAGATGGTTCTTTCCATAGCGACCGACATCCTTCCAATCTTTGTAATCGCCATTTAAGGCAGGTGAAATCCCGCATCTAAAGATGTCTAAAATATTTGGACACGTGTCTGAGGAGGTGGATCGAGCAAATTTAGCGATGGACAATACTGCAAGTTTAACCACTGCAGCTTCTTTAATTCTGACACACCAGACAACCTTTCTAGGGATGTGCAACCATAAATATACATGCCCTGTAGCGATTCCAATTTCTCCACTCCTTGTATGTCCTTTAGCCTTGGGCAAGACATCACTGACAAATTGTGGAGACCCTTTAAACTCTGGAGACCCGATAGCCGCTCAAGCAATTTGCTTTCCCTCACGTCCAAACTACGGAGTTTCTCCGACTGCTGTCCAAGCAAATCGTCTAATTTGACCTCCGGCGACCTGAGATCGCATAGAGTCAATGAACTAAGACTGGACGGAAGCACTATCAATGATTGGTGGTCGATCCAAGTCATTTCAAGATGTCGAAGTTGAGAAAGAGTAGCCAAATTGTTAGGAGAAAACGTGACATCTTTCAAGTGAAGCGACAAAAGTGTCAATTCCGATAACCCCTTGATCCACTCTATATTTGGAGGTCCATCACCAAATTTTGATAGTTGAGGAGTGCCTTTGCTTATATTAAGGTGGACTAAGTTCGTTAGGTGTGAGAGGTTAGTGGCTGTCCACAATAAATGAGATGGGATGTCCAAAAAGCCCAAACTCATGGGGAGCTCCGAAATTTGTTCAAGTTTATCACACTCATTTAAATTGAGATATTCGAGATGGGAAAGTCGATTCATAGATGTCGGCAATCTCCTAATCTGGCTATTGTTAAGACTTAGTACCTTCAAAAAGGACAGAGCCCCAATTTCATTTGGAATTTCCCCCTCTAGATTTCTACACATCGAGGCATACAATACTTGCAGATTCTCCAACATCCATATGGTCTCTGGTAGCTCTCTTATTGCACTCCCTTCTAGATATAAATCCTCCAATTTTTTGAGATTACCAATACAAGTTGGTAATTCTGCAATATCCGAATACGTCAAATCTAGCTCAATCAAGGACTCTAGCCCTCCTATTGAGTTCGGTAGCTTTTTTATCAAAGTCTGATGAAGACTCAACCTTGTCAACTTTTTCAAATCTCCGATACAATGAGGCAACTCTGTGATTTTTGTCATACACAAGTCCAGTTCAACCAATAATTTCAATTTTCCAATAGAGTCTGGAACTTTTCTAAGCAAACAATTACCCAAAGACAAATACTTCAAATGCATCATCTCTCCAATGGAATGATGGATTTCAACATTCATACCTTGTATATATAGCGTTGAGAGGGATCTTAGACCACCTGATGCGAAAGGTACCACAAAGAGATTGCATTCATTGCTTTCCAACAAAAAATTACCTCTGATTTCCAAGTGTTTTAGGTGCTCTAGTTTAAGGAGAGAACCATCAACCACCGGTGTGGTTGAACAACCTCGACAAATGAATATTTTCAAATTCTTACATTTTGATAAGTCAGGAGTCCGATGTAAGTTTTTGTTGCCATTGATGTGTATAACTTTCAAGTTATTGCTCACCTGAAAAAAAAAACCAATGATCAAACAAGTCAAGAAATGCAAATGGGTAAGTTTGGTTAGGGCGACAAATGCCAAATAAAGTAAACTATTTGGTGTAATTTTGTACCATGCATTGCTCCCATTCAGCCCAATCTCCTAAGTCACCTCTTGAAAGCTCGAGCACAACTAGTTTCTCAAGACATAAGTTCTTCGCTTTTAATTTTGAAGGGAAATGACTCCAGGAGAACCATGTTAACTTGGAAAGAAGATTCTTAAAATCCCCTACCAAGTTCCCGCCCTCTAGTTCCAAGAATCTTAAGTTAGGCAACTTTGAAAATTCTTCACTCGTGAAATTCTGCCCTTTGGAGTCTCCTGTCAGTCCAAGGGCTACAATTTTATCTGATGCCTGGTGATAGGAAAAGCATAAGTGAACATTAAAGCTGATGACAACCATGATGATGTAAGTCTGAGGAGCTTGATTATGTTCAATAATGGAACATACATTATTGTTTCGTACACATCTAAGTCAAGATTTTTTTTTTTAAAGGGAGATAATCGCCCGTTAAACTAACTTGTTCATACGATGGAGAAGAATTCTTTATACTGTATAAAGCATGATAATGCTTTTAATCCATCAAATTTGAGAGAATTTCTGCCGCAAGATTATAATAGAATAATGTTAGTATTACTGTGTAGAACCCTTTCATAGAAAATACTGCCTACATATTTAATTATTACGAAAATAAAAAACCTGCAATGGTTTTTCAATTAAGAAAAATATTATCAAACCAATTTCTAACTTTCTTAAGGCAATTGCGACTCTTTGGATCGAAACCTGCTTGGTCTAAAGCGTGTATTAGCCCGGGTTACCTAAAAGCGCCTCGTTATTAGGTTTGCTGTGAGTTTTATCACAAGATGTGGATAGGAATAACAAAAAAGTCATGCTCATTTTAGGAGTCCTTCTGTATTCTACAGAACAAAGGATCAATGCTTAGAAAGATTTCTTCCATAACAGTAGAGAAAGAGTCAAGCAAGTCTCCCATATATAGTTGGAAATGTTAGAGATGGACCATCAATTACCAAATCCACATTTTGTAGGAAGGCTCTACCGGACAATACAAAGACAATTGCACGCCACAATTAATCACTAAATCAATTACCAAATATTTTCGACCAAAAAAAAAAACCAAATTTCAACTGAGTGGCGCTGATGATGTCTCATTAAATAGTAATGATTGCCAATTAGCATAAAAGGAAAAAAGTCGGCCTTGAAGAACTTTGATGGCCTAGGAAGTTGCAATTGGATCTGTTTTCATATACTTTGCCGAACAGTTTTCGTATTCAAATGTATTCCCTGAAGTGTTTGCTGCTAGTTACTTTCACGTCGTGAGTATAATCTATAAAACACTTTTTAGATATAATATGCGATGATATTACCGTCAACGAAGTCTTATAGAAACCTTTTCATTTTTCTTTGCCAGAAGAAAACTTGAACAAAAAAATTTAATTGCAAGAATTCAATTACACAATCGTGGTAAATGCATGTTGATTTTTCCTAATGAAAATAGCAAAGGTGACTATAGCTTACCTGTTTCCGCTGAACCACATTCAAGGCATTGTCGGGCATCCACAACCTGCTACGCTTTCCAAGATCATTGTCTTCAAGTCGAATAATTTCTCTTCCAAGATCTCTAAGTTGGTCATGCATCCATAGCGTATCATCTTCTTTTATCTTTATCAAAGACATACGAGTAAGGACAAGCAAATCGATCTTTGGGAAATAGCCGGAAGCTTTCCACATATAGAATGGGTAGAGTCTGTCTTTTCCAATGAAGTAACATGCAATGTCAAGAAAGATCTCTCTCTGAGCATCATCTAACATGTCATAACTAATCTTTAGTTTAACGAAGACTTCCTGCTTGGGCATCAAATGTAATTTCTTCAATGTGTCTTTCCATGTTGTTTCTTTTTTTTTGAAAAGTGACGAACCAATAACCTCAAGAGCTAATGGAAGTCCACCTGTTTTGCAGGTAATTTTGCGTGAGATATCTTCAAAGGGAGGTGGTGGGAAATCCATCCTGAAGGCATGTCGACTGAAAAGCTTAAGAGCATGAGAAGAATCCATTTCTTTCATGTCATAGATTTCAAATTCTTTAGAATGTGCTTGGAAACTACCCTCTTCCTCCTCCTCTTTGATTGGCAAAAAGTTGATGTCCCTCGTTGTAATAATGATTTTGCTCCCTGGACCGAACCAATCGCTTTTTCCCGCTAGTTTAGAGAGTTGATCCCATTTATCCACGTCATCAATAACAAGCAAGACTTTCTTATGACGGAACCTTTCTCTAATTATGTTAATCCCTACATCAATGGAATTCTGGATCTCTGGAGATCGGCCTTGGAGAATTTCTGACAACAACTGCTTTTGCAAGTCAATAATTCTACCACGCTGTGTAGATTCGCGAACATCCGAGAGGAAGCTATAGCCTTCAAATTGATTGGAGATTTGATTAAAGATGGCACTTGCGAGTGTTGTTTTACCGATACCGCCCATTCCATGGATGACAAGGTAACGGAAATCATAAGAACCTTCATTTAACAAGTCCACGATAGCTTCCACTTGATCATGAATCCCAACTAAATAATCAGGCAGATTTCTCCCTCTTTTCATTAGCTTGGTCACAACCTCATCCATGATAGCGTTGATGATTTCACCATGACTGCCATATTGACATAAGAATTTTAGCGTGAAATAGATGACGAAAAAAACTCTTTTGAGGAATATTATAGACACAAAACTAGTCAGATTTCTAAATACCAAAAAGAATATCACTTTCTTCAGTAAAATAAATTCTTGACTTATGGAAGACAATACTATGTTTGAATAAGTGGTCTGGGAATTTGGGAAAGGAAGACAATAATTACAAGGAGAAAAGAAAAAAAAAGGATCAGCTAATATACAGTGCTCGGTAGTAGTAAGTAAAAGAGAATAAAAAATGGGAGAAAATTCTATTCCTTATAATCGTCTCACTTTTGTAGAGATCTTAAAAAAAAAATAATAATAACTATGGAAGGATCCAAAGGGATTAGTTAGGAAAATTTTCTTCTCCTCCTTGCTCTTCTCCCCATTAGAAAAAATTACTAAGTTATCTCTTTGATTTCCCATTCCTTCTCTTTCAATCTTTTCAATCCTGCATCGACTAAAAGAGTGAAAAAATTTTCTGGAAAAAAAGAGGCAGCCTAGCAATTCTTTTTTTCGGAGGAGTAAGCAGTATAATATTACACAAAGGAAAGCATCATGAGTACGTGTTATCATCTCAATCGAAAATGTACATCTCCACTGAATTTATATAATGATGCTTTTAACCCGGAAAACTGAAAAGAAAGCGGATTTCAAACGCACTCTTACCCTCTGTTCTTCATGTCCAATCCTCTGATTTTTGCGACCTCGGTCAGAGCCTCCTTCCACTGCAGAACATCGCAGCCGAACTTCCCTTCGTGCTTCTCCAGAGAATCGAGGTACAATCGAGTTCTGAGCTTCACATCATCGGGATTGACATCATAAAAAATAGGTAGGATCATTTTATCTTTTGCTTTGCCCCAACACTCCACCATATGTGTGAGCTCGCGAAGACACCACGCACTGGATGCGTAGTCCCTAGAGAAGATGGGCACATATATTTTGGAGGATTTGATGGCATGCAAAAGCTCATCTCCGATCTTTTCGCCCTGTCGGATCTCTTCATTGTCTCTGAAAACGCGAATCCCAGCTTTAACTAGGGTGTGATAGAGAGAATCGGTGAAGTTGAGGCGGGTGTCCGGGCCTCTGAAATTCAAAAACACCTCGAATTCAGCCCCTGAGGATGAATCGCCGTCATTGACAGAAGCAGACGTCGTCGATGGGCCGGGTGAGTCCCGCTTTCTCTTCATCCTCCTTCAGGAGCTCAAAATCTTCACCGGATGTGATCACGGCGAGATGTGGAGTCCTTTCTGAATCTGATATGGGATTCCTCGAGAGGAAGTAACGAATCGCCGAAGGCAGGAGAACAGGAATGCGCTTTCACTGTATTTTCTCGGAGTTGTTTGTTTTTTTTGCCTCAGCACGGAAAGGAAAAAGAAGAGCGACGACTTGGATAAAAAAATTCCGAATTTATTTATTTTATCTTATCTTATTTATTTATTTTTTTTTTTTTTTACACAATGGCTGGCCATTGGCCATTGATCAAGAGTTGGTGACCTCCAATGGCCAATGAGCAAGAGCCGGCGGGTGAGGGTTGCAGCCCTTGCTGGATCTAGCAAGGGTTGCTGGCTCTTTGTGGTTGGCCATGTGTAATAAAAGGAGAAAAAAGAAAGAAAAAAAAAAGAAAAAGTTTTTTAAAAATTTATAAATTGTTCACATCAGTGCCGGCCACACCACATAGGACGGCCAGCGTTGACTTCGCTGGAAGGGCTAAATTGGCAATTCATTTAAAAAGCTTAGGAGTAATTTGATGAATCGTTTAAAAGTTTAGGACTAAATTGGTATAATCAAAATGTTTATAACTGAATTAGCAAGTCATCAAAAGACTTATGATTAAATTAGTAAAATTGAAAAATTTAGGAATGAATCGGTTATCATATAATAAATTTAAGATTTCTTAGATAATTTTCCTAAATATATAATGATTGTTGATGGTCGCTAGTATGCCTCAGGTTCAAATATCACGTGGCCAGCTCACAAAGAGGAGCAGGCACGAAAACAGTAGGGACCGCGCCCATCTTAGATGGGAGTCTCTATGCTATCGTAATTCGACGTGTTTTCACGTAAAAACTTAATGATTCCATAATGGTATGTCCCCTTCTTTTGCTAGCATAAGTTAGCAATCCATCAGATTCCCGCAGGATAGCCTCATTTATCTTCCATGTGGATTCGTAAAGGCGTCTTCTACGGATCTTGTACAATTTTTTTCTTTCTTTTGTGGTGATTTGCTGCTAATATAGATTTTTTTTTTTTTTTGGGATAATCCCCACTAATGTAGATAAGTTGATTTTATTGCGGAAAATGCCAAGGACAACATTACTAACACAATAAAGATACGAGGATAAAGGTGTTTGCTTGTCTCTTTCTTTTTTTCTTCCTTCCAGAGACAGATGAAAATATGACCCGATTGGAGGAATTTTCATCCAATCATATGTTTGATTGATACACAAGTCATTAACATCATCCACTTGCAAATTAAATTAAACACAAACGTGGGTGATGTTCATGTTTGTAAACTCATCATACTCATCAATCATACGATTGGTTTCCTCGAATCAAGGATAGAAGAAATCATGACCCATTAGATGATACTTCGTCAACTTAATTTACAGATATTATCCCACTCATGAACCACAATGTAATTTCCACTATAATGTGAATACTAATTCATGAGTCATGAATTCTTTATTCTTTCCTTTTTCCCTTTCTTTGGAAAATCCCAAACATTACAAAGAGATTGGTGCTGCAATCATTTTTCGAACCTAAGGTGCATGAGCATGATGTAAATTTGAAAAAACAGAAAATTGATCGGAGGAAAAAAAGAAAGCAAATTTACCAACTGTAAGAAAATGAGATAATTCTCCCTTTCTAGAGTTGGCGGTCGATATCTTCCACATTATGACAGCAAGTATTCTTCCAATCTTTGCTATGGCCATTAAGGACATGGAACCTCCCGCAATTTGCAATGTTGAGATGACACGCATCTAGTAGATGTAAATCGTGTTAATTTTGCAGTGGTTTATAGTAGTGTGAGATTCAAAAGCAGCAGCTTCTGTAATTTTTGATAGACTCGGTAACTTTTCTAAAGAACTACATTTGTGAATGAACAAATGCTCCAACAATTCCAATTGCCCCTAACCTCAAGTCTTAATTAGTCGCGGGCAACTCTGCACACTCAAATGATGGAGCCCCTTTAATCTCGATAGACATGATAGCCTCGCAGGCAATTGGCAAATGCGCATTTCCAAATAATGCAGATTCTCTAGCTTCTGTCCAAGCGCATCATCGAACTCGACCATTCTTCGCCAACATTCATAGCGGGACAATTCAATCAAATTCGTCAAGTTGGGAAAGAGTGGTCATTGTATCGATGGCTTGAGATCTCCCAAGGTCACCACAGGACAAGGGTGTTGGAAGATATGCTCGAGAATCCGGAAGATATGCTCGAGAATCCATTTTGATCATAATTGTGCACTAAATCAATTAGGGATTAGATTGAGATTAAGATTGATTTGTGGAATATTTCATTGCCATTTATTGTGTACATCTTGTAATATAATTACAGACCATTGTAAGTTAGGGAGAATCAAAGAAATACAAAAGAACTTTTTTCCCTAAACTACTTCCTTCAGACACGATCTGTTCTGTTTTTCCGCTTCTTCTTGCTTCCTTTCAAAGGGTATTTTGATTCCCAAAGTTAAATGCACCAGATTAATGAATCCCTCTCCGATTTCGAACTGGACTATTTTTCCTAATGATAATAATAATAATGGGCGCACGGGACAAATTTGACATCGGGGAGTACATATTATATACTTGAGGTAGGAAGGCACAGCTTACAAGAAAGTCTCTTGAATCAATTGATAAAATGAGCGATGGAACAAGAGAACTTGTTTATGCTATAAAACTAGATGGACGATCACCTTGATGGGGCCTAAAGGACCCAGAACATCCGGAATTGGAAATTAATTTTATCAAAGGGATCGCATTCTTCCTGCATAGGCTCTTTTACAGGTATAAAAAGGCCCAAAATCTTTTGTATCTTTTACCAAAGTGGCTGGATTGCTCTAGTTCGCACTTCGAAAATTCAGGATTCCTTTTTAAGCTTGGTCAATTGGTGATTTGTATAGCTTTCAAATTTTGCTCCCGGAAAAAAAAACAAACCAAGCATCAACTAAATTAAGAAATGTAAGTGCACAAGTTTTGTTAGTGAGACAAATGCCCGCAAAGTTAAACTGTGCGGCATGATGTTGTATTGGGCATGGTCCCCATCCCACCTAATTTTCAGTGATTCTACTACTTGAAAACTCGAGCATAGCTGATTTCTCGAGACATAAATCTGTCATGTGTAATTTCAAAGGGCAATTACTCCAAAAGCTAGGTTAATTTGGAGAGAAGATTCTCAAAGTCCCCTACCAAATTCTGGCCCTCTATTTCAAGAATCTTAAATTGGGTAGTTTTGAAAATTCCTTACTTGTCAAATTGTGCACTTTGGAGAGTCCCATAATCTAGGTACCCTGACTTTGTCCGTCACCTGGTGACGGGAAAAGCATAAGTGAATATTTGAAGTGGATGACAAAGACGGTGTTATGCGAGTTTAAGGCACTTTATCATTCAGTAATGAAACACATATCATAGAAAGGCATAAGGAAGGAAAAAATTCTCAAGTAAATTTGACTCATTCATACATTTGAAAAGAATTCTTTATACCATATATAAAGCATGTCTAGTCCATCATTTTTAGAGAATTCCGTCCGAAGACTATAAGTAAGAAGATTACTATCACAATAAAATCGTTCGATAAAACATATTGACCACATATTTCCTTTTTTTAACATAGAAAACTACAACGGTTTTGCAATTTAGAAACTCATACCAATTTCTAAAAGTAGGGTTTAAATCGACTTAAGGTGAAATTAGACAATTAGGCGATTGAGAAAACCAACAAAAAGCTTGCTCTTTGGTTCTAGTCGCGGGTCTTTTTAAGTCTTTGAATTCCGCTGTTTGGGTAGTGAGATTGCAAATTCAAAAGCGCAATTGAAAGCAAGAGTTAACAAGAAATTATGGTTCATAAGAATCCTCTTCCGTCATTGCACTCGAGTCTATATCGAGTGTTTAAGTGCTATATGCTCAATTTTCTCCTGATCGTCCTTTCTGTGACTCTTTCGCCCGGATTTTCGATCTCTTGATTACATCTCTCACTGGATCATCTCAAAGCTTATATACGACTCGAGCAATAGAAGTCTTTTGAAGATGCTGGAATTGCCAATTCTAATGCAAGCTTATAAATGAAGATCTACATAAAAGTGTGAAAATATTGCCTTTGTTGACATTTTAATGAAAAATTGAGAATACCATCGTGTTGCTCTCTCTTATACTTCTTGAATCATATCGACTTATTCATACCTATTAAATCATATCAATGGCCCATGTGCATTGATGGCATTAGTTTGCCGTCATACCTGATTCATTTAGTGGATCACTTTAGTGATAACTGCCTATTGGTGATTTATAATCACGAAAGCCTATTCTCACGCATCTGCTCTTATACCAGTGTTGACACCCAAAGTTATCTGTACCATCATGTGCCGATCACGAGGATAGCAACATCTTGACAAATCACGTGCTTGTCGCGAGAACCAGGAAAAAAGTCAAGATGCATAGGGATGTTTGACCGAATCGCAATGAGCCTGTGGATGGAAACATGTAGTTCGACGATAAAGGAAGGGATGACCACGTGTCTGGGTATCAGGATAATGCCACGAGTACAGAATTAGAGAAGTATTGACATTTGAAATTTGAGTAGGAATCATTAATGTGCAAACAACTGCTCGAAATTAAGGAATGGTTACTGATGGATGACCGAGTCACGCAATCGTTGTCAACGAATCAGAAGCAGTACGGCATTATCAAGGCAGTTGCGAGAAAAAGATGCGAAGACAGAGGAACATCTGAAAAGGTTAGAGACGGTTACCGAGGGAGGAGTAATTGTTTGAAGGTTACCGAATTATTCTATAAATACTGCTAGTCATCCGACGAAAAGGCCTCCGAGCAACACATCAAATGTTTTTACTTTACATTTATTTTATGACACTTTAGTTTCATAGCTGTAGTCTCTAGATTTACGTCATTGATTAGATTTCGGCGAATATCTACGTGTTCGCTGGTCCTCACAAAGAGCACAACAAAAGAGTACTACACCAATTAAGATGGCCCGTGGACCTCTGTCCTAGCTGGGCACCCTGACCGGGATAACCCTGCGCGTGAGCTGCAAAAATACAATTCTCCGAGTCATATATACACAACAAGTTCATGCAGAAGCACCTTACATTACGTCACCGGGCAGCAAAGAAAAGATCAAGTGAAAAGAACAGCGACAGATCAACAATGTGAACCAAGACAGCGGACCTCAAATTATGCGCAGGGTTTCGCTCTATATATTCATGGCAATTTCGTAACATTATCACGTACTTATTGCAGTTAATCTCTTTCAAGCATGCGTATGGTGGAATGCATATATAAAAATCATATAGAGTCCGATGGGATCGAAACAGGGACGTGACTTGTTTATGTTTTACCTCCTTGATGGTGTCCCACGTGCGGACGCAACATCTTGTACTCCTGTTTGATACAAGCCGCTGCCGTGCTACAACCTGCAAAATGAGCATATACATGGGAAGTCATTCAACTACATGGTGTGAAGATACAGAACCGAAGTGAGCTTGCCGATGCTGGCTGCTGCAGGGATTAGTCACTTGACAAAGGGCGTTCCTTTCCTAATCCCTACTGCCTCAACTTTCCTGTTGGAATTACTGCCCGAAATGGCCAGTTTAGTCAATTTTGTTTTTATATTTCAGGCCGGCCCAAAATTTCGAGCTTCACATGGCGAAAAATGTTAGTAGAGAAAGACATCTTTTCTTCAACAAAATGATGTTGGGGTCAGCCGGTCAAGTTCAAAAAAAAATTGTTCAAAGCATGTCAACAAAGTGAATTTTATGAGGGAAAAAATGATCACAAACACCATTGGAAATCGTATATGACGAAGTACACCTTTCGATCAAATCTCTAGGACTGATGAAACAGAAGAATATCCGGACTTTTTAACTAGAAATCTTGTTTTGCAACACTAGTGAAGGTATTAATACTATTATCGCCATCCAAAGATAAAGGATTGGCTCTTTCGTTTTCATAGACAAGCATCTCTTATCAAAGTGATAACCTTGTGTTAAATTTCTAAGATGAAATCTAGTTAAAATTTTGGGTAGATTGATTCTGATCATAGTAGCTTTATTAGCTCGTAATCTTAACTTCACATTATAAATATAAGAACTCAAATTCAGTCCATGGGAAAAGTGATAGTGAAAATGTCACATAAGCTGTCGTATAATCAAATATGTTGCCATAACGATTGACGGTAGGACACACACATCTTCAAAGTGCTAAAAGAAAACAAAAGAAGCCTGTGATGACAAAAGCACGTGATTTTCAATATGCTCGTTCTTCTATCTATGCAGTCAAGTCCTCCAAGAGGACTCATGTGGTCTTTACTTTTCAAGTACATTCGACTTTCTGTAAAAATGTCATTACCCTTAAGTAATTGTACCCAATTTGTCTTTAGCAAGCATGAAGTCGGTCTATGCATTTTTTTTGGGAAAGAATGTGAAAACCATTATTCCATTCAATTAGTACTTCTATAGTCATCAATTCAGTTATAAACCACAATATAATTCTCACAATAACGTAAATATTAATCACGAATCATGAATAAGACTTTCCTTTTTCCTTTCTTTTAATCTTCACGTATATTTGCAAGTAGCGATTGCTGCTTTAGGTGAACATGCATGCATGTTATAAACTATTTCTAACAGGAACAAATTGGAAATTACTTGGGAGGAAAAAGAAAATTAAAATATAGTGGAAGAAGAAACTAAAGGAAATGTTACCAACAGTAATTGAACATGAGATGGTCCTTTCTATAACGACTGACATCCTTCCAGTGTTTGTAATCGCCATTAAAGGCGGGTGAAAACCCGCATCTAACATTGTCTCCGACCAGTGACATGTGTCTGAAGAGGTAGATCGGGCAAAATTAGCGATGGACAACCTTCCAAATATAATTCCCGCAGCTTCTTTAATTTTGATAGCCCAGACGACCTTTTTAAGGATCTGCAATCACGAATAAATATTAACTCTAGCGATTCCAATTTCTCCACACCTTGAATCTCCATTAGCCTCGGGCAATAAGCCACTCTCAACTCTTTGAGCCCCTTTAATCTCGAGAAACACGATAGCCTCTCAAGCAATTCGCTAGAGTTCACAAACAAAGTACCGAGTTTCTCCAGCTGCTGTTCAAGCACATCATCAAATTCGACGTCTGGTGACTTGACATCGAATAGGGCCAACGTATTCAGACTGGATGGAAGCGCTATCAACGATCAAGGGTCAATACAAGTTATTAAGAGATATCGAAGCCGAGAAAGAGTAGCCAAATTGTTAAGAGAAAACATGACATCTTCCGTGCAGAGGATCGAATTTTCCAGTTTTGATAACCCCTTGATCCACTCTATATTTGGAGCCCCATCACCAAATCCTGACAGCCGAGGAGTGTCACTGCTTATATAAAGTATGACTAGGTTAGTTAGGTATGAAAGATCAATGGCTGTCCACAATAAATGAGATGAGAAGTCCAAATTTTTCAAACTCATGGGGAGCTTTGGGATTTGTTCAAGTTTATCATACTGATTTAAATAGTGTTGTTGGAGATGAGAAAGCTGATTCATAGATGTGGGCAATTTCCTGATCTTGCTCTTGTTTAGATCTAGCATCCTCAGAAAGGATAGAGCCCCAATTTCATTTGGAGTTTCCCCCTCCAGATATTTACACTTTGAGGCATATAATTCTTTAAGATTCTCCAACATCCCTATGGTCTCTGGTAGCTCTCTTGTTGCACTTCCATGTACGTATAAAATCTCCAATCTTTTTAAATTACCGACACAAGCAGGTAATTTTGTGATATCCAAATCCGTCAAATTTAGCTCAAGCAAGGACTCTAGCCCTCTTATTGAGTTTGGTAGCTTTTTTATTGGAGTCCCACAAAGACTCAACTTTGTCAACTTTTTAAGATCTTCAATACAACAAGGCAACTCTGTGATTTTCGTCCCTTTCAAGTCCAACTCAAGCAAGGACTCTAGCCCTCTTATTGAGTTTGGTAGCTTTTTTATCAGAGTCCCACAAAGGCTCAACTTCGTCAACTTTTTAAGATCTTTAATACAATGAGGCAACTCTGTGATTTGTTAGATCATGGCCATTTTTTTTTCACTGCATGGTGCTGATCTCAATATAGTAGTTCTCGCATTAATTTTTGGTCTTGAGTGTGTATATTATTGATCTTGATGGTGATGTCACTCTGTCACTTTGTATTTCATGCTGGTGACCTGTTATTTTCTTTTTCTTTGTTATTCTCTGCTGTCCATGACGGGATCGGATGACTAGTTGTGTAGATACTTTTGTATTCTGGAAGATGATTATGGTCATAACAATATCTACTTAAAGCGATTCGCCACCGTTACTTAAAGTATAGTATCTCAAAGTCATTTTCTGTTTTAACATTCATTTAGAACAGTTTTACAGGGTTCAAGTTGGCATACAATCGCCAGAAGGGATCACAACAACACGAGGAATATTGCGAAGATTTCGTGATTTTTGAAGCTTTCAATGGAGGTGAGTTGTCTGTTTGTCTCATGATTGCAAAGTTACTCTAGATGGGCATTTACAAATATATGTGATTCATGCATTATGCTCATAAGCTTCTAGATCCTCTTGCACAGTGAGATGGTTAATCATTAAATTAAACTATTCCAGTAACTGGATACCTTTCTACATGTTTTTGCAGCTGAAAGAGGATTTTCCAGTGAAAATGCTGCCTCCAGCTCCTCCAAAGAAAATTCTGGGATTGAAAAGCAGGATACTTTTGGAAGAGGTATGCTCTCCCCCCCTCCCCCCCTCCCCCTCTCTCTCTATGGCACGCCTGGCATTCATTTTTCTAACACACCTTTTATATTTGCTATGCAGTTTCACACTTGAGTAGATACTTGTATTTTAGGCAGATTAAGAGTGTTTTTTTCACTGATCTTTTATAATTTCTTTTGGTGTTTACTCCTGATTTAGCAATATGCTCAAACTTTACATTCTTCACATTAAGGGCTTATTTCTTTATTGTTCCAAGATCTACTGTAGTAATGTGCTCAAGCATTTAGTTCACTGCAGAGAAGGTGTTCTCTGGAGGATTGGATGGATAGACTGTTATCTGATATTGATGGATCACGATCAGCTGTGGTAGCAAACTTTCTTGAGCTTGAAGCTGCTGCGAGGTCATGTAGGTGCTCGTTTGATTCTAATTTCTCTTCACTTGAACGAAGATTGTTGCATTATATATATATATGGGCAATGTTTTCCTATATTTTGCAGATTTTGATGGGGTACATGTGCAGAGCGCAGATGCAAATTCGATTGCCACTGACGTGGCTCCACTCTTTACTCCACAACCTGTAGCTGATGTTTTCAATAGTGTTGTAAGTCCATCTGTATGTCAGATCAGGGCAATGATTCATCCTATGAGATATCTGAACTGGGATCACCAAGAGTTGGGCATAGTGATTCTGTTGATCTTGGCATTGACAACTCTGAACATGAGTTTACCCATGCGGATGCAAATTTGAAGTATGGACTTTTTAATAGAAAGTTCATTTTGGACAATATAGAAAGATTTTCCTGGCTTAAAGTTCTCAATAGAGGTGTTAACAGCATTTTGAGTGGCAGAGGGGCTCCTTATGATAATGTTGCCATCGTCAAAGATCAGTATGACAAGGACTTCTGAAACAGAAAGTCACATGGTTCATGCTCGAAGACTATCATCAGAAAGTGTTGGTAGGGACTTAAGCTCCGGAAAAGCGAGTGAAGGAGTTGCATTTAATCCCACTGCAAACAATACTATGTACAATCCTGAATTTCCTGAAATGCAAAATTCTACCACCGCAAGGTTACAGTTTCCAAGGGACTTAGCTGTCGCTCTTCCATCAGAAGAGCGGTATAAGTTGAACAGAGTTCTTACAACTGTGTAACAAAGGTTATCGACAGCAAAGACCGACATGGAAGATCTCATCGCCAGATTGAATCAAGAGACCGCTGTGAGACAATTCTTAACAACAAAGGTACATTCTGGCCTCGTGGAAAATTTGTTGAATCTTTTGTCTGCTCATCATCTCCAGTCAAGAGAAATGGTTGCTGCCTCTCCACCATCTTGTCTTTTGAGATAATAGTTCTGATTGGTGCCATTAAAATTTAGCTTGTATGCAGTAAATTATTGGCTTTTCTTTACCCAGCTGGTCACTCCGAACTTCTCTCTTTAGTTTGAATATATGCCCGTAGTCATATTGATAGTTTCCGCTGCATTCTACTCAATGGTTGAAAGGCAGTAACGATCTATTTGATGAATACATCACATGTTTAGCCCTTGAAAGCTTGCAGTATTCCAATCTGTTATATTTTCTGTGTTGTTGAGCTTTTATATGGACACTCAATCTATTATGGATTATTCTGTTTGCAATATCCCCATCCTGAGACACCATCACATGGTTAAGAGGCTGATATTGCACGTCGACTTTTCTGACACTTCTATGTTCGTGTTTATTCACATGTCATTGTTTTGGATGATGCAACTAAATATGTGGAGACTGTCTTGAAGGTCAAAGATCTGGAAGTGGAACTTGAAACCACGAGATATAATATCAAAGAAAACATGCAGCAAGCAACTTTAATTGAGAAATAAAGGTTTACTCAAATGCAATGGGACATGGAGGAGCTTCGTAGCAAATGTTTGGAGGTGGAAATGAACTTGAAGGCTGAACAGGTTCCTATTACCATCTATTCTTCTATTTTATTGCCTGTACCAATAGGCATTTTGAAATGTTGTAAAATTCTCAGGAAGAAAAGGCTCGTGTTGAATCAGCAAAACTATTGGTGATTTAAGAGAGAGACTTGTTGCTTAATGAGTTGGATGTTGCTAGAGAACACCTCAGTAAACTGCACAAACGTAATGAGGAGTTGGAAGCAAAATCAAAAGCTGATGTGAAGCTTCTTGTTAAAGAGGTTAAATCTCTTCGTAGTTCTCAGTCAGAATTAAAGCAGGAGCTTGGCCGCCTCATGAAAGAGAAAATAGAAGTAGAGGTAATCCGCCTTTTTTACATAATAATTTGTTTTTTCTCCATAAATTGAGAATATCTTTCTGTGCACGAACAAGTGTTGCACCATCACAAGCAGTTCCTGTTCTATATATTACATCCATGATCCATTAATTGAAGTCTGAAAAACTGGCAATTTTGTTTAAGTCTACTGCAGTAATCACCTTTCTGTTGAGTTTTGGAGTCTCAAGGCTGCTCTCTGAGCCTTAACTTACTGTTGAATTTGTCTTGTTCAGCGAACTCTACAGAAAGAAAAGCAGAGGGCAGAGTCTGCGAGTGCTGCTAATTCAAAGCTGCTGCATGAATGTGAAATTCTAAAAAATCGGCTTCAGGAATGTAGCGTTAATTTCCTTAGTGAAGAAGAAGATAAGTTGATTGTGGATACCTCTTCACCGTCTGATGCAATAGATCTACTGACGACCTCTGACAATCGAATTGGCCTTCTTCTTGCAGAGGTATCGTTTGCATATCAGAATTTTAACTTCTTATTTGCCTATATTCTATTTCAATCTTAATTTATGATATCTTTACAAATTGGCCTCAGCTCCCCCATATAGGCCTCTTCTTCTCGTTATAGATTCAGATATGCCATCCTTTATATCACCTCTTGTAATTCATCTTTCTGCAATTCAATAAAAACCTGAACCTTATATAATTATTGGAGCGCTGTTTAACTTATGTTGTGAATTGGATGGGCGTTCTCTAATTCATAAAGTCAAAGATGCCAAGTTCTTGAAGTTTGTCTGCATTATGTGGTCTTGACTGCATCAGTTACCTCCTGGCAGTTATCATGCTGACCTGTGTGCATTATCAGGCCCAACTCCTTGCTCAAGATGTAGAAAATGCTGTTGTAAAAATGGATGAGACTCGGAATGCTAATGATGGTAATGGGAGGACCAGTGATGATGAATTGAGGAAGATGCTGACGGACATGTTCATTGACAATGCAACATTGAGGAAGCAAGCGAATTCGGTAATCCGTTGTGCTTTAAATATGTATTATGTCTAAGCTGAAGAAAAGGATGAAGATGATGAAGAAGTCCCGTTGCGAAAAACAGTTTTAAGCAAGCTTTTAGAGAGATGATGGGAATTATGGTGATCATTGATAAATTAGCAACAGCTGCTTGTACATTTGTGCTGGCAATAAATGAGATTGCCTCTGCTGCATGGTGGTTCCCTTTCCCCCATAAGGTGATGATAGTTTTCAAAATATATTCTTTGATTGACGTTTCCTCCAGAATTAGAACGGATCGCTCATATCAAATAGAAACGCTGCACAATTCAAGAAGTGGTAGTTTTGGATATACATACTTCTAAGATGGTATATGATACATAGGAAATGAACTTTTGTTAATTGATTTTAACTTTATAATTTCCTTTTGGTATAGTAATCCTTCAGTTGCATAATTATTTTCTTTTGCTGGAATAAAGAACCTTCGATTGACATCGACATGTACCAAGGTTCTTTTTAGGTCTTTGAATTCTGCTGTTTGGGTTGCGAGGTTGCAGATTCAAAAGGGCAATTGAAAACAAGAGCTAAAAAGAAATTATCGTTTGTAAGAAATCTCTTCCGTCATTGCGTTCAAGTCTATATCGAGTCTTTGATCTCTATATGCTCAATATTTTTCCTTATCGTCCTTTTTGTGACTTTTGTCCTGAGTTGAAATTTTGTGATTACATCTCTCTTGGATCATCCCAAAGCTTATATGCGACTTGAGTAACAGAAGTCTTTAGAAGATGCTTGAATTGCCAATTCCAATGCAAGCTTATGATTGAAGATGCACACCAAATTGCGAAAGTATCGCCTATGATGACATTTTAATGAGAAACGGAGAACATGATCGCGTCGCTCTCTTTTATACTTCTTAAATCATATCGACTTGTTCATAGCTGTTAAATCATATCAATGGTCCTGTGCATTGATGGCATTATTTTGCCATCATTCAAGATGCATTTCATGCCTTTCGTATTATGAATCTAGTCTATCACATTCTGACTTCAAAATAACATTTTCGCTAGTCTTACATCAGTTAGCAATCAAACTATGCTTCATTCAAGACAAGAATCGTTTTTTTTTGGCTAGAAATTCAATATAAGAATTTATAATAAACACGAGTGTAATCATGGCTTCAAAATAACGTCTTCGCTGGTCCTCACAGAGCATAATAAAAGAGTACCACGCCAATTAAGATGGCCAATGGACCTCTTAATCCTGGATGGGTACACCCTGAAATGCGATAACCCTACGCGTGACCTGCGAAAATAGAATTCTCCAAGTCATACATATATACACAAGTTCATGCAGAAGCAGCATACATTAAGTCACCGGTCGGCAAAGAAAAGAATAAGCGAAAAGAACAGTAACCGATCAACATTGTGAACCAAGAGAGCGGACCTCAAATTTTGCGCAGGCTTTCGCTCTATTTATGGAGATTTTGTAACGTTATCACGTCATTATTGCAGTTAATCTCTTTCAAGCATGCACATGGTGGAATCCATATATATAAATCATATAAGAGTTCGACAGGATTGAAACAGGGACGCAACTTGTTTATGTTTACCTCCTTGGTGGTGTCCCAAGCGCGGACGCAACATCTTGTACTCCTGTTTGATACGAGCCGCTGCCGTGCCACAACTGCGCAATGAGTATATCCACGAGAAGTCATTCAACTTCACGGTATTAAGGTACGGATCAGAAGCGAGCATGCCGATGCTTGCTGCTGCAGGGATTAGTCACTTGGCAGAGGGCGTTCCTTTCCTAATCCCCTACTGCCTTAACTTTGCTAATGGAATTACTGCTCGAGATGGCCAGTTTAGTCAATTTTGTTTTTATATTTTAGGCCAGGCCAAAATTTTGAGCTTCACATGGTGAAAAATGTTGGTAGACAAAGACATTTATTCTTCAACAAAATGGTTTAGGGGTCAACCGGTCAAGTTCAAAAAAATTTCTCAAAGCATGTAAAAAAAGTGAATTTTATGAAGGGAAAAAATGATCTCAAACTGGAAATCTTGTTTTGTAACACTACTGAAAGTATTAATACTTGTTTTGTCACTATCCAAAGATCAAGAATTGACTCTTTTCCTTTCATAGACAGCATTTCTTATCCAAGTGATAACCTCGTATCAAACTTTCTAAGATGAAATCTAGTTAAAATTGTGGGTAGATTGATTCTGATCATAGTAATTTTATCAGCTCGCAATCTTAACTTCACATTATAAGACTCGATTCAGCCATGGGAAAATAAAGAAAAGAAAAGAAAAGACAATGGTATAACACACAAATGACAAGACAAGACGCCTATGATCATATGCACATACTTTTATCTATGCAATCAAGTCCTCCAAGAGCACTTCCAAGAGCACTCAGGCTTTCTTGCTTTTCAAGTACATTTGCCTTTATGTAAAAATGTCATTACCATTAAGTAATCGTGACAATTTTGTCTTTAGCAAACATGAAGTCAGTCTATGCTTTTATTTTTAAAGAATGTGAATAACCATCATTGCATTCAACTGGTTTTTCTATAGTTATCAATTCAGTTATGAACATCAATATATAATACCCCCAATAACGTAAATATTAATCACAAATCATGAGTATGACCTTCCTTTTCCCTTCCTTTCAATCTTCACGTATATTATAGTTAGCGATTGCTGCTATAATTATTTTAAAACTTAAGGTGAATATGCATGCATGGTATAAACTATTTCTAACAGGAACAAATCGGAAATTGCTTGGGAGGAAAAAGAAAAATAATAAAATATAGTGGAAGAAGAAACTAAAGGAAACTTTACCAACAGCAAGTGAATATGAGATGGTTCTTTCCATAGCGACCGACATCCTTCCAATCTTTGTAATCGCCATTTAAGGCAGGTGAAATCCCGCATCTAAAGATGTCTACAATATTTGGACACGTGTCTGAGGAGGTAGATCGAGCAAATTTAGCGATGGACAATAACGCAAGCTTAACCACAGCAGCTTCTTTAATTCTGACACACCAGACAACCTTTCTAGGGATTTGCAACCATAAATAGACATGGCCTCTAGCGATTCCAATTTTTCCACTCCTTGAATGTTCTTTAGCCTTGGGCAAGAAACCACTGACAATTGGCCGAGCCCCTTTAAACTCGAAAGACCCGATAGCCGCTCAAGCAATTCGCTTTCCCTCACTTCCAAAATACGGAGTTTCTCCGATTGCTGTCCAAGCAAATCGTCTAATTTGACCTCCGGCGACCTGAGATCGCGTAGAGTCAATGAACTAAGACTGGACGGAAGCACTATCAATGATTGGTGGTCGATCCAAGTCATTGAAAGATGTTGAAGTTGAGAAAGAGTAGCCAAATTGTTAGGAGAAAACGTGACATCTTTCAAGTGAAGCGACAAAAATCTCAATTCCGATAACCCCTTGATCCACTCTATATTTGGAGGTCCATCACCAAATTCTGATAGTTGAGGAGTGCCTTTGCTTATATTAAGGTGGGCTAAGTTCGTTAGGTCTGAGAGGTTAGTGGCTGTCCACAATAAATGAGATGGGATGTTCAAAAAGTCCAAACTCATGGGGAGCTCCGAAATTTGTTCAAGTTTATCACACTGATTTAAATTGAGATATTTGAGATGGGAAAGCCGATTCATAGATGTCGGCAATCTCCTAATCTGGCTATTGCTAAGATTTAGCATCCTCAAAAAGGATAGAGCCCCAATTTCATTTGGAATTTCCCCCTCTAGATTTCTACACATCGAGGCATCCAATACTTGCAGATTCTCCAACATCCATATGGTCTCTGGTAGCTCTCTTATTGCACTCCTTGCTAGATATAAACTCTCCAATTTTTTGAGATTACCAACACAAGTTGGTAATTCTGCAATATCCGAATACATCAAATCTAGCTCAATCAAAGACTCTAGCCCTCCTATTGAGTTTGGTAGCTTTTTTATCATAGTCCCATGAAGAATCAACTTTGTCAACTTTTTAAGATCTCCGATACAATGAGGCAACTCTGTGATTTCTGTCCCATGCAAGTCCAATTCAACCAATGATTTCAATTTTCCAATGGAGTCTGGAATTTTTCTAAGCAAACAATTACCGAAAGACAAATACTTCAAATGCATCATCTCTCCAATGGAATGATGAATTTCTTCAACATTCATACATTCTATATATAGCGTTGAGAGGGATCTTAGACCACATGATGCGAAAGGTACCACAAAGAGGTTGCATTCATTTCCTTTCAACAAAATTTTCCCTTTGATTTCCAAGTGCTTTAGGTGCTCCAGTTTAAAGAGAGAGCCATCAACCACCGGCACGGTTGAACAATCTCGACAAATGAATCTTTTCAAATTCTTGCATTTTGAGAAGTCAAGAGTCTGATGTAAGTTTTTGCTATCATTGATGTGTATAACTTTCAAGTTATTGCTCACCTGAAAAAAAAAAAAAAAAAAAAAAAAAAAAAACCAATGATCAAACGAGTCAAGAAATGCAAATGGGTAAGTTTGGTTAGGGCGACAAATGCCAAATAAAGTAAACTATTTGGTGTAATTTTGTACCATGCATTGCTCCCATTCAGCCCAATCTCCTAAGTCACCTCTTGAAAGCTCGAGCACGACTAGTTTCTCAAGACATAAGTTCTTCGCTTTTAATTTTGAAGGGAAATGACTCCAGGAGAACCATGTTAACTTGGAAAGAAGATTCTTAAAATCCCCTACCAAGTTCCCGCCCTCTAGTTCCAAGAATCTTAAGTTAGGCAACTTTGAAAATTCTTCACTTGTGAAATTCTGCCCTTTGGAGTCTCCTGTCAGTCTGAGGGCTACAATTTTATCTGATGCCTGGTGATAGGAAAAGCATAAGTGAACATTGAAGCAGATGACAACTATGGTGTTTTAAGTCAGAGGAGCTTGATTATGTTCAATAATAATACATTATTGTTTCATACACATCTAAGTCAAGATTTTTTTTTTAAAGGGAGATAATCCCCCGTTAAACTGACTTGTTCATACGATGGAGAAGAATTCTTTATATTGTATAAAGCATGATAATACTTTTAATCCATCAATTTTGAGAGAATTTCTGCCGCAAGATTATAATAGAATAATGTTAGTATTACTGTGTAGAACCCTTTCATAGAAAATACTGCCTACATATTTAATTATTACGAAAATAAAAAACCTGCAATGGTTTTTCAATTAAGAAAAATATTATCAGACCAATTTCTAACTTTCTTAAGGCAATTGCGACTCTTTGGATCGAAACCTGCTTGGTCTAAAGCGTGTATTAGCCCGGGTTACCTAAAAGCGCCTCGTTATTAGGTTTGCTGTGAGTTTTATCACGAGATGTGGACAGGAATTTAAAAAGTCACGCTAATTTTAGGAGTCCTTCTGGATTCTATAGAACGAGGGATCAATGTTTAGAAAGATTTCTTCCATAATAGTAGAGAAAGAGTCAACCAAGTCTCCCATACATAGTTCGAAATGTTAGAGATGGACCATCAATTACCAAATCCACATTTTGTAGGAAGGCTCTACCGGACAATACAAAGACAATTGCACGCCACAATTAATCACTAAATCAATTACCAAATATTTTCGACCAAAAAAAAAACTAAATTTCAACTGAGTGGCGCTGATGATGTCTCATTGAACAGTAATGTTGCTAATGATTGCCAACTTAGCATAAAAGGAACAAAGTCAGCCTTGAAGAACTTTGATGGCCTAGGAAGTTGCAATCTGGATCTGTTTTCCTATACTTTGCTGAACAGTTTTCGTATTCAAACATAGTCCTTGAAGTGTTTGCTGCTAGTTACTTTCACGTTGTGAGTATAATCTATAAAACACTTTTTAGATATAATATGCGATGATATTACCGTCAACGAAGTCTTATAGAAACCTTTTCATTTTTCTTTGCCAGAAGAAAATTTGGACAAAAAAATTTACTTGCAAGATTCAATTACACAATTGTGGTAAATGCATGTTGATTTTTTCCCAACGAAAATAGCAAAGGTGACTATAGCTTACCTCTTTCCGCTGAACCACATTCAAGGCAATATCGGGCATCCACAACCTGCTACGCTTTTCGGGATCATTGTCTTCAAGTCGAATAATTTCTCTTCCAAGATCTCTAAGTTGGTCATGCATCCATAGCGTATCATCTTCCATTATCTTTATCAAAGACATATGAGTAAGGACAAGTAGATTGGTCTTTGGGAAATAGCCTAAAGCTTTCCACATATAGCACGGGTGGAGTTTGTCTTTTCTAATGAAGAAACATGCAATGTCAAGAAAGATCTCTCTCTGAGCATCATCTAACATGTCATAACTAATCTTTAATTTAACAAAGACTTCCTGCTTGGGCATCAAATGTAATTTCTTTAGTGTGTCTTTCCATATTGTTTTGTTTTTGCCAAAAAGTGAGGAACCGATAACCTCAAGAGCTAATGGAAGTCCACCTGTTTTGTAGGTAATTTTGCGTGAGATATCTTCATACTGAGGTGGTGGGAAATCCATCCCTAAGGCACGTTGACTGAAAAGCTCAAGAGCATTAGAAGAATCCATTTCTTTCATGTCATAGATTTCAAATTCTTTAGAATGTGCTTGGAAACTACCCTCCTCCTCCTCCTCTTTGATTGGCAAAAAGTTGATGTCCCTTGTTGTAATGATGATTTTGCTCCTTGGACCGAACCAATCGCTTTTTCCCGCTAGTTTAGTGAGTTGGTCCCATTTATCCACGTCATCAATAACAATTAGAACTTTCTTATGACGAAACCTTTCTCTAATTATGTTAATCCCTACATCAATGGAATTGTGGATCTCTGGAGATTGGCCTTGGAGAATTTCTGACAACAACTGCTTTTGCAAGTCAATAGTTTTACCATGCCGCATAGATTCGCGAACATCTGAGAGGAAGCTATAGCCTTCAAATTGATTGGAGATTTGATTAAAGATGACACTTGCGAGAGTTGTCTTACCGATACCGCCCATTCCATGGATGACTAGGTAACGGATATCATGAGAACCTTCGTTTAACAAGTCCATGATAGCTTCCACTTGATCATGAATCCCAACTAAATAATCAGGTAGATTTCTCCTTCTTTTCATTAGCTTGGTCATAACCTTGTCCATGATAGCGTTGATGATTTCACCATGGCTGCCATATTGACATAAGAATTTTAGCATGAAACAGATGCTAATAAACTCTCCAGTTGAGGAATATTGTAAACTCAAAACTAGTCAGATTTCTGAATGGACGAGGTTTCGCCAAAAAGAAGATCACTTTCTTAAGTAAAATGAAATCTTGACTTATGGAAGACAACACTATATTTGGATGAGTGGTTTGGGAAAGGAATACAATAATTACAAGGAGAAAAGAAATAAAAATAAAACTGGATTAATTAATATACAGTGCTTGGCAGTAGTAAGTAAAAGAGGAAAAAAATGGGAGAAAATTCTATTCCTTATAATCATCTCACTTTTGTAGAGATCTGGAAAAAAAAAAATTAACTATGAAAGGATCCGAAGGGATTAGTTCGGAAAATTTTCTTTTCATCCTTGCTTTTCTCCCCATTAGAAAAAGTAACTAACTTATCTCTTTGATTTCTCATTCCTTCTCTTTCAATCTTTTCGATCCTACATCGAGTAAAAGAGTGAAAAAAATTTCTGGAAAAAGAGGCAGCCTAGCATTTCTCTCTTTTTTAATTTGGAGGAGTAAGCAGTATAATAATACACAAAGGAAAGCATGATGAGTACGTCTTATCATCTCAATCCAAAATGTACTTCTCCGCTGAATTTATATAATCATGCTTTTAATTGCCCGGAAAAAAGAAGAAGAAGAAGAAGCGGATTTCAAACCCACACTCTTACCCTTTGTTCTTCAAGTCCAATCCGCTTATTTTTGCGACCTCGGTCAGAGCCTCCTTCCACCGCGGAACATCGTGGCCGAACTTCTCCTCGTGCTTCCCAAGAGCATCCAGGTACAATTGAGTTCGGAGCTTCACATCCGCGGGATCCACGTCATAGAAAATAGGTAGGATGATTTTATCTTTTGCTTTACTCGAACACTCCATCATGTGCGCGAGCTCGCGAAGACACCACACACTGGATGCGTAGTTTCTAGAGAAGATGGGCACATATATTTTGGAGGATTTGATGGCATGCAAAAGCTCGTCTCCAATCTTTTCGCCTTGTCGGATGTCTTCGTCATCTTTGAAAACACGAACCCCGGCTTTAACTAGGGCATGATAGAGGCAATCGGTGAAGTTGAGGCGGGTGTCGGGACCTCTGAAGCTCAAGAACACCTCGAATTCAGCCCCTGAGGACGAATCGCCGTCGTCAACAGAGGCAGACACCGTCGATGGGCCGGGCGAGCCCCACTTTCTCTTCATCCTCCTTTAGGAGCTCACAATCTTGACCAGATGTGATCTGAGCGAGATGAAGAGTCTTCTTTCTGAATCTGATCTGGGATTCCTCGAGAGGAAATAGCGAATCGCCAGAGGCAGGAGAATGGCAATGCGCTTTCGCCTGTAATTTCGCGGATATGTCTGCTTTTGTGTCGGCACAGAAAGGGAAAAAGAAGAGCGACGACTTGGACGAGTCAAGCCAATGAAAGTCTTCCGGAGTGGCGGGGCCCAACTTTATCAGCTCGAGCGGTAATTTGTCTGTGTCGATCAGTAATTTGAAAGGAAAATAACATAAATAGTATCTGAACATTAGTTCTGAAATATTAGCAAGTGTTCTATGTAATTCCAAAATTATATGAAAATATTTAATGTTATATTATAATTAATTCAACTAAATGGAACATGTTGATGCGGCTTTTAATTCATTAATTTTGAATTGATAATGAAAAAAGTTAACATGTGAATTCTCCAATTAAGATATTCATCTTAAATAAAGATATAACAATCAAACTCAGTCATCAAATAATGATAAACATGTTAACACCTCATCTTTTTTCCTTTTTAAAGTAGATGCATAAAAATATTAGCTCATCATTTTTAAAAATCCAACTTAGTGTAACATAATCTATGTCATCAAATAATGTTCGCTTTGTCTCGAGCAAACAAAAGAATTATATTGAATATTTAAAAATAATTCAAGGATCATATTGAAAAAATTAAAAATTCAAAGACGATGGAATCTATCGTATCATTCTCCCAAGTTTAAAATTAGGAAAAGATCATTAAAACTATTATAAGTTTTTAAATCTCATTTCATTGCCAAAACTTTTCAAGTGATCACTATAATACTGTTTTGGTGAAAAAGAAAAAAAAAGAAATTATTTACGTGCCATCGCTGATTTGGGATGTTAGAAATTCAACATGGCAATTAACATTTTTTAGATCGGTGCCTCGTTAGCACTTTGACTTAGCATAAATGCCCAAAACGAGGTCGCGAAATGAGTTTACCCCAAATTCAAATCCTAATTTGGACAAATTCAGCTACTTCCCCTCCTCTTCAAACCCTATTTCCGACCAAGGCAATTGGGGCCAAAATTAAGAGCAGGAGCCTCGTATCAACAACGCCCGAAAGGTTGTCGATTGAAAACATAAGTAAAACGAGGTTTTCATCACCGCACCATGCTGCTTAGCTCAATGCAATGCTCAACTACTATTGTCCTGAACGAAGAGTTGGTTGAATTCTCGGCATAAGCTCCAACAAACCAAACAACCACCGCACTGGGACGGAGAAAATTACCAATTTTTTTTTAAACCAATTGTAATTGTACCGATCAAGTCCTAAATCATTTTTTTTGTCAATCAAGTCCTAAAGTTTTTGCATTTGCACAAATTCAGTCCATTCATCCAATTTTGACCTACTGGCGATGTTGATGTAGATAATTTTTAATAATTTTTTAATATTTTTTTAATTTGTTTTCTTTTTTTTTTTTTTCCTTCCCTTTATTCCGTGGTTGGCGATATTGACCTTGCAGGCCATTGTTGAGGCCCCTTGCCCAGCCATGGCGAGGGCAACCCTTGCCGTTGTTGGGCGAGGTCGAGCCTCACAAAGCGAAAAATGAAAAAAAGAAATAAAAATTCAAAAAGTATTAGAATATTATTAAACATTATCCACATTTGTGCTAATAGTGCCATGTTGACACTTGCTGGCCAAAATTAGTTGGATGGATTAAATTGACACAAATGCAAAAAGTTTAGGACTCAAATGACAAAATAAAAGGTTTATGATTAATTTGACAATATTGTAATAAGTTGAGGACTTTTTTGATAATTCTTCCCATTGGAGGTAGTGACAGGACCATTGGAAATACTTCCTATGTCGACATTTTATCGTAAGAGGCTTTATCTCAAGTGACTGGCTTAAAAGGCTAAAACCATTTCAGAAAATTGCCTATTTTAGTTCGCTACAAAGTCATAAGGCCATTGGAAATACTTCCTATGTTGACATTTTATTGACAAGCACGACTGATGAAGTCGCATTGCTCTAGCTCATGCCTCTTAAATCATACCAATTGGAACATTCCGGGTATGGGTGTATTTGACAGATTGGGTAACCTTTATATTGAGTTGATTAATTCAATTGGCAATGTATTCAATGACTCCATTTCCCACTTCGTTGAAAAAAGGAAATTTGGGGGGTAATAAAGATTGTATCTTCAGAGTTGAAGATTTCAAACCACAGGAAATTTTTCGGTAATAGAATTGCTTTATATTGAATTTCCAGGAAATGTAAGCGCTCTAGCTTGCGAACGACTAAGTCAATCTCTTTCAATTTACTGCGATCTCTGATAATAAGTCTTTCCAATTCCAAGGATGGAGAGAAGTCGGTGACCAAAATCAACCAAAATTGAAAATTGACCATCAGATAAAGTTGGTGCATTTTTGTGTGACACCTAAAAATTTGAGCCAAAATTATTTTTCTGGGTAAGAGTTGTGCAATTGTACGCTTAATTTCAAAGTTGACGCCAAAATTGTCTCCAGTGAATGTCGATTTCTTTTGTTTAAAAAAAGAAAGAAAGAAAGAAAAACCCCACAAATTGTAGCAGGATTTGGTAGTTTTTTTTTTTTGGTCAGAAAAGGGAGAATATATATTAACGAGAAAAACCAGTACATCCTGCTGCGTGGGCTTCAAAGATACAAAAGATCAAGGAGGAAAACAGGTGGGGAGGAAGCCCAATTCGGATTTAAAGTGCCATGACAATGGGCCTTGGCAGCCCAATCGGCCACGAAATTGGCCTCTCGACTACAATGACGCACAGACAGATTAGGGCACAAAGAAAGCTTCGCTACCGCTTCTGCAATCAGTGAGCGCACCTCCCATGGAGTCTCGAGCGGTTGGTGGAGAGCTGTCACCAAAACTAAACAGTCCGATTCTATAAGCAGCGAAGCGTGATTCATCCCCTCCCGTAACAGATGATCCAGTGTCAGGATTTGGTAGTTTAAGAGCACCAAATTGGTCCATTAAGAAGCAATCTCTTCGGCGGTGGAAAATGACAACGGAGTCTATAAGGACGAGACTCTGTCATGTCTTGAATTCTTTAGCGTAGATACTGGCGAAAAAATGGGAAATCTCAAGCGTAGGGGGTAAAAATTTTGAGGTAGTTGAGAGAAAGTATTGGTGACAGAGAGCACCAATGTTAGGGTGAGTGCATTGGCGTAGAAATGGAGAGACTGCTCCAGGAAACCCTAGGCTTCTGTATATATGGAGACAGTTGCTCCAGACAAGAAAATATACTACTGGTCCCGCTGCGCACTGATAGAAGGCTTTTCTTCACCAGGAGACAAGGCATCTTCTTTTTCCTTAGCACCGAAAGAAAAAGAAGCGCGATGACTTCGAATTCAAAGCCATGGAATATCTTTCCTAGGGTGGATGGAACAAGTTTTTAGATTTATCAATCAAAGAGAAAGGACGGACGCTTCCGGATTGTCATTCAAGAATATGAACAACCCTGGTTCCACGAAATGAGCTGCCCCCCACCTTTATAATCACGCGTTTCGTAATGCTTGCACTTTTGGCAAAGATCCAATGCTACGAGGTTTCCCCGAAGGATTTTGCGCGAGTTTAAGCGTCATGACCCGGATAACCCTATCTGAATGATAGATTAAATATCTTGAAGAAAAACATTAGTGGTTCCAGATTCCGAGCCTTCGAGTCGACTCCGACTCTTTGCAGCCATGGTGGCTTGCTTTCTCTTCTTCATCGAAAGTGAAGCTGGGCATTTTCCCTCCCACTCCAGGTTTCGTCAGATTCCTTTTCTGTGGCCTGTTATAAGAGCTTTGTTTCTTCAGCTTTCACTAAGAATAAGAGATGAAGTTCCCATTAAACCGTGTGAACCAAACCGCACTAAATAAAATAGTGTCTGTGTGATAGGTCCCTGTGACTTTAACCATGATTGTAATCATAATTAAGATGAACTTAGATTGTTCAAATTCGGTGTTGAGTCTGAGTCATGTTTTGACATAGCATCAAAGTCTAAATAAATTAAGGACGAGAAAGAAAAAACAACAAAGGAGGGAACATAATGTTAACATTGATAGAAAAGCCAAAGAAAAAGCAAAAGTGGACAAACATCCACAAAATAGAAAAATGGATAAAATCGGGAAAATCGTGAGAGTAGGTAAATGGGTGACAGTGGGAATGCGTCGAATTATAATTTAATGGTTCTCGATAACTTTGCAGCATTGAAGCTGTTTCATCATGACTCACGGGACCCGGTATTGGTTCGCTTTTTCCCCCTTTACCACCGAAAGAAAAGAGGAGAAATGACTTCAAGTAAGGCGAACCAAAGTCTTCCCAATTGGAGAAAAACTCCCCACAAATTAGGAGAGTTTTCGGAGGTTTAAGAGTAGCAAATTGGAGCGACAAGAAGCTGGCCGATGGCGGGGAAATTGACAATGAAGTCCGTAAGTATGAGACATTTGCATATCTTGAATTCTTAAGTGTCGAGTCTGGCTGAACAAGGAAATACTTAAGCGTAGAGAGAAAAAACGTGAGGAATTTGAGTGTGTTTGTAGAAATGGAGAGACAGTGCTCCAGCAAAGCCTAGGCTCTGTATAATGGAGACAGTTGCTCCAGACAGAGAAAATATGCTGCCGGTCCCCCTGCGCATGGAACAAGGCATCTTCTTTTTCCTTAGCACCGAAAGTGAAGCTGAGCATTTTCCCTCCCAACCCGTTCAACATTTTAGTCAGGTTCCTTTTCTGTAGCCTGTCGTAAGAGCTTTGTTTCTTCTGCTTTCTCGAAGGGGGAAAAATGATGAAGTTCCAATTAACCGGTTTGAACCAGCCCCCACTAAATAGTCAAATTCGGTGTTGAGTCTGAGTCATGTTTTCACATAGCAACAAAGTCACAATAAAAAAGAATGAAGAAGAAACGACAACGGAGGGAACATAATGTTAGCAATAATAGAAAAGTCACATAAAAAGAAGAAGAAGAAGAGGGAAAAAAATCCACAAAATAGAAAAATGGATAAAATCGGGAAAACAGCGGGAGCAGGGAAATGGGTGACAGTGGGAATGCTTCGAATGAATAATTTATTGCTAAAATAATAATCTATTTTCGATCCTAAAAAATCAAATAATAAATAATTATGAATTGTTATAGGGCCCACTTTTAATAGTTTGTGATTCACAACAAACTGTTATTTTTATAAAAACTCAGAAATTATTATGCTAGCAAAATTCGCATATTTTAATATAGATATCTCGATAACTTTGAACACGCCATTGAATTGCTTTTTACCCCTTTACCACGGAAAGAAAAGAAGCGCAACGGCTTCAATTCGAAGTCCTTTCAAATTGGAGGAACAAAAGTTTCCAGCTTTATTATAAGAGGAACCGCACTTTTCCACAACTTCAATTGATGTTCTCGGAATTCACTGTTTTCGTCCCCACAATTCGGCCTTGGAAATCAGATTTTTCATTTCCTTTCTTGGTAGTAGGAGTATTGGAAAATGATTTATCCTCTGACTGTAGTAAAATAGAAAATCACCCTCTATGTTGTTATTAATCACCCGGCCTAATTCTTTAACAATTCACCAAATTTAACTTGGATCCCAACTAATTTTTTTTTCAGTGTCATAAAAATGCAACCCAGATATGCCCCCATCGAATTTCAGTCCTAGATCTGCCATGTCATTACTTGTATTTGGCGACAGAAGCTTGTGTTGATTTGGAAGGATCCCATATAAACGACACCGTTTGGATCCAAAATCAAGCCGAGCATAAACTGATGGCTGACCGGGCTGAGGCATTCCACTTGTTTCCAAAAGTCCACCGTTCAGGGCCTGAACTTCGAGATCGAATTCAATGCTTCCCAGTCAATTCTTTCACGAAGTTTAGGCAGTTGAACGGCAGGCTTCGGCGTTAGGGTCGGCAACGTCGGCATGGCCATCGCCCAGACCATCCTCACCCAAGACCTCGTTGACGAGCTGGGCCTCATCAACGCCAAGCACGACAAGAAAGCATAATGCTGGTCTCGTCGTGTATTGAACGAAGGCTTTTCTTCACCAGGAGACAAGGCGCCTCTTTTCCCTTAGCAACGAAAATGAAAAAAAACGAAGAAGAAGCGCGATAGCCTATGCAGATACTTTTGGAAGAGGTATGCTCTCCCCCTCCCCCTCCCCCTCCCCTCTCTCTCTGTGGCACACCTGGCATTCATTTTTCTAACACACCTTTTATATTTGCTATGCAGTTTCACACTTGAGTAGATACTTGTATTTTAGGCAGATTAAGAATGTTTTTTTCACTGATCTTTTATAATTTCTTTTGGTGTTTACTCCTGATTTAGCAATATGCTCAAACTTTACATTCTTCACATTAAGGGATTATTTCTTTATTGTTCCAAGATCTACTGTTAAATAATTCTATCTGTTTGCTACTGCTTTCTTAATAATGGATTCATTCTCATGAATGGTTATAGTAATGTGCTCAAACATTTAGTTCACTGCAGAGAAGGTGTTCTCTGGAGGATTGGATGGATAAACTCTTATCTGATATTGATAGATCACGATCAGCTGTGGTAGCAAACTTTCTTGAGCTTGAAGCTGCTGCGAGGTCATGTAGGTGCTCGTTTGATTCTAATTTCTCTTCACTTGAACCAAGATTGTTGCATTATATATATAAGGGCAATGTTTTCCTATATTTTGCAGATTTTGATGGGGTACATGTGCAGAGCGCAGATGCAAATTCGATTGCCACTGACGTGGCTCCACTCTTTACTCCACAACCTGTGGCTGATGTTTTCAATAGTGTTGTAAGTCCATCTGTATGTCAGATCAGGGCAATGATTCATCCTATGAGATATCTGAACTGGGATCACCAAGAGTTGGGCGTAGTGATTCTGTTGACCTTGGCATTGACAACTCTGAACATGAGTTTACCCATGCGGAAGCAAATTTGAAGTATGGACTTTTTAATAGAAAGTTCATTTTGGACAATATAGAAAGATTTTCCTGGCTTAAAGTTCGCAATAGAGGTGTTAACAGCATTTTGAGTGGCAGAGGGGCTCCTTATGATAATGTTGCCATCGTCAAAGATCAGTATGACAAGGACTTTCCTTCTGAAACAGAAAGTCACATGGTTCATGCTCGAAGACTATCATCAGAAAGTGTTGGTAGTGACTTAAGCTCAGGAAAAGCGAGCGAAGGAGTTGCATTTAATCCCACTGCAAACAATACTATGTACAATCCTGAATTTCCTGAAATGCAAAATTCACCACCGCAAGGTTACAGTTTCCGAGGGACTTAGCTGTCGCTCTTCCATCAGAAGAGCGGCATAAGTTGAACAGAGTTCTTACAACTGTGCAACAAAGGTTATCGACAGCAAAGACCGACATGGGAGATCTCATCGCCAGATTGAATCAAGAGACTGCTGTGAGACAATTCTTAACAACAAAGGTACTCTGGCCTCTTGGAAAATTTGTTGAGTCTTTTGTCTTCTCATCATCTCCAGTCAAGAGAAATGGTTGCTGCCTCTCCACCATCTTGTCTTTTGAGATAATAGTTCTGATTTTGTGCCATTAAAATTTAGCTTGTATGCAGTAAATTATTGGCTTTTCTTTACCCAGCTGGTCACTCCGAACTTCTCTCTTTAGTTTGAATATATGCCCGTAGTCATATAGATAGTTTCCGCTGCATTCTACTCAATGGTTGAAAGGCAGTAACGATCTATTTGATGAATACATCACATGTTTAGCCCTTGAAAGCTTGCAGTATTCCAATCTGTTATATTTTCTGTGTTGTTGAGCTTTTATATGGACACTCAATCTATTATGGATTATTCTGTTTGCAATATCCCCATCCTGAGACACCATCACATGGTTAAGAGGCTGATATTGCACGTCGGCTTTTCTGACACTTCTATGTTCGTGTTTATTCACATGTCATTGTTTTGGATGATGCAACTAAATATGTGGAGACTGTCTTGAAGGTCAAAGATCTGGAAGTGGAACTTGAAACCACGGGATATAATTGCAAAGAAAACATGCAGCAAGCAACTTTAATTGAGAAATAAAGGTTTACTCAAATGCAATGGGACATGGAGGAGCTTCGTAGCAAATGTTTGGAGGTGGAAATGAACTTGAAGGCTGAACAGGTTCCTATTACCATCTATTATTTGAAGTAGAGGTAATCCGCCTTTTTTACGTAATAATTTTTTTTTCTCCATAAATTGAGAATATCTTTATGTGCACGAACAAGGGATGCACCATCACAAGCACTTCCTCTTCTATATATTACTTCCATGATCCATTATTTGAAGTCTGAAAAACTGGCAATTTAGTTTAAGTCTACTGCAGTAATCACCTTTCGGTTGAGTTTTGGAGTCTCAAGGCTGCTCTCTGAGCCTTAACTTACTGTTGAATTTGTCTTGTTCAGCGAACTCTACAGAAAGAAAAACAGAGGGCAGAGTCTGCAAGTGCTGCTAATTCAAAGCTGCTGCATGAATGTGAAATTCTAAAAAATCGGCTTCAAGAATGTAGCGTTAATTTCCTAAGTGAAGAAGAAGATAAGTTGATTGTGGATACCTCTTCACCGTCTGATGTAATAGATCTACTGATGACCTCTGACAATCGAATTGGCCTTCTTCTTGCAGAGGTATCGTTTGCATATCAGAATTTTAACTTCTTATTTGCCTATATTCTATTTCAATCTTAATTTATGATATCTTTACAAATTGGCCTCAGCTCCCCCATATAGGCCTCTTCTTCTCGTTATAGATTCAGATATGCCATCCCTTATGTCACCTCTTGTAATTCATCTTTCTCCAATTTAATAAAAACCTGAACCTTATATAATGAGTGGAGCGCTGTTTAACATATGTTGTGAATTGGATGGGCATTCTCTAATTCATGAAGTCAAGGATGTCAATTTCTTGAAGTTTTTCTGCATTATGTGGTCTTTGACTGCATCAGTTACCTGGCAGTTATCATGCTGACGTGTGTGCATTATCAGGCCCAACTCCTTGCTCAAGATGTAGAAAATGCCGTTGTAAAAATGGATGAGACTCGGAATGCTAATGATGGCAATGGGAGGACCAGTGATGATGAATTGAGGAAGATGCTGACGGACATGTTCATTGACAATGCAACATTGAGGAAGCAAGCGAATTCAGTAATCCGTTGTGCTTTAAATATGTATGTCCAAGCCGAAGAAAAGGACGAAGAAGATGAAGAAGTCCCTTTGCGAAAAACAGTTTTAAGCAAGTTTTTAGAGAGATGATGGGAATTATGGTGACTATTGATGGTGGGTCTTTTATCCTATTAGAATTAGCAGCAGCTGCTTGTACATTTGTGCTGGCAATAAATGAGATTGCCTCTGCTGCAGGATGGTTCCCTTTCTCGCGTAAGGTGATCATAATTCGCACTGTGTCTCTTCCCTTTTGAAATTTATTCTTTGATTGACATTTCCTCCAGAATTAGAACGGTTTGCTCATATCAAATAGCACGCTCCACAATTCAAAAAGTGGTAGTTTTGGATGTACATACTTCTAAGATGGTATATGATACATAGGAGATGAACTTTTGATTATTAATTTTAACTTTATAATTTCCTTTTGGTATAGTAATCCTTCAGTTGCGTAATTATTTTCTTTTGCTGGAATAAAGAACCTTCGATTGACATCGACATGTACCCCGGTTCTTTTTAGGTCTTTGAATTCTGCTGTTTGGGTTGCGAGGTTGCAGATTCAAAAGGGCAATTGAAAACAAGAGCTAAAAAGAAATTATCGTTTGTAAGAAATCTCTTCCGTCATTGCGTTCAAGTCTATATCGAGTCTTTGATCTCTATATGCTCAATATTTTTCCTTATCGTCCTTTTTGTGACTTTTGTCCTGAGTTGAAATTTTGTGATTACTGTTGGATATTTCAGCAGTTTTGAAATATTTACAATAATAGCTTTGATAAAAGTTATGATCGCATTGAAAACCATTATTATTGTTAACGATCACATAACGGCTTCTTAACGGTCATATAACGGCCTTTTAATCGTTTTGTAACGTTTAATTTATTTCTCAAATAAATCCTCCATTATTTTACAACGGCTCTTTTAACGGCTCTATTTTGTATGAATATAAAAATAAGATCTCATGAGACACAATATGTTATCATATATCTTTCTTTTTCTTTCAGCTGGGTTATACACAAAGGTTGTTCTGTTTCCTTCTAATATTCAGTGCGGAGTATAGAGGAAGGTCTGTTGTATCTTGGGAGGATAGCCGCTGAAGCCTTGCGCACCGAGTTTCGTACTCCGAGGGGCGGAATTATCCTTAAGGACAGTGCTTGCACGCCTCAGACATTTGTTTTTCTATTTTCTAATCCTTCGCGATGTATTAACAGTTATTATTATTTTATGTATTCTAATACTTTCTCCAACAATCTTAAGGATAAGTCCTATGGATTTCCAAATTAGAGTTGTTGCTATCGCTGCCAACACAATTGGAATTGAAAGAATGATCGAGATGGTGAAGGACAAGTATCACATATTCATGGGCGGATGTCGTGGGAAATTACTAAGCATCGTCAAAGATTTCTTGGTCATTTTGGTAAGGTTATTGAATGTCAGGTAAAATAGTACTTTGAGGCTTTAATACCTAAATTTGTTTCGAGAGGAAGTTGGGTGTTTGTATTTATTTGCTCACTCAAGTTCATGATTATTTTCGTAAGCTACGATCCGCATTGGGGTTTCCTATTTTAATTCTGTTCTTGATCTGGAAGTTGTAATTTTAGGATTAGAGATTGTTTGTTTATCGTGACTTCATTACTCCTAATGTTTTAATTGGTTGACCGCTTGATATTAACCATTCTGTAGTGACCCATTTCATATTTTTTTTTAAAAATGGAAACATTGGATTTTTGCGAGTAAATTTTATTTTACAAAATTGTTTCAAATTCTTACCATATGAATGTTGACGACTTCTAGTATCCGTCAAGGAATTTTTGTGTCGATAGGACGAGAAGTATGTCTACAAGCTTGAGAACCACCGTAACGATGTTGTTGTTAGTAGAACCATGTTCTTCTTGTTGTCTAATTTTTTGGAAAATTCATTAAGGTGTCAGTTGCTCTTCCATTAGGAGAGAGCAGTAGTCATTGTGATCGGGTGGTGTATTTGATTTAACTTTGAATTGTTATATTAGTAGGTTTTACTTTGAGTATTGCTTGGCTTTGACTTTTCTATCCGAGTGCAATTGTTAATAATGAAAGCTGAAAATTATGAGTCTCATATTGGCCTTCTTTATGCTCATTAAGAATAGAGGAGGTACAACATACGAAATCAAGCTATATATATTTTTGTGTTTTGTCTTTGCCCTACTTTATATTTGAGGGATATTGGATGAGCACCATTGGTGGATGCAGACCAAGGTAATTGTATATCTTATAATAACCTTAGATATCCTTTGCTTTGATATTTTCATTTGACCCATTGCGTACTTTGCTTACTTTCCGTTATCTAATATGTGGCTCAAGGGCAATAAATAATGTTAAATGCATAGCCAATCTCAAGGATTGTAGTTAATGTTCCTTTCTAAAAATGTGAACTATTTTATTCATTTTTTTTAGTGTGAATAGTTTCACTTGCGTTGGGAGTGGTAATCATATTACCATTGATCTTAAGACAGGACTTTTTGTGGTAAGATTTAGAGTCGAGCGTTAATTAGTGTTTTTGTGCTCTTACATGTGTAGTTAAAATTGCTTATTAGGATTCAACACTCGCAAATGGGATTTATGATGATTTCATGATGCTGCTTTTATAAATGTTTTAGCAAAGCAACAAATTTTCTATCGCCGATATACCATTTAGTGTTGACAAGTGCTTGGTATTGGGTTTGGTGGAGGCCAAATTTTTCCTTACAAATATTCACTTCTTCAAGCTTCTTTTATTAGAATAAGAGCAGCTCCTAGTGCAAAATTTTCTTTGAATGAATATGCCATCATCAACAAACTTGTATGTCTGGCTGATTTGAGTAGAGATCAGCGTGAAGAGCAGAAGTCAAAGACTCCATGACAACCAATGAACGCCTCAGGTGAGATCAAATTTCACATCAATAGAATTTTTGTGGATTTTGCAGCCATGTGAATATAAACTATGACATTTTACATAGTGGATTTTCCGCTGTATTATAATAATACAATGATGTTAAGTGGATCTCGGATTCATATGAGACAAAATCCACTAATGAATATGTGTCCACCTTGTGGAGGTGTCAGAACATAAAAAGCAGTCGAATGAAATTGTGGGGGAAATGACAATCCTGCTCAACCAAAATTTGACTTGGTTGAAGTAAATGATCTGATGATGTAATTATTGCAGTCATTTTCCAAGCCAATATTTTGGCAAATGCAAAAGAATTGGAGGTAGACTCAGGCACTACCAAGCATATATGTTAAAAACATAATGCTTTATCCTCCTAACCTCTAGTAAGGAAGGAGAAGAAAATATTTATCTTGATGATTGAAGAACTACTCAAGTTCTTGGGAAGAAGAAAAATTTCTCAAACTCATATTAAAATTGAGGCTGAGTAGTTGAGAAATTTCTTACTTGTATGTTCCTATGGAAATGAAATGACACTTATGTCTAGACATTATGATTGCCAAAAGGCAATAGCTATTGCAAAGAATGAAACTTTCAATGGCAAAAAGAGACGTTTGGTTGAGACGTGATGTGGTAAAATAATTCCTTATAAAAGGGATTTATATCGATCGATTATGTTAAGTCAGAAATGATTTTGGCCAATCCTCTGACTATACATCAAGGGGAATGGGACAAGCCAATTGAAGAAAATCAACAGTGATGGTAACCCAACCTATGTGATTGGTGATCCCATGAATTAGGTTCATATGGGTAATAACAAGTCATTTGTTGATCTAGTGCACTATTAAAAATTTATTGTCCCTTCTAAGGTGAAAATAGTGCAAAATTGCAAGGAAAAAGAGGTTGAGCTAAAGCTCTTAATGAAATTCTATAGCCATTATTGGTGGTGTATTAAACTGCAGAATACACTTGATGGAATCACCTATATAAGTGTGGAGTGGGGCCGCTTCTATGAGATTTTTGGCGAAAATCTCTAAAGCACTTATGAATAACCCAAGCACGCGCATGGCCTATTAGCGCAAAACCGCGTTGAACAACAAAGTTTGTGGGAGTGTAATGTGATTGGTGAAAATTATAATTCACAAAAAGAAATTTTGGTTCATAGAAGTTTCAAACTTCACCAATGATTTCGTGAATTATATTTCATTCTTTCTAGGGTTGGTTCATAGCCTAACAAGCACCAATTCCGATGCATTACTCTCCAATAACCCAGCATTATTCTATTTTCTTGTCAAAACTTTCTGAAATATGTGGGGGATTGTTGGATATTTCAGCAGTTTTGAAATATTTACAATAATAGCTTTGATAAAAGTTATGATCGCATTGAAAACCATTATTATTGTTAACGATCACATAACGGCTTCTTAACGGTCATATAACGGCCTTTTAATCGTTTTGTAACGTTTAATTTATTTCTCAAATAAATCCTCCATTATTTTACAACGGCTCTATTTTGTATGAATATAAAAATAAGATCTCATGAGACACAATATGTTATCATATATCTTTCTTTTTCTTTCAGCTGGGTTATACACAAAGGTTGTTCTGTTTCCTTCTAATATTCAGTGCGGAGTATAGAGGAAGGTCTGTTGTATCTTGGGAGGATAGCCGCTGAAGCCTTACGCACCGAGTTTCGTACTCCGAGGGGCGGAATTATCCTTAAGGACAGTGCTTGCACGCCTCAGACATTTGTTTTTCTATTTTCTAATCCTTCGCGATGTATTAACAGTTATTATTATTTTATGTATTCTAATACTTTCTCCAACAATTACATCTCTCTTGGATCATCCCAAAGCTTATATGCGACTTGAGTAATAGAAGTCTTTAGAAGATGCTTGAATTGCCAATTCCAATGCAAGCTTATGATTGAAGATGCACACCAAATTGCGAAAGTATCGCCTATGATGACATTTTAATGAGAAACGGAGAACATGATCGCGTCGCTCTCTTTTATACTTAAATCATATCGACTTGTTCATAGCTGTTAAATCATATCAATGGTCCCGGAGCATTGATGGCATTAGTCTGCCATCATTCAAGATGCATTTCATGCATTATGAAAGTCTATTCTCACGCGTCCGCTCTTACATCAGTTAGCAATCAAACTATGCTTCATTCAAGACAAGAATCGTTTTTTTTTTTTTTTTTTGGCTAGAAATTCAATATAAGAATTTATAATAAACACGAGTGTAATCATGGCTTCAAAATAACGTCTTCGATGGTCCTCACAGAGCATAATAAAAGAGTACCACGCCAATTAAGATGGCCAATGGACCTCTGTCCTGGATGGGTACACCCTGAAATGCGATAACCCTACGCGTGACCTGCGAAAATAGAATTCTCCAAGTCATACATATATACACAAGTTCATGCAGAAGCAGCATACATTAAGTCACCGGTCGGCAAAGAAAAGAATAAGCGAAAAGAACAGCAACAGATCAACAATGTGAACCAAGAGAGCGGACCTCAAACTTTGCGCAGGTTTTCGCTCTATATTTATGGCGATTACATAACATTATCACCAAATTATTGCAGTTAATCTATTTCAAGCATGCATATGGTGGAATCCGTATATATAAATCATATAGAGTCCGACAGGATCAAAACCCGGACGCAACTTGTTTATGTTTACCTCCTTGGTGGTGTCCAAGTGCGGACGCAACATCTCGTACTCCTGTTTGATGCAAGCCGCTGCCGTGCTACACCTGCGCAATGAGTGTACCCATGGGAATTCATTCAACTTCACGGTGTCAAGACACAGAACAGTAAGTTAGCATATGCCGATGCTGGCTGCTGCAGGGATTAGTCACTTGGCAAAGGGCGTTCCTTTCCTAATCCCTACTGCCATAACTTTGCTAATGGAATTACTGCCCGAGATGGCCAGTTTAGTCAATTTTGTTTTTATATGTTAGGCCAGGCCAAAATTTTGAGCTTCACATGGTGAAAATGAAAAATGTTGGTAGACAAAGACATTCTTCAACAAAATGGTGTAGGGGTCAACCGGTCAAGTTCAAAAAAATTGCTCAAAGCATGTAAAAAAGTGAATTTTATGAAGGGAAAAAATGATCTCAAACTGGAAATCTTGTTTTGTAACACTACTGAAAGTATTAATACTGTTATCACTATCCAAAGATCAAGAATTGACTCTTTTCCTTTCATAGACGAGTGTTTCTTATCCAAGTGATAACCTTGCGTCAAATTTCTAAGATGAAATTTAGTTAAAATTTTGGGTGGATTGATTCTGATCATAGTAGCTTCATCAGCTTATAATCTTAACTTCACATTATAAGACTCGATTCAGCCATGGGAAAAGAAAAGAAAAGAAAAGACAAGACAAGACAAGACACCTATGATCATATGCACATACTTTTATCTATGCAATCAAGTCCTCCAAGAGCACTTCCAAGAGCACTCAGGTTTTCTTGCTTTTCAAGTACATTTGCCTTTATGTAAAAATGTCATTACCATTAAGTAATCGTGACAATTTTGTCTTTAGCAAACATGAAGTCGGTCTATGCTTTTATTTTTAAAGAGTGTGAATAACCATTATTCCATCAATTAGTACTTCTATAGTCATCAATTCAGTTATGAACCACAATATAATTCCCACAATAACGTAAATATTAATCAAAAATCATGAGTATGACCTTCCTTTTCCCTTCCTTTCAATCTTCACGTATATTATAGTTAGCGATTGCTGCTATAATTATTTTAAAACTTAAGGTGAATATGCATGCATGGTATAAACTATTTCTAACAGGAACAAATCGGAAATTGCTTGGGAGGAAAAAGAAAAATAATAAAATATAATGGAAGAAGAAACTAAAGGAAACTTTACCAACAGCAAGTGAATATGAGACGGTTCTTTCCATAGCGACCGACATCCTTCTAATCTGTGTAATCGCCATTTAAGGCAGGTGAATTCCCGCATCTAAAGATGTCTACAATATTTGGACACGTGTCTGAGGAGGTGGATCGAGCAAATTTAGCGATGGACAATAATGCAAGTTTAACCGCTGCAGCTTCTTTAATTCTGACACACCAGACAACCTTTCGAGGGATGTGCAACCATAAATATACATGCCCTCTAGCGATTCCAATTTTTCCACTCCTTGAATGTCCTTTAGCCTTGGGCAAGACCCCACTGACAAATGGCCGAGCCCCTTTAAACTCGAAAGACCCGATAGCCGCTCAAGCAATTCGCTTTCCCTCACGTCCAAACTACGGAGTTTCTTCGACTGCTGTCCAAGCAAATCGTCTAATTTGACCTCCGGCGACCTGATATCGCGTAGAGTCAATGAACTAAGACTGGACGGAAGCACTATCAATGATTGGTGGTCGATCCAAGTCATTGAAAGATGTCGAAGTTGAGAAAAAGTAGCCAAATAGTTAGGAGAAAACGTGACATCTTTCAAGTGAAGCGACACAATTGTCCATTCCGATAACCCCTTGATCCACTCTATATTTGGAGGTCCATCACCAAATTTTGATAGTTGAGGAGTGCCTTTGCTTATATGAAGGTGGGCTAAGTTCGTTAGGTGTGAGAGGTTAATGTCTGTCCACAATAAATGAGATGGGATGTCCAACAAGTACAAACTCATGGGGAGCTCCGAAATTTGTTCAAGTTTATCACACTGATTTAAATCGAGCAATTTGAGATGGGAAAGCCGATTCATAGATGTCGGCAATCTCCTAATCTGGCTATTGCTAAGACTTAGCATCCTCAAAAAGGATAGAGCCCCAATTCCATTTGGAATTTCCCCCTCTAGATTTATACACATCGAGGCATCCAATACTTGCAGATTCTCCAACATCCATATGGTCTCTGGTAGCTCTCTTATTGCACTCCCTTCTAGATATAAACTCTCCAATTTTTTGAGATTACCAATACAAGTTGGTAATTCTGCAATATCCGAATACGCCAAATCTAGCTCAATCAAAGACTCTAGCCCTCCTATTGAGTTTGGTAGCTTTTTTATCAGAGTCTTATGAAGAATCAACTTTGTCAACTTTTTAAGATCTCCGATACAATGAGGCAACTCTGTGATTTTTGTCATATACAAGTCCAATTCAACCAATGATTTCAATTTTCCAATGGAGTCTGGAATTTTTCTAAGCAAACAATTATTGAAAGACAAATACTTCAAATGCATCATCTCTCCAATGAAATGATGAATTTCTTCAACATTCATACATTCTATATATAGCGTTGAGAGGGATCTTAGACCACCTGATGCGAAAGGTACCACAAAGAGATTGCATTCATTGCTTTCCAACAAAAAATTACCTCTGATTTCCAAGTGTTTTAGGTGCTCTAGTTTAAGGAGAGAACCATCAACCACTGGTGTGGTTGAACAACCTCGACAAATGAATCTTTTCAAATTCTTACATTTTGATAAGTCAGGAGTCCGATGTAAGTTTTCGTTGTCATTGATGTGTATAACTTTCAAGTTATTGCTCACCTGGAAAAAAAAAAAAAAAAAACCAATGATCAAACGAGTCAAGAAATGCAAATGGGTAAGTTTGGTTAGGGCGACAAATGCCAAATAAAGTAAACTATTTGGTGTAATTTTGTACCATGCATTGCTCCCATTCAGCCCAATCTCCTAAGTCACCTCTTGAAAGCTCGAGCACAACTAGTTTCTCAAGACATAAGTTCTTCGCTTTTAATTTTGAAGGGAAATGACTCAGAGAACCATGTTAACTTGGAAAGAAGATTCTTAAAATCCCCTACCAAGTTCCCGCCCTCTAGTTCCAAGAATCTTAAGTTAGGCAACTTTGAAAATTCTTCACTTGTGAAATTCTGCCCTTTGGAGTCTCCCGTCGCTCCGAGGGCTACAATTTTATCTGATGCCTGGTGATAGGAAAAACATAAGTGAACATTAAAGCTGATGACAACCATGATGATGTAAGTCTGAGGAGCTTGATTATATTCAATAATGGAACATACATTATTGTTTCGTACACATCTAAGTCAAGATTTTTTTTTTTAAAGGGAGATAATCCCCCGTTAAACTGACTTGTTCATACGATGGAGAAGAATTCTTTATACTGTATAAAGCATGATAATACTTTTAATCCATCAATTTTGAGAGAATTTCTGCCGCAAGATTATAATAGAATAATGTTAGTATTACTTTGTGTAGAACCCTTTCATAGAAAATACTGCCTACATATTTAATTATTACGAAAATAAAAACCTGCAATGGTTTTTCAATTAAGAAAAATATTATCAGACCAATTTCTAACTTTCTTAAGGCAATTGCGACTCTTTGGATCGAAACCTGCTTGGTCTAAAGCGTGTATTAGCCCGGGTTACCTAAAAGTGCCTCGTTATTAGGTTTGCTGTGAGTTTTATCACGAGATGTGGACAGGAATTTAAAAAGTCACGCTAATTTTAGGAGTCCTTATGGATTCTATAGAACGAGGGATCAATGTTTAGAAAGATTTCTTCCATAATAGTAGAGAAAGAGTCAACCAAGTCTCCCATACATAGTTCGAAATGTTAGAGATGGACCATCAATTACCAAATCCACATTTTGTAGGAAGGTTCTACCGGACAATACAAAGACAATTGCACGCCACAATTAATCACTAAATCAATTACCAAATATTTTCGACCAAAAAAAAAAAACCAAATTTCAACTGAGTGGCGCTGATGATGTCTCATTAAATAGTAATGATTGCCAATTAGCATAAAAGGAAAAAGTCGGCCTTGAAGAACTTTGGTGGCCTGGGAAGTCGCAATCTGGATCTGTATTTATATAATTTGTTGAACAGATTTTGTATTCAAACGTATTTCTTGAAGTGTTTGCTGCTAGTTATTTTCACGTGGTGAGTATAACCTATAAAAGACTTTTTAGATATGATATGTGATGATATTAACGTCAACGAAGTCTTATAGAAACCTTTTCATTTTTCTTTGCCAGAAGAAAACTTGAACAAAAAAATTTAATTGCAAGAATTCAATTACACAATCGTGGTAAATGCATGTTGATTTTTTCCTAATGAAAATAGCAAAGGTGACTATAGCTTACCTGTTTCCGCTGAACCACATTCAAGGCATTGTCGGGCATCCACAACCTGCTACGCTTTCCAAGATCATTGTCTTCAAGTCGAATAATTTCTCTTCCAAGATCTCTAAGTTGGTCATGCATCCATAGCGTATCATCTTCTTTTATCTTTATCAAAGACATACGAGTAAGGACAAGCAAATCGATCTTTGGGAAATAGCCGGAAGCTTTCCACATATAGAATGGGTAGAGTCTGTCTTTTCCAATGAAGTAACATGCAATGTCAAGAAAGATCTCTCTCTGAGCATCATCTAACATGTCATAACTAATCTTTAATTTAACGAAGACTTCCTGCTTGGGCATCAAATGTAATTTCTTTAGTGTGTCTTTCCATATTGTTTTGTTTTTGCCGAAAAGTGAGGAACCGATAACCTCAAGAGCTAATGGAAGTCCACCTGTTTTGTAGGTAATTTTGCGTGAGATATCTTCATACCGGGGTGGTGGGAAATCCATCCCTAAGGCATGTCGACTAAAAAGCTCAAGAGCATGAGAAGAATCCATTTCTTTCATGTCATAGATTTCAAATTCTTTAGAATGTGCTTGGAAACTACCCTCTTCCTCCTCCTCTTTGATTGGCAAAAAGTTGATGTCCCTCGTTGTAATAATGATTTTGCTCCCGGACCGAACCAATCGCTTTTTCCCGCTAGTTTAGAGAGTTGATCCCATTTATCCACGTCATCAATAACAAGCAAGACTTTCTTATGACGGAACCTTTCTCTAATTATGTTAATCCCTACATCAATGGAATTGTGGATCTCTGGAGATCGGCCTTGGAGAATTTCGACAACAACCGCTTTTGCAAGTCAATAATTCTACCACGCTGTGTAGATTCGCGAACATCCGAGAGGAAGCTATAGCCTTCAAATTGATTGGAGATTTGATTAAAGATGGCACTTGCGAGTGTTGTTTTACCGATACCGCCCATTCCATGGATGACAAGGTAACGGAAATCATAAGAACCTTCATTTAACAAGTCCACGATAGCTTCCACTTGATCATGAATCCCAACTAAATAATCAGGCAGATTTCTCCCTCTTTTCATTAGCTTGGTCACAACCTCATCCATGATAGCGTTGATGATTTCGCCATGACTGCCATATTGACATAAGAATTTTAGCGTGAAACAGATGACGAAAAAAACTCTTTTGAGGAATATTATAGACACAAAACTAGTCAGATTTCTAAATACCAAAAAGAAGATCACTTTCTTCAGTAAAATAGATTCTTGACTTATGGAAGACAATACTATGTTTGAATAAGTGGTCTGGGAATTTGGGAAAGGAAGACAATAATTACAAGGATAAAAGAAAAAAAAATAGGATCAGCTAATATACAGTGCTTGGTAGTAGTAAGTAAAAGAGAATAAAAAATGGGAGAAAATTATATTCCTTATAATCATCTCACTTTTGTAGAGATCTTAAAAAAAAAAAATTAACTATGGAAGGATCCAAAGGGATTAGTTAGGAAAATTTTCTTCTCCTCCTTGCTCTTCTCCCCATTAGAAAAAAAATTACTAAGTCATCTCTTTGATTTCCTACTCCTCCTCTTTCAATCTTTTCAATCCTACATCGAGTAAAACAGTGAAAAAAATTTTCTGGAAAAAGAGGGAGCCTAGCATTTTTCTCTTTGCGGAGTAAGCAGTATAATATTACACAAAGGAAAGCATCATGAGTACGTGGTATCATCTCAATCTAAAATGTACGTCTCCACTGAATTAATATAATTGCCCGGAAAGCTAAAAGAAAGCGGATATCAAACCCACACTCTTACCCTCTGTTCTTCAAGCCCAATCCCTTGATTTTTGCGACCTCGGTCAGAGCCTCCTTCCACTGCAGCACATCGCGGCCGAACTTCCCCTCGTGCTTCTCCAGAGAATTGAGGTACAATCGAGTTCTGAGCTTCACATCGTCGGGATCCACATCATAAAAAATAGGTAGGATGATTTTATCTTTTGCTTTACTCGAGCACTCCATCATGTGCGCGAGCTCGCGAAGACACCACACACTGGATGCGTAGTTTCTAGAGAAGATGGGCACATATATTTTGGAGGATTTGATGGCATGCAAAAGCTCGTCTCCGATCTTTTCGCCCTGTCGGATCTCTTCGTTGTCTCTGAAAACACGAATCCCAGCTTTAACTAGGGTGTGATAGAGGGAATCGGTGAAGGTGAGGCGGGTGTCGGGACCTCTGAAACTCAAGAACACCTCAAATTCGGCTCCTGAGGATGAACCGCCGTCGTCGACAGAGGCAGACACCGTCGATGGCCCGGGTGAGCCCCACTTTCTCTTCATCCTCCTTTAGGAGCTCGAGATCTTGACCGGATGTGATCTGAGCGAGATGTAGAGTCTTCTTTCTGAATCTGATCTGGGATTCCTCGAGAGGAAATAGCGAATCGCCAGAGGCAGGAGAATGGCAATGCGCTTTCGCCTGTAATTTCGCGGATATGTCTGCTTTTGTGTCGGCACGGAAAGGGAAAAAGAAGAGCGACGAAAACATGTTAACACCTCATCTTTTTTCCTTTTTAAAGTAGATGCATAAAAATATTAGCTCATCATTTTTAAAAATCCAACTTGGTGTAACATAATCTACGTCATCAAATAATGTTTGCTTTAACCACTGGGGTTCGCCCTAGTGGCCATCCTTCCATCTTGGAAGGGGGAGGTTGAGGGTTCAAATCTCCACATTCTCAGGGGGGATTGGGGTGGGGACGATTTCATTTTAGGAGTGAGTTTCGACTTCTATACCCTATAAGGAGGCAGAACAAAAGTCTGAGAGTGAGTGTTAAAGTAGAATTAGCGTAGAACCGACAAAAAAAAAATGTTTGCTTTGTCTCGAGCAAACAAAAGGATTATATTGAATATTTAAAAATAATTCAAGGATTGTATTAAAAAAAAAAATTCAGGGACGATAGGATCTATTGTATCATTCCCCAAGTTTAAAATGAGGAAAGGATCATTAAAACTGTTAAAAGTTTCTAAAGTTCATTTCATTGCCAAAACTTTTCAAGTGATCACTCCAATACTGTTTTGGTAAACAAAAAGAAATTATTTACATGTCATTGCCGATTTGGGATGTTAGAAATTCAACATGGCAATTAACATTTTTTAGATTGGTGTGCCTTGTTAGCACTTTGACTTAGCATAAATGCCCAAAATGAGGTCGCAAAATGAGTTTACCCCAAATTCAAATCCTAATTCGGACAAATTCAGCTACTTCCCCTCCTCTTCAAACCCTATTTCCGACCAAGGCAATTGGGGCCAAAATTAAGAGCACGAGCCTCGTATCAACAACGCCCGAAAGGTTGTCGATTGAAAACATAAGTAAAGCGAGGTTTTCATCACCGCACTATGCTGCTTAGCTCAATGCAATGCTCAACTACTATTGTCCTGAACGAAGAGGTGGTTGAATTCTCGGCATAAGGTCCAACAAACCAAACAACCACCGCACTGAGACGGAGAAAATAACCAATTTTTTTTTAAACCAATTGTAATTGTACTGATCAAGTCTTAAATCATTTTTTTTTTTGTCAATCAAGTCCTAAACCTTTTGTATTTGCACAAATTTAGTCCATTTGTCCAATTTTGATCAGCTGACGTTGATGTAGATAATTTTTAATAATATTTTAATTTTTTTCTTTCTCTTTTTTTTTTCCTTCCCTCTATTCTTTGGCCGGCGATGTTGACCTCATAGGCCATTGTTGAGGCCCCTTGCCCAGCCATGGCGAGGGCAAGCCTTGCCGTTGTTAGGCGAGGTCGAGCCTCACAAAGCGAAAAAAGAAATAAAGAAATAAAAATTCGAAAAATTTTAAAATATTATTAAACATTATCCACGTTTGTGCTAATTGTGCCGTGTCGACACTTGCCGGCCAAAATTTAGGACTCAAATGACAAAATAAAAGGTTGATGATTAATTTGACAATATTGTAATAGGTTGAGGAATTTTTTGGCAATTCTTCCCATTGGAGGTAGTGACAGGACCATTGGAAATACTTCCTATGTCGACATTTTATCGTAAGAGGCTTTATCTCAAGTGACTGGCTTAAAAGGCTAAAACCATTTCAGAAAATTGCCTATTTTAGTTCGCTACAAAGTCATGAATGGACATGTAGGCCATTGGAAATACTTCCTATGTTGACATTTTATTGACAAGCACGACTGATGAAGTTGCATTGCTGTAGCTCATGCCTCTTAAATCATACCAATTGGAACATTCTGGGTATGGGTGTATTTGACAGATTCGGTAACCTTTATATTGAGTTGATCAATTCAATTGGCAATGTATTCAATGACTCCATTTCCCACTTCGGTTAAAATGGAAATTTGGGGGGTAATAAAGATTGTATCTTCAGAGTTCAAGATTTTAAACCACCAAGGAAATTCTGCGGTAATAGAATTGCTTTCTATTGAATTTCCAGGAAATGTAAGCGCTCTAGCTTGCGAACGACTAAGTCAATCTCTTTCAATTTACTGCGATCTCTGATAATAAGTCTTTCCAATTCCAAGGATGGAGAGAAGTCGGTGACCAAAATCAACCAAAATTGAAAATTGACCATCAGGTAAAGTTGGTGCATTTTTGTGCGACACCTAAAAATTTGAGCCAAAATTATTTTTCTGGGTAAGAGTTGTGCAATTTTACGCTTAATGTCAAAGTTGGCGCCAAAATTGTCTCCAGTGAATGTCGATGTCTTTTGTTTAAAAAAAGAAAAGAAAGAAAAACCCCACAAATTGTAGCAGGATTTGGTAGTTTAAGAGCACCAAATTGGTCCATTAAGAAGCAATCCCTTCGGCGGTGGAAAATGACAACGGAGTCTATAAGGACGAGACTCTGTCATGTCTTGAATTCTTTAGCGTAGATACTGGCGAAAAAAATGGGAAATCTCAAGCGTAGGGGGTAAAAATTTTGAGGTAGTTGAGAGAAAGTATTGGTGACAGAGAGCACCAATGTTAGGGTGAGTGCATTGGCGTAGAAATGGAGAGACTGCTCCAGGAAACCCTAGGCTTCTGTATATTGGAGACAGTTGCTCCAGACAAGAAAATATACTACTGGTCCCGCTGCGCACTGAAAAAAAGCTTTTCTTCACCAGGAGACAAGGCATCTTCTTTTTCCGTAGCACCGAAAGAAAAAGAAGCGCGATGACTTCGGATTCAAAGCCATGGAATATCTTTCCTAGGGTGGATGGAACAAGTTTTTAGATTTATCAATCAAAGAGAAAGGACGGACGCTTCCGGATTGTCATTCAAGCATATGAACAATCCTGGTTCCACGAAATGAGCAGCCCCCCACCTCCATAATCACGCGTCTCGTAATGCTTGCACTTTGGCAAAGATCCAATGCTACGAGGTGTCCCCCAAACGATTTTGCGCGAGTTTAAGCGTCATGACCCGGATAACCCTATCTGAATGATAGATTAAATATCTTGAAGAAAAACATTAGTGGTTCCAATTCCAAGCCTTCGAGTCGACTCCGACTCTTTGCAACCATGGTGGCTTGCTCTCTTCTTCATCGAAAGTGAAGCTGGGCATTTTCCCTCCCACTCCAGGTTTCGTCAGATTCCTTTTCTGTGGCCTGTTATAAGAGCTTTGTTTCTTCAGCTTTCACTAAGAATAAGAGATGAAGTTCCCATTAAACCGTGTGAACCAAACCGCACTAAATAAAATAGTGTCTGTGTGATAGGTCCCTGTGACTTTAACCATGATTGTAATCATAATTAAGATGAACTTAGATTGTTCAAATTCGGTGTTGAGTCTGAGTCATGTTTTGACATAGCATCAAAGTCTAAATAAATTAAGGACGAGAAAGAAAAAACAACAAAGGAGGGAACATAATGTTAACAATGATAGAAAAGCCAAAGAAAAAGCAAAAATGGACAAACATCCACAAAATAGAAAAGTGGATAAAATCGAGAAAATAGTGAGTGTAGGTAGGTAAATGGGTGACAGTGGGAATGCGTCGAATTATAATTTAATGGTTCTCGCTAACTTTGCAGCACTGAAGCTTTTTCATCATGACTCACGGGACACGGCATTGGTTCGCTTTTTCCCCCTTTACCACCGAAAGAAAAGAAGAGCAATGACTTCAAGTAAGGCGAACCAAAGTCTTCCCAGTTGGAGGAAAATGATTTATCCTCCGACTGTAATACAATAGAAAACACACCCTCTATGTTGCTATTAATTACAAAGCCTAATTCTCTCAACAATTAGCCAACTTTAACTCGGATTTCAATTCCGATCGCGACTCTTCTTATTGGTCTTATAAAATTGCACTAGCTTTGAATTAGTATCTAAACTTGGCTCCCGTCAGGTACCTCTCCAATGTTCCATTAAAATCTGCCGTGTCATTCTACTTGTCTTTGGCGACTTGAGCCTGTGTTGACTTGGAAGAATCACACGCAAATGATGTCGTTTGGAGCAAAACTCAAACCAAGCATGAACTAATGGCTGACCAGACTGAAGCATTCGACTTATTTCCAAAAGTATACCATGAGGGCCTGAATTTCGAGATCAATTCAATACCCTCCGTCAATTCTTTCATGAACCAAAGTACAAACCTTGATTAAGATCGAAGACAATGACAATTTCCGAGAGTATCGATATGCGTTGCAGATGTAACTAGAGAAATGACTTGCTTACTTCAATTCAACATTGGCGAGCGTCGTTGACAGAGAATCCTCGTAGAGCATGTGTGTCCTGAAATCAGGCTTTGAACAAATCGATTAGAGGAACACGATATCCGTCCGTAGACCTAACAAGTGTAAGAGTAGTTTTCTTGGCACCGTATGGTATAGTGACTGGCTTTCAGTTTCAGACGACTTGAACAAGAGAATGCACAGAAGAATTTCCCAGATTTTTCCAACAACACAAAGGAGTTTTGGGGAATTGATCTATGATGCACCGAGCCCCACCTCCAAGCTCGAGCACATCTGCTAATTTGCTGAAACCGCGATGATCAACTATTTTGTATAAGACGAATAACCAAATTAAAAATTGTAACTACCATCAGAAATACTTACATCAGAATCAAGAAAATAGCCGCCATTTCACTGCATTAAGCCAATCTATTGCCATATCTTCTTCAACATTTTAGGATGTCCAATGGAATGAAGTAATCATATGATTCCCGTGCTATTCAAATTCACTTCAAGTAGTGATTTCAATTTTTTAATGGAGTGTGGAAATGTTCTAGGCTGATGACAGGAAGCTAAACACAGATACTCCAAACCCACTGACTCCAGATTATCCTTGGTTTAGTTAAAAACGGCGTTCTTTTCATTAAAATTGAGAGATGTTGTCATTTTAATTATTTAAGAAAGCCACATCATATGCCATGTCAATGTCGGCCATCTCACACACTATATATTCACAATTTGACAGAAATTACAACAGTGGCCAAGATTGACCTTCGGGCAAAGTTGGTGCTTTTAATGCGGCCCTTGAGAGCCACAATTATTTCCGGGATAAAAATTTGTACATTTTTATGCTATAATTTGAGAATTACCGCCAAAATGTTCCTGATGCCTTTTTCTTGAAAGGCAAAAAACTCCCCACAAATTAGAAGAATCTTTGGTGGTTTAAGAGTAGCAAATTGGTCTGATAGGAAGCTGGCCGATGCCCCCCGGGGCTGTTTTTTTATTGTGGGGGGTGAATGACAATGAAGTCTGTAAGTATGAGACATTTGCATATCTTGAATTCTTAAGCGTAAATTTTGACCGAACAAGGAAATACTTAAGCGTAGAGGGAAAAAAATGTGAGGAATTTGAGTGTGTTGCTGAGAAAGAGAGCACCAATGTTAGGGTGAGTGCATTTGTGTAGAAATGGAGAGACAATGCTCCAAGAAACCTAGGCTCTGTACATTGGAGGCAGTTGCTCAGGACAAGAAAATATACTGCTGGTCCCGCTAGGGCACTGAACAAGGCATCTTCTTTTTCTTTAGTACCGAAAGAAAAAGAAGCGCAACGACTTCTAAGTCAAGCCTAGGGGATTTTTCCAAGGGTGGATGGAGAAAGTTTCCAGCTTTATCAATGGAGAAGTCATCAACTCCGACTGTTTGCAGCCATAGTGGTTTGCTCCCTCTTCTTCGTCGAAAGTGAAGCTGAGCATTTTCCCTCTCATTCAACATTTCGTTCGATTCCTTTTCTGTAGCCTGCCGTAGAGCTTTGTTTCTTCTGCTTTCTCCAAGTTAAAAAAAGATGAAGTTCCAATCAACCGGTTTGAGCCAAACCCCACTAAATGGTGTCTAATAGGTCCGTATGACTTTAACAATGATTATAATCATAATTAAGATGAATTTATATTGTTCAAATTCGGTGTTGAGTTCGAGTCATGTTTTCACATAGCAACAAAGTCACAATAAAAAAAAGGATGAGAAAGAAAAAACAACGAAGGTTATAACATAATGAATGTTAGCAACACTAGAAAAGCCACATAAAAAGAAGAAGAAGAGGAAAAAAATCCACAAAATGGAAAAATGGTAAAATGGATAAAATCGGGAAAATAGTGAGAGCAGGGAAATGGGAGAGAGTGGGAATGCGTCGCGATAACTTTGAAGCTTTTCCAACGGGAGACACGTCATCGGTTTGACGGCACAGTTTCTTAACCGGGGTACTTCTCTGGACCAGTTGGTTAAGAAACTGTGCCGTTAGGCATGTCCAGGAAGCAGGAGGGTTTTCACCTCCTTCGTATCACGCCGTACGTGAGTGGGTCTTTCTCCCAGCCAGCACAGTCATAGCCTAGAATTGTCTAGACGTGGTGTTTAGTCCTTCACCACCTACGATCCCCCAAATTTTGAGTTGATGTTTAACCAGCCAACTCAGAGACTGGGGAGGCAAGTACGGGGTCACTCACCTCACGGCGATTCTCCCGCCTTTACTTCCATGAGCAGTTTAAGGACCTGCTCAGGTCCACTTTTTCCCCCTTTACCACCGAAAGAAAAAGAAGAGCAACCACTTCAATTCAAAGTCTTTTCAAATTGGAGGAACAAAAGTTTCCAGCTTTATTAACCACACTTTGCGTCGAATATATTTTAATGCAGATATCTCGATAACTTCGAAACTTTTTTCGACAGGAGACACGACATTGGTTTGCTTTCAACCACTTTAATTCGAAGTCTTTTAAATTGAAGGAACAAAACTTTCCAGCTTTATTAAAAGACGAACCGCACCTCCACAACTTCTAATTGATATTCTTGGGCCAAGTGGTAAGAAGCTACGGTTCCTTAAGGCTTAAGCAAGTTCTCAAGTTCAAGTCTTTTGTATGGAGCTAACGGCTGGGAAATGCAAGGACTCGATCCGGTCCACGTGGAAAATGGCAGTGAAATGCCACATAGGCTGTCATATTCATCAAATTCCCTTCCATAACAACTATTTTGATGGTACATCTAACCCATCTCTGAAACGATCGAAATAGAACAAAACATGTTGGATCACCCGAGTTTTGGCGTGGCGGTGCTTCCCGTGGTCCCAGAAGAGAGACACCGACGTGGGTTCAGGCAGAGAACGAAAGTCATCGAACCGCATTTGATTAGAATGACATATAGAATACACATTCAGTAGCAAGATAAGGGGAGTATCTGTATCCAAAATCCATGTCAATACAGATCCAAAGGCCACTGCCAGATGCAGACTCTTATCCTCGAGACGTAAATGCATCACGGCCAAGTGAGTATCTCTTTCGATGTCATCTGTGAGAACGCCTGTGCAACCCGTTTTTTCAATGCGCCTGAGTTGTCTCGTGATAATGTCATGAGTTCTCGATCAATAAGTTCAACGAGTAAACGCTCATTAACGGAGCCTTCCTTGGTTTAGTCGCTTCATTTGCACGGGTAATTGAACCCGTCTGGTGTCTGTCTGGAGGAATTTCATGCATGTGATTGGGATTGTAATTTTGGGCCATGAAAGCCCGTAGATCAGACAGATTAATGGGAAAATTTCAAGGTGGGACTTGCCGATCACCATCGAAACTTCAAGAAATGGCCTAATCACTCGTTCTGTGATATACCTGCACTTTTGGCTAAGATCCAATCCTACGAGGTGTCCCAGAAGGATTTTTAACGTGAGTTTTAGTGTCATGAACCGCATGACCCCAAGCCTTCTTTCTCTCTCCGTTCTCTTGAGGGGGAAGTCATCAAAGTCCGACTCTTTGCAGCCATGGGGGGGTTTGCTTTCTCTTCTTCCACAGAAGTGAAACTCAGCATCATTTTCTATAGCCTGTTATAATTATGTCTCCAGGGGTTTGTCTCTTCAGTTTTGACGAAGAGAACAGATGATCTTCGTCGCGATTGAAAGCGACAGATCGTTGGAGTTCGTCGTTTGCGCTTTCTCGTGTTTGCCACCAGATTGTTTGCGGCTTTTGCACGAAGTTTGCAGCTTTCTTCATCAGTGAGCAGAACTGATAGCTGCTACTGTCTAGAAGAATGTGGTTCCGTGAAAGCTCATGCTTATTTATACGATAAGCATTTCTTTGAGAACATTTAACGTTTGCGTAAATTCGCATTTTATTGACATTGAGAACTTCAGTTAATTTTTCATTATCCAAACTGAAAACCAATAGCCGCAGAGTCTTTAACAAATATAACTCGTGCTTCCGCAATTGATTATCCGATGCCTCTGTCTTCCTTTAAAGACCTTCCTCTCTCCTCCTCCACTACATGTGTGACTGTTGCACACCCTCAATAACTTCTTCCACAACTATTGCACAAGTATGTTGCATATTAAGTTATAACATGGTCGTGGAAGAAGTCATAATTTCCGTGAAAGAAAACTTTCGAGATCTTAGAATCAAATCCATTTTGTCTTAACAAACACAAAGTTGACGTAAGCATCTTATAAAGAATGTGGACATAGTCATCACCCATTTATGAATCGCAATATAATTTCCACAATAATGCAAATATTAGTTTACGAAACACAATAAGAGCTTCCTTTTCCATTTCTGTCGATATTCACAAATATTACAAGAGCGATTGGTGCTTCAATCATGTTAATATTAAAGGCGAACACGCATGCATGCTATATACTGAATCTTTCTATCAGGAATAAATAGACAATTGCCCAGGAAGAAAAGGAAAACTAAAAACAAGGGGGAAGGAGAAACCAAAGAAAAATTTACCGACCGCAAAAGAACATAAGATGATTCTTTCTTTCTAGAGTTAGCTGTTGACATCGTCCCCACTATGACCGTAAGTATCCTTCCATTTTTTGTAAAAGCCAATATAGTAAGGTGAATTCCCACATCCTGCAAATGTCAAAAAACACGTGTCCTGAAGTCGTATTTCAGGCAAATTCTTTAACGGACAATCTGAGAGACTCAATAGCCGCAGAGTCTTTAATTCGGATAGATCAGGCAATCTTTCTAAGCAACTGCATTTGTAAATACTCAATGCCTCTAGCGATTCCAATATCTCCACACCTTGAATCTCCATTAGCCTCGGGCAATCAGTCACTCTCAACGATAAGAGCCCCTTTAATCTTGAAACGGTTAGCCTTTCAAGATATTCACCATCGCTCACGGCCAAGCTATGGAGTTTCACCAGTTGTTCTCCAAGCACATTATCAAAGTTCACCTCCCTTAGCTTACAATTACACAGGTCCAAAATGGACAGATTTGTCAAGTTGGAAAAGAGTGACCTTTCCATCGGTGAACTAGCATCGAATAGAGACAATTTTTCAAGACTGGATGGAAGCCCCATTAGAGATAGGGGGTCAACACAAGTAATCTCAAGGATACGAAGCCGAGAAAGAGTAGCCAAATTAATAAAAGGAAATGTGACGTGTCTACTGACAAGCATCAATTTCTCCAGATTAGATAACCCCTCAATCCACTTTATCTTTGGAACTCCAAGTAAGATTTGCAACATCCGAGGAGTGTCATCCCATACTTTAAGATCGACTAAGGTAGTTAGACATGAGAGGTTAGGGGCTCTCCACAACAAATGAGGTGAGAATGCCAGAACCTTCAAACTCACAGGGAGCTCTGGCAACTGTTCAAGTTTATCACATTGATCCAAATTAAGTTGTTGGAGATGAGAAAGCTGATTCATAGTTGTGGGCAATCTCCTAATCTTGCTCGATGATAGATTTAGTGTCTTCAAAAGGCATAGATCCCCAATTTCACTTGGAATTTCTCCCTTCAAATTTTTACAATTTGAGGCTTCCAACCTTGTAAGATTCTCTAGCATCCCCATGGTTTTTGGTAGCTCTCTTATTGCACTCCCACAAAGATATAAAATCTCCAATCTTTTGAGATTTCCAATACAAGTAGGTAATTCTGTGATAGCTGTAAGATCCAAATTTAACTCAATCAAGGACTCTAATCCTCCTATTGAGTCTGGCAGCTTTTTTATCGGAGCCATATAAAGACTCATCTTCCTCAACATTTTAAGATCTCCAATAGAGTGAGGTAATCTTGTCATTTTTGTGTGTCCCAATTCCAATGTAAGCAGCGATTCCAATTTTCCAATGGATTCTGAAAGTTCAGAGAGTGCCAGATCTTCCATCTTTAGGGTTGTCAAAAATTTTAGATTGCCCATCGAGTCCGGAAAGAGTTGCGGTACCACACATGGACTGATCTCAGTTGAAGCTTCCTTCAATAAACTCCCAAAACGACGGCACCTACTTATTTCCAAGTACTGTAGGTGCTCTTGGTTACCAATGGATGGGTCAATCTCAACCAAACTTTCACAATCTTTGAACACCAGCCTCTCTAGAGTGGAGTACATAGAGAAATCAGGCATCTTGATTAAGCTTTTGCAACTGACAAGACTGAGAACTTTTAAGTTACTTGTCCCCTGCAAAATAACCAATATAAGAAGGGACAAATATCCATCAACAAGTGAGGAGAGAAATCTCGTTTAATGAACATTATGCATGTTAGAAGGTATAATACCATGATTTGGCTCCATCCATCCCAATCATTTGTTATGTTGCTTCTTGAAATTTTGAGGACCACTAAGTTGCTAAGACAAAAGTTGGTCGCTTGAAACTCCGAAGGACAATTACGCCACGAAAGCCATCTTAGTTCAGAGAAGAGACTCTCAAAGTCTCCAACAAAGTTCCCTCCATCTAATTCAAGGAACCTTAGATTTTCTAGCTTTGAAAATTCTTTGGGAGTAAAATTGTAGGATTTAGAACGTCCATCAAATTTGAGTGCTACTATTTCTTCTGTTCCCTGTAACGGAAATTAATGATCAGTGAGCATGAGCTCTGATTAGAAAATGATATTACATGATGAACCCTTACAACATAACATATCCATTCTGTTTTCAGTCCAACATAAAAGTTGTATGCTAGATCGACATACCTTTTTTTTGCGTATGACCTCCATAGCTGACGTTGGGCACCACAACCTGCTACGCTTTCCAGGAAATCGGATGTTCTCTCGACGAACGATTTCTCTTCCAAGGTCTTTGAGTTGGTCGTGCATCCATAATTTCTTATGATACACAATGCTTATCAAGGACATGTTGATAAGGACATCAATAGTGTGATTTGGAAAAAACTCGCAAGATTTCCACATGAGAATTGCATCGTTGATATTTTCACCGGCCATGTGACATGCGATATCAAGAAAAATTTGTTTCTGCTCATACTCTAACATTTCATAACTAATCATCAATATGTCATGGACCTCCCTGTGAGGCATTTTCATTAACTTTTCCAGCATGTCTTCCCACACAGCCTCACTTTTGTAGCAAAGAGAGGATCCAATGACTTTTAGAGCCAGAGGAAGTCCACCCGTGGTTTTGACAATCTTGGTTGCTATGTTGGCATAATCTTGTGGAGGGGTATCTCTTCTGAAAGCGTGCTTGCTGAAAAGTTCAAGAGCATGATTAGGAGGCATTACCTTCATTTTATAGATGGAAAACTCTTTAGGATGGATAGAGTCACTGTCTCTTCGTCCTCCCTTATTGATTGGCAAAAAACCAATATCCCTGGTTGTGATGATAATTCTGCTGCCGGGACCAAACCAGTCGTGCTTTCCGGCTAGCTTCATGAGCTGGTTTCTATTGTCAACGTCGTCCAAGACGATGAGAGCTTTCTCGTGACGCAACCTTTCTTTTATCATGTTGATCCCGTCATTGGTGTCGTAAATCCTTGCGAGTGGGGACTTGAGAATATCTGATAATAGTCTCCATTGTAATTCTCTAATTTTGTCATCTTGGGAAGATTCACGAACATTTGAAAGAAAGCTATGACCAGAGAATTGGTGAGAGATCCGATTAAAAACAGCCTCGGCAAGGGTTGTCTTACCGATGCCACCCATACCGTGAATTACGATGAAACGTACATCACGGGATCCTTCTTGCAGTAAGCACGTCATGCCCTCCAAATGATCTTGAATTCCGACTAGATAGTCGGGCAAATTTCTCTGCCTTTTCTTCAGTCTGGTAAGAACCTCATCAACAATATGTTTGATAACTGCACCTTCCCTGCAATATCCATATAGATGGAGCACTAAATTTATGATCTATCACCGAAGATTTTTCTTTTTGTGTATTGGTCTACAGCAATATGACCTATCTGCAATGAACATCTGCATTTGACCAACAATCCGGGCTTGATTTGAAGCACAACAGACGGTATACTGATAGTTACTTTGAGAATGCATCTGATCCCGTAAACTCCATTCATATGGGATTGACATTTCGTGAGAGGACCGAATATACTCTAAATCTTAAACAGCAGTATCTCTAGCGCGAATGCGATACTCTGTCGAGAAACACCCAAATCGAGTTTAATGAAGTTCTTGTTTGAATCCGCAACAGCGAGGTAAATCCCGTGTGCGCACATTGCTGTAACTCTCCTATGGATGAATTACTCATGATATGCAAAATAATCGATGAGAACTGAAGCAAAAGAGTGAAACATCGAAACTGCCTTTCAAACTAAAAAGAACTGCAGTATATAGAGGAAACCAGCTGCAGAGTGCAGAAGCCTTACCCTTTGTTCGTCAAATCCCATCCCTTGATTCGAGCGACCTCCATCAGAGCCTCCTTCCACCGCCGCACCACATCACAGCCGAACCTATCCTCATGCTTTTTCAAGGCCTCGTCGTACAGTCCAGTCCGTAGCTTAACGTCGTAAGCACTCACGTCGTAGAAAACAGGGAAAATCACTTTGCCACTCGATCCTCTGGAGCTCTCCACGATGTGCGCAAGCTCGCGGAGACACCACGCGCTGGATGCGTAGTCTCTGGAGAAGATGGTCAAGTAGATCTTGGAGTTATTGATCGCGCGCAGGAGCTCGCCTCCAATCTCTTCGCCTTTGCGGATCTCCTCCTCATCCCTAAAGACACGGACTCCGGCTCCGTCCATGGCGTGGTAGAGGCAGTCCGTGAAGCTGAGGCGAGTGTCCGGTCCTCTGAAGTTCAGAAACACCTCGAATTCAGCACCCAGCAGCGGCTCGCCATTGTTGCCGCTGGCTGGACCCGGGGATAAGTAACCCTTCATATTAAGGAGCTGCGTTTGCCGACTTCAACTGGGAGACCGATCGGCGTGATTCCTCAAGAAACTTCGGCTTAGGCCTTTCCAGTTTCCCCCCATCAGAGACAATGGCAGTTCTTTGCCGCAGGATGGAGATAAGGCCGACGCTTCTTTGGTTCAAGTCAACGAAGATGAAGAAAAGTGTTCCAAGACAAACTTGCTCAACTTGTCTTGACTTTTAAATTTTTTTAGAAACTCACTGTTTTGTGTTGGAAGATATGCGAGAATATTTGATTTGATTTGTACATATCAATCAAGATTAGATTTAGATATAGATTGATACATAGAATAATTCACTTTCTTTAATGACATATTCATTGTACTATATTTACAAGAGATTTGTACATCTTCAAAGGCATTAATGAGAATACGATACATTCTCTCTATCCTCTCTTAATTCTCTCGGTTTCTCTCATGGTATCAGAGCCTCCAGGCTTCTGATCTTAGCTTCCGCTTCAATCTTCCTTCTCGACCTTTTGCCAAAATCCCGTCATACAAAACAAAATAGCATTAGTGTCACTCCTAAAGAAGATTTTTTGCTTACCATGGAAACGCCACAAGATGAAGCTTCTGTTGCTCGTGATCAGTCCACTGAAGGAGTTATTCCACAGATTTCGCAGGCTCGGAATTCACCTGCAATTCTTCCTCAAATCGAACAACAATCATCAGCAACGGAACAACAGCCCTTCCAGGCCCAACCCATCCAGTGGCAACCCACGCAGGCTCAGTCCAATATGGGGCAACCCATGATGGGCTAACCTTACCAGTGGATTCCTTATCCACTTTACCTTGGGCCAAGCCCAGTTCATCATCGCCCGGTTTCGTGGGCCACCGAGCCACGTCCAAACCAACGGAGGCCCGCCAACCACAAGTGGGGCAAACGCACCAAGGCTTGAGCGGACAAACGGGTCGGGTCAACCGGGCACGGGAACAAATCCCTACCCGGGATATTACAATGCGGGTTTTCCAATCGGGTCGAGCGAATCGGGTCTAGGGACGAATCCCTACCCGAATCTCGCACCGGTTTCATGCCGTTTCCAAAGGCGGGGACTTTCGCCGGACGACTGTAACCCGGCGACCCTCTCGCTTTCTTTCCAATACCGACGGACTGGGGACCGCGGCCGATCGGCCAACACGGACCGGATCGTAAAATTACCACAAATGGTCGCAGGAGTTCCGGCGGGCCCTAGCAACAAAGGAAAAAGACGTTTTTCTTGACGGATCCATTCCCATACCCGTCGATGAACGTCTAGCCAGACTCTGGAGGAAGAGCAATCGACTCGTCCGAACTTGGATCGGGAATTGCGTCTCCCCAGAGGTCTCGGCTGGACTACCACCGACAGAGGATGCCAGAAATATGTGGAAAAACATTGAAGAAATGTACGGTAAACTCGATCAAGCGAAGATATTTACCCTAATGCAGAAATCAACAACTTAAAAACAGGGGTAACATGTCGCTGACGGCTTGTTTTAACAAGCTATCGTCACACGTGGAACAACCTCGAGGCGGCAGAGGAAAAGCTCGAGGGCCCGTAAGCCACGATCGCAAGAGAGATATCAAGGACGGGAGAAAGCCACACGCTTTCTCCTCATTTTGAACGATAGTTTTCTTACCTTTCGATCGCAGATTCTTGCCATGGAGCCCATGCCACCGATCGGCCGAATCTTTCAACTAGCGGTGCAGAGGAGAGCCGCCTCGCATCACCGGACCATGCAAGGAGCAGCGAGAGCATCGCTCTTGCGGTTCGCGGCGATCGACGAGACGGGTTCAAAACCCTAGCTCGCGAGAGAGAAAGAAGGGGCACACTAGGGTTTGGTGGAACAACTGAGTCGTTTTCCTTTAATAAGGAATCTTTCAACGGCTCAGATCGAGCGCGGGGATCTAATGGCTCAGATCGAGCCCGAGTATTCGACGGCTCAGATCGAGCGCGAGGATCTGACGGCTCGCAAATGGGCGACACGCTAAGCGGATTGAACGGTGGAGATTTGTCCGCGGGAAAGGAGATCGACGGCCAGATTCTTGCCACGTCAGCAAGGAATTTCGGGCAAAATTTCAAAGGAAAGGGTAAATTATTTTGCGAATATTGCAAACGTTCTAACCATGTAATTGACACCGTTGGAAATTGCACGGAAGGCCAGAGACAAAGGAAAAAAATTTCAACTCGCTTATCAAGTCGGTGGACCCACTTTAGTCAAAATTCGATCCTCCAATTACTTATGGGCAATATCAACAAATGATTCAAGCAATGCAAAAATTGGATAAATCGACAAAGGAGGGAGTTTTTCAGGTATCACATATTCCTTGATTAATTCTATATCAAAGAAAGCATGGATTATTGATTCGGGGGCAAGTGATCACATTATTTGTGACAAAGTTTTTCTCAAGTATAAATGAGGTGCTCGATTTTCCTGTTTCTGTCCAATTACCAAATGGAAATATCACCCATGTTAATGTGACAGAACAAGACACCTCGCCCCTCGATTATTCTTAGAAATGTCCTATATGTCCCGGAATTCCAATTCAATCTCATCTCTGTGTCAAAAGTCTGCACAGAAAATTCATGTCAAGTATTATTCAATGCCGATACCTGTTTCTTTCAGGCCCTTTCGACTGGGAGACTGATAGGTTGGGGTAAAGTTTCAGAAGGATTATTTTTCTGGTCCAATCTTCCAAGTAATTCTGGTTTACTATGCAATTCATTGAATAAATCTTCCTTATGTAATTTGAGCATGAATGACAAAAATTCCCTTATGCACTTGAGATTGGGTCATAGTTCTTCTTTTCCTTGCCATCAATGTCCTATATGTCCACTTGCAAAACAATCTCACAATCCTTTTCCATCTAGTAATTCCCGTACTAGTGAGATTTTTCTCTAATTCATGTGGATATTTGGGGACCTCATCGTACTCGTTAATCATGATGGATCTCGTTACTTCCTCACTATAGTCGACGATTATTCTCGTGCAACATGGACTTTTTGATGCAATCTAAGGATCAGACTTACTCCTATTTAAAAACATTCATCACATTATCCAAGAATCGGTTTAAAAAATCCATTCAAATGGATTCGAACCGATAACGGAGCAGAATTTTTCAGTCACAATTGCTCTTCCTTTCTTTCATCCCATGGGATCCAACATGAAAGTTCATGCGTTTACACACCACAACAAAACGGAGTAGTTGAACGCAAGCATCGCCATCTACTAGAAGTGGCACGTGCTTTGAAATTCCAAGCTTCAATTCCTGAAGAATATTGGGGAGATTGTGTCACCACGGCTGCTTATTTAATCAATCGTATGCCCACTCGGGTTCTCAATGGGCGTACGCCTTTTGAATTGTTATTTCGGAAGAAACCTGAACTAACACATCTCAGGGTATTCGGATGTCTATGCTATATTGCAACAGTGGGTCCTCGCAACAAATTCAGTCCACGTGCTCGGCAATGCATTTTCATGGGATATTCGAATCTACAGAAGGGATATCGAGTCATGGAAGTTTCTACGAGGGAATTTATTATTAGTCGTGATGTTATCTTTCATGAGAACATTTTCCCTTTCTCTAAAGAAACATCTTCAGATGAGGATACAGGGACTATTTCAAATCCTCATGGTTTATTATCTGAGGAAACATTACCTAGTGATTCTAATTACATATCACTAGAGCAAACAAGGGGTATTATGGTTCCCACTTTTCTTCCAGCAACAACAGAACATGTAGCTGAGAACTTGTCCTCCTCAGAAGATCCCTTGGAGCATATTCCAGAAGATTCCAACAACAATGAGGACTTCCAGGATACTTCAACACTGCCCTCTCATGAGAGAGTCCAACATCCTATAGCAGTCGATCCACCAAGACGCTCTGGTCGTGCCACACGACCTCCAACATGGACCAAAGATTTTATTTGTGCCACTCACAATTCTCCAGGTATTCAGTACCCTATTTCTTCCTATGTTTCCTTTCACAGATTATCACAGGAACATAGATGTTGCATTAGTCGTCTATCAGAGGCTAGAGAACCATCCAGTTATGATGAAGCATCCACTGATCCAAAATGGCAACAAGCCATGAAGGCAGAACTGAAGGCACTTAATGATAATCAAACATGGACTCTTGTTACCCTGCCTCCTAATCGCAAGCCAATTGGATGCAAATGGGTCTACAAGACTAAATATCGTGCTGATGGATCCATCGAACGATACAAGGCACGATTGGTTGCCAAGGGTTACACCCAACGAGAAGGTTTTGACTACCATGAAACTTTTTCTCCAGTCGCCAAAGATGTCACGGTTCATTCTTTTTTAACTGTTGCTGCTATAAATGACTGGCCTCTACATCAGATGGATGTACACAATGCCTTTCTGTACGGTGATTTAGACGAAGAAATCTATATGGATATTCCCCAGGGCTTACGAAGACAGGGGGAGAATAGAGTATGTCGTCTTCGCAAATCCCTTTATGGATTGAAACAGCATCCGTGCAATGGTACGCTAAATTTGCAGATGCTCTTACAACAGCAGGCTTCAAACAATCCAAGCATGACTATGCTTTATTCACACAAAGCAAAGGTATGTCATCTATCTATTTGATGATATATGTCGATGATATTCTCCTTATGGGAAATGACAAAACTGCCATAGAAAGTTTCAAGGAATATTTGCATGCTACCTTTCACATTAAAGATTTAGGAGCACCTAAATATTTCCTTGGAATCGAAATTGCCCGATCCGAACAAGGAATTTCCCTTAGTCAACGCAAGTTTGTTTTGGAGATTATATCAGAAACAGGTTTGTCAGGATGTAAGCCAGCAATAATTCCCATCGAGCAGAACACTAAGTTAACTACTGCAGATTATGATAAGGGTATATCCAGAAATGATGATCCAACACTCAGCGATCCATCAGGTTATCAAAGGCTTGTCGGGAAGCTTATATATCTGACTATGACCAGACCTGACATCTCTTATGCAGTACAGACAATTAGTCAGTTCATGCACAATCCAAAGCAATCCCATTTGGAAGATGCCTTGAAAATTGTGAAATATTTGAAGAAATGTCCAGGACTCGGGATACTTCTATCCAAGAGATGCGACATGCAAATGACAGCATACTGTGATGCAGATTATGCAACATGTCCCATGAGTCGAAGATCGACCGGATATTGCATCAAATTGGGAGAATCTCTTCTTTCATGGAAGACCAAGAAGCAACCTACCGTATCCTTGTCCTCAGCTGAAGCAGAGTATAGAGCTATGGCAAAAACTACTTGTCAAATAGTATGGTTACGAGGCCTTCTTAAAGATCTCGGAATACAAGTACAAGGACCAACAAAGTTGCACTGTGACAATGATGCAACTCTTAAACTTGCTGCAAATCCTATTGTGCATGAAAGAACCAAGCACATAGAAGTGGATTGTCATTTCACACGGGAGAAGATTCAAGAAGGAGCGATTGAGACAAAGGGAATTGGGACTACGAACAGCCAAAATGGATATCTTTACCAAACCCTTATGTCGAGACAACACGCATATCTTTTGAGCAAGCTAGGCGTCTTGGACATCTACAAGCCACCAGCTTGAGGGGGAGTGTTGGAAGATATGCGAGAATATTTGATTTGATTTGTACATATCAATCAAGATTAGATTTAGATATAGATTGATACATAGAATAATTCACTTTCTTTAATTACATATTCATTGTACTATATTTACAAGAGATTTGTACATCTTCAAAGGCATTAATGAGAATACGATACATTCTCTCTATCCTCTCTTAATTCTCTTGGTTTCTCTCATTTTGAAAAGTACTTTTTGAAAATTAAACCTTCCCTGCAGGAATCTTCCTGTGATCTCTCCTCTGTGTCATCCGCCACGATCCACATCGTTCATGGCTCTCCAGTTCACGATGAAAATGCCGCTCTCCCCCACTTTCAGTCTTCCGAAGCATTCAACTCATCGCCTTCACAGAAGATGTAGCCACTCGTCCGTCTTGCTTCTGCTTTGCGGGTACGTCTCACGGAATACTGCATTCGATTCAGATTCGCTGCCATAACGACTATTTTGATGGTGAAAACAAAAGGAGCTTATAATTACAGCAGCAAACGATTTGCAATATGCTTTTATCTCTATCTAGGCAATCAAGGCAGCTTTCACTTTTCAAGAACATTGCCTTTCTGTATGAGAATGGATCGGGTTTCTACTCAGATGGAATGCATAACTGGTTGGTGTGAACCGCAATGTAAGAATGTCTTAGTCATATGAACAACCACAGCATCAGTGTTTGAACAATTCGATTTAATACGTTCTCTCTAAGAAATAGGTAAAAGTACTTTCAAATTTCCCCAGCGTCTCCTTATGAGACGGTTTTCAAAGGCGTCGTTGGGCATAGGCGAGCTGGGTAGCTTCCTGACTGAACCAAGTAGAATCCTTGATTAACATAGAAGACGATGACAATCTTCCTAAGTATCGAATATGTGTGTTGCAGATGCAAGAAGAGAAATGAATTACTTCAACTCAACGATGGTGAGTGTTGTTCACAAGGAATCCTCGCAGAGCATGTGTATCCTGAAATTAGGTCATGAACAAATCGATTAAAGGAATCCGATATCTGTCGGTAGAGCTATAATGTGCAAGAATAGTTTATTGGCATTGTATAGTGACTGGCTTTCAGTTTCAGACACTTGAACAAGACAACGCACAGAATTTATCAGATTTTTCAACAACACAAAGAAATTTCAAATTTTAGTGATATGGGGAATTGATCTATGAAGCACCGAGCCCTAACTCCAGGCTCGAGCACATCGGCCAATTTGCTGACACCTCGATGGTCAACAACAGTTCCGTTGATCGCCAAATTGCACGAAAGCTACTTTGTATAAGACGAATAGCCCAATTAAAAATTGTAACATCTATCAGACATAGTTACATCAAAATCAAAACCATTTTACTGCATCAAACCAATATATCTCCACATCAAACTTTCAACATTTTGAGATCTCCAATAGAACAAAGTAATCATATGATTCCGGTGCTATTCAAATTCAATTCAAGTAATGATTTCAATTTTCCAATGGTTTGGGCCTTTTACAGTAATTTTCGCAAAATATACTGGCAATTTGGTAATTTTGGTTTGATTTAGAGAATTCCAAATTATAACATAACAGTCTCACCCCTTCTAAGGAATACTGATGTTGGATGAGATCGAGTTGACTTAGGTAGAAATGCAGAAATTTTGTCTTTCCGGGAAAATGGGCGGAAAGTGTGATCATTCGTTATGTGAAAAGAAAATCAGTAGATGGGCTTTTACCATACAAGGTTTGAGACAAAATAAATCCTTGTTCTCTTTTTGTCGAATGGAGATATATTTGGGAGACAGGAGTATAGGCCTGCCGGCCTGCCATTCACATTAGAATAAATGGAGTGAATGGCTAATATACTCTTTTTCTTTCTTTTCTTAAAAAAATTACTTGTCCATCTATGCATTGTGGAATTTTGGATTTAGGTAGTTTTGGAGTAAATTTCATTAAAAAAAGAACAAAGGCGATTTAGTTAATTTCGATAAGAATCCCAATCCACCATAAGAGACTCACACTTTTTAAAGAATGAGTAAAGATTGCACGTGCATTGCTCGGGATAAATAATATATAGATTATTCAAAACTTAAGTAGTTTGGTGTGGTTTGTTGTACGTGCATTTTAAAGCGACATGATTAACAACTGTAATCAAAGAGTATTACCAAGTAAAACTTAATTAATAAAATTTACAAAAAAAATTGCTCACATATATGTTAAGGGTATGAACTATGAAGCTCCACTGATGAACAGTGCGAAGCATGTTAGGTGTGAAACTCCAACAACTTTGTCTATTTGCTGAAATCTACGTAATATAGTCAAATAAAAACAAGGTAGGAAATAAAATCAAAGTAAACGTGGTTGGCTTAGAGATGAACCCTCAATTGTTCAATTTAGTTGTTCAATTCAATTGTTCAACCCTAAAGGTGCGTTTGATTCAGCATTCCCAATGGCTTTCAGCCTCCAAAACCCCTTGAGGAAATGCTGGACTATTTAGCAATTATTTTGAAGTAGCTTTCAAGTGAAAGTCAATATTGGGAAGGCTGAAAGCCCAATACCAATAGGGACTAGATTATTTTTTTCTTCCAAAGGTATCCTCACTCATTCTTCAAATTTCTGATTTTGCCCTTGTCATTATTTTTTTTAAATGCCAAAATAATGCTAAAAAATCCAATAATATATATAAATGCTAAAAAAATTAAATATATTTTGGTCTTTTAAAAAAAAAATATTTATATATTTGATTTTTTAGCATTATTGTCAAAATTTATATTTAAAAAGTTGCATGCATTATTTTTTTTTTCAATTTTAAACAAATAAAAATTAAAAAATTCCTACGAAGGGTTTAGTCTTTTTTTAAAAAAATTATATATATGTATTTGATTTCTTAGCATTATTTTCAAAATAATATTTAAAAAGTCGCATACATTATTATTTCAAATTTTAAAAAATAAAATTGAAAAATTCCGACGAAGGATTTAGTCCTTTTTAAAAAAATATATATATGTATTTAATTTTTTTAGTATTATTGTCAAAATTTATATTTAAAAAGTTGATGTTGGAATGTGCCTATTGTGGAATACTGATTACGCTCTTCCGATTTTATTCATTACCCATTCTTTGACCCAAAATGGCCAGTCTTCATTTTATTTTTCTAGTTTCAGGCCAGGCCAGAATTTGAGGCTTCCCGTGGAGAAATATGTTAGTGGAGAGAAAAACTTACTCTTAAGTTCAGGGTCAAGTTAAAAAGAATGGCTCAAAACACGTAAAAACAAAATGGATTTTTCATGCTGAAAATGGCCTCAAACGCCCTTAGAAATCTTATATGGGGAAGTAGGCGTTTCGATCAAATCTCTAGAACCAATGAAACAGCGCAATATTCGAACTTCTTAAATTTAAATTATGTTTGCAATACTAGTAAAAGGCTATCCGAAGATCAAGGATTGACTTTTTTGTTTTTATAGATAGCCACATTTCTTATGCAAGTGATAACCTTGTGTCAAAATTTCTAAGATGAATTCTATTTAAAATTTATGGGAAGATCGAATTTGACCAAAGTAGTTTTATGAGCTCTTAATCTTAACTTCATAGAGCTCGGTCCTGTCCCCGTGGAAAGTGGTAGTAAAATGTCACTTAAGCTGAATATTCATCACATTTGCTGCCACAACGGCTGTTTTAATGGCACAGCAAACACATCTCTGAAACGCTCATAAGAGAGGGAAAAAACACAAGAAAGCAAAAGAAAGGAGCTTAGTAATGGCAGCAGCACATGATCGACAACCTGCTTGTTTCTTTATCTCCGCAATCAAGTCTTTTGAAGCTCGCGATCGACAATCACGTCTTGTTTCTTTATCTCTGTACAAGAATAAATCAGGGTTCTGATCAGATGGCATGCACGATTGAAAAGCGAAAATGGGTTTAAATTCTGTGTTCCATTGATTGAATTTTGGTTTCCTTTTCTCTGGGAAACATAGGTGAAGTAATTTCATTCTCCCCACGTAATCCACACGGGAGAACTTTCAACAGCAATCGTCCGAACAAAGTACAGATGCTTGATTGACATTGATGGCGATTTTCTTGAGTACATCTGTATGTGTTGCAGATGCAAGAAGAGAAATTATTTACTTACTTCAGCTCAACCACGGCCAGCGTCGTCCAAAGATAATCCCTGAAGAGCGAGTTTATCCTGAAACAGGGCCATGAACAAATCGTATGATATCTGTCAGAACTGAAAGTGTAACAATTAGCTTCTTTGATACTGTATATAATGACTGGCTGTCAGTTTGAGATGACCTGAATATGGCAATGCGTAGAACACATTCTCAGAAATTTCAACTACACAAAGAAAGTTCAAACCATCGCGATTTGGGGAATTGGTCCATTATGTACCCAGCCCCGACTCCAGCGTCGAGCAAATTGGCTAATTTGCCAAAGTCTCGAAAATCAACTATAGCTCCATCGATCCCCAAATTACTCAAGAAAATTATTTTGTATAAGACAAATAACCAAATAAAAAAATATTAATCATAAGACGTAATTCCATCGGAATCAAGAAAATAATCACAATTTATCCCCAATCAAACTATAAAAGTTTCAACTTCTTTACATTACCAAAACACAAACAATTCTTTAATGATTTTCTCAAATAAGACTTCAACAATCCATTCTAATAAAGTTTTTAATATATTGCCAAACAGAATTTTAAAGGGAAATTACCCAAAAAGTGTTAAATTTATTGCAATTATGTTAATTCAGTCATAAACCTTTTTTTTTAATCATTTAAATTCTAAACATTTTGTGTTTATACCAATTCAATTCATCCGGAAAATTTTGGCTAGCCGATGCTAATGTAAATTTTTTTAATAATATTTGAATAATTTTTTGAATAATTTATTTATTCTTTTCTCTCTTTCCCAAGAAATTGACTCGAAAGGAAGAAAGAAAAAAAGGAAAAAAAAAAGAGAAGGAAAAGAAAAAATAAATAAATAATAAAGGAAAGAAGAAATCAAAGAAAATTTTACCTACTGTTAGAGAACATGAGATGGTTCATTCTTTCTAGAGTTGGCCGTTGATATTGTCCCCCTATGACCGTGAGTATCTTTCCATTTTTTGTAATTGCCAGAAAAGTCAGGTGAAATCCCACATCCCGCAAACATCAATGAACATGTGTCTTGAAGTTGTAGAGCGGGTGAATTTGTCAGCGGACAATCATAAAGTTGCAATGTCCGCAACTTCTTTAACTCCGATAGATCAGGCAACCTTTCTAGGGAGCCACATCTCCTAATGACCAATCTCTCTAGCGATTCCAATTTCTCCCCACCTTGAATCTCCATTAGCCTCTCGCAATTAGACACCTCCAAATATCGGAGCCCCTTTAGTTTGGACACCGACAGCCTCTCGAGAAAATGACTATCATACATAGTGAAATTAAAGAGTTTCTCCGAATGCTGTCCAAGCACATCTCAAATTCAACCTCCCTCAGCCAACAATTAGGAAGACTCAGAATGGACAGGTTTGTCAAATTGGAAAAGAGTGAACTTTCCATTGGTGACTTGACATCGTATAGAACCAAACTTCCAAGATTGGACGGAAGCCTCATGAGAGATCGTGGGTCAATCAAAGTTATCTCAAGAGTCTGAAGCCGACAAAGAGCTGTTAAATTAATTGGAGGAAATGCGAAATCTTTCATTGCAAGAACCAAATCCTTCAAATTAGATAAGCCCTCAATCCACTTTATCTTTGGAGCTCCTCTAATGAATTTTGAAATCCGAGTGAAGCTCAACATTCTAAGTTCGACTAAGCTAGTTAGGTATGACAAGTCCAAGTCAATGATTGTCCACAATAATTGAGATGGGAACTCTAACTTTATCAAACTTGCCGGGAGCTCTGGCAAATGTTCAAGTTCATGACATAAACTCAAATCAAGTGTATGGAGATGAGAAAGCTGATTCATAGTCACCGGCAATGTCCTAATGTTGCTCAATGATAGACTTAGTATCCTCAAAAACGAAAGACACCCAATTTCACTTGGTATATCTCCCTTCAAATTTCGACAACCTAGGGCATCTAACAATTTAAGATTCTCCAACATCCCTATGGTTTTTGGTAGCTCTCTTATCTCACTAAAGCTCAAAAGTAAAATCTCCAACTCTTTGAGATTCCCAATAGAAGCTGGTAATTCTGTGATACTTGTTTCCCGCAAATCTAGCTCACGCAGGGACTCTAGTCCACCCATTTGGTCCGGTAGCTTCTCTATCCGAGTCTTGATAAGATACATCTTCCTCAACATTTTAAGATCTCCAATAGAGTGAGGTAATCTTGTCATTTCTGTGCCTCCCAATTCCAATTTAAGTAGTGATTTCAATTTTCCGATGGATTCTGGAAGTGGTCTAGGCATACGACAGCATTCTAAATATAAATACTCCAAACATGTCATCTCTCCAAGGGAATGATGTAATTCTCGAACATGCATCCCTTTTATTTTTAGAGTTGATAGGGATTTTAGACCACCTAATACATAAGGCACAGCAAAAATTTCACAATCCTCACTGGGTGGATATTCTAATAAGCTGATTTCCAAGTGCTTTAGGCTTGCTAGTTTAGCAAGAGAACCATCAACTGCTAGCAAGGCTCCACAATGTTGAAGAACCAATTTCTTCAAATTGGAGCATTTCAAGAAGTTAGGAATCCTTTTGAAGCTTGGGCAACCAATGATTTGTATAACTTTCAAGTTCTCACTCACCTGGAAAAACAATCCAAGAATTAGCCAAGTCAATTAAGGCAAATGGGTAAGCTTGGTTATCAAGACAAATGCCACAAAGAGTAAACTATGTGGGATGATGTTGTACCAGGCATGGCTCCCACCCTGTCCAATCTTCCATCATGTTACTTTGGGAAAGCTCGAGCACGACTAATTTCTCGAGACATAAATTTATTGCGTTTAATTTAGAAGGGCAATGACTCCAAGAAAGCCATGTTAAATTGGAAAGAAGACTCTTAAAGTCCCCCACCAAGTTCCCACCCTCTAATTCCAAAAATCTCAGATTGGGCAGCTTTGAAAATTCTTCACTTGTGAAATTGTGCACTTTGGAGAGTCCTGTTAGTCTGAGTGCTATGACTTTGTCTGTCCCCTATGAGAGATAGGAAAAGTATGAGCAAACATTTGAACTGGATGACAAGCATGGTGCTATAAGTCCAAGGAGATTGATTATGTTTAGTAATGAAGCAGAAATTATTGCTTAGTACATATTTAGATCAAGAAAAGAATAAAGAAAGAGTCAATGAAGTTAATCTGATTTGCTCGTACTGTCGAAAAGAATTGTTCACTTCATATATGCATAATAATATTTCTAATCCATCGGTTCAAGAGAATTTCTCGCACAAGACGGAAACAGAGGACGTTACTATTACCGAGTAAAATAGTTTGACAGAAAATACTGATTGCATATTTAATTTTTTTTCGAAACAACACAAAACCTGCAACGGTTTTGCAATCAAGAAAAAAATTGCTAGACCAATTTCTAATCGGTCTCTTGAGTTTATAACCCAATTGAAGACTATGCATCTATTACCTGCTTGGTCTGGAGCATGTGGAAGCATGGTTTACTCTAAAGCATCTCTTTATTAAGTTTCGTATGAGTTCTATTACAACATGAGTACAGGAGATGAAAAATCATACTCGTTTTAGGATTGTCAGTGGGTTCTATAGAATTAAGGATCAATGTACCAAACGATAGACCAAAAATACTACATCCATATATTTTAGGAAAGCGCTATGGGACTACACAGAAATGATCGCATATTCCAATTAATTACTAAATGAGAAATGATTATGTAATAGTCTTTAATGTATCGTGAGAAAAACAGGCTATTCTAGAAAATAAAAAAACAAATAGTAAATAATTATAAATTATTGTGGGATTCATTCATTCAAGAATTTATAGCTCACAACAAGCTATTATTCTCATAATAACCAAAAGATTATTATGCTAACAAAGTCCTTACTAAATCTATTACCAAAATTTCAAGTAAGGGGGTCGTTGACATTGTCTCCCTGTAGAGTGATTTTGCTAATGATTTCCAACTTAGCAAAAAGGAATAAAATCAGCCTTGAAAAGCTTTGATAGCCCAAGAAGTCACAATCTACATCCGTTAATATATGATTTATTGAACAATTTTGCATTCAAACTAATTTTTTTAATTTTTGCTACAAATTACTTTCATGTCGTGAGCGTACTTATCAACACATTTTAGATATGATATTGATATGTAATGATATTACCATCAATGAACTATTGGAAAAACTATTTTTTGTTTTCTTTACCAAAAGAGAAAATAAATTTACCTACAAGAAACTAACTTCACAACAGTTGTAAATGCATGGCCGATTTTTACTAGAAGAAAATAGGAAGGTGACTATAGCTTACCTCTTTCATCCGAACCACCTTAAAGGCAATCTTAGGCTCCCACAACCTACCACGTCTTCCAGGAACATCAATGTCTTCACGTTGAATAATTTCTCTTCCAAAATCTCTGAGTTGGTCATGCATCCGCAATCTATCATTTTTAATCTTTATGAAAGACATACGAGCAAGGACAAGAACTTCGATCTTTGGGAAATAGTTTAAAGCTTTCCACATATAGTATGGGTGGAGTCTTTTTTCTCCAATGAAGTAACATGCAATATCAAGAAAGATCTTTCTTTGATGAGGCTGTAACATGTCATAACTGATCATTAATCTATCGAAGACTTCTTGTTGGTGTACCAAAACTAATTTCTTTAGAGTGGCTTTCCAAACCTTTTTGCTTTTGCAAGAAAGTGAGGAACCGATAATCTCGAGAGCTAATGGAAGTCCACCTGTTTTACGAGTAATTTTGTGTGAGATATCATCATAGTCACATGGTGGGGAATCCATTCCAAAGGCATGTTTACTAAAAAGCTGAAGAGCATGAAAATAATTTAATTCTGTCATTTCATAGATTTTAAACTCTTCAGAATGTGCTTGGAAACTACTCTCTCCATCCTCCTCCTTGATTGATAAAAAGTTGATGTCTCTCGTTGTAACAATAATTTTGCTTCCTGGACCAAACCAATCACTCTTTCCTGCTAGTTTAGAGAGTTGTTCCCACTTATCCACATCATCAAGAACAAGAAGTATTTTCTTATCACGAAACCTTTTTTTAAGTATGTGAATCCCTGCATCAATAGAATCGTGGATCAATAGATCTTTGCGTTGGAGAATTTCTGATAGCAATTGCTTTTGTAAGTCAATGATTCTACCATGGTGTGTAGATTCGCGAACATTGAAGAGGAAGCTACTGCCTTGAAATTCAGTGGAAATCTGATTAAAAATAGCACTTGCGAGAGTTGTCTTACCGATACCACCCATTCCATGGATAACCAGATAATGTGCATTACGTGAACCTTTGTTTAACAAGTCTATGATAGCTTCCACACGATCATGAATCCCCACTAAATGATCAGGCAAATTTCTCCTTCTTTTCTTCAGCTTAGTGAAAACCTCGTCAATAATAGTGTCGATGATTCCACCTTGGCTGCCAAATTTACACAAGAGTGTGATAGCATGAAATAAATTACAAATAAAAACTGTCAAGTTGAGGAATATTGTAGACACGACATTAGTGGGATTTTTGAATGGGTGAAAGAATTAGATCTACACTATATTTTGATGAGTGGTTCGGGAAAGGAAGACGAGGAAAAAAAAAACAGATTACCCGATTTACTGTGCTTGGTAGGAGTGATTAAAAGAATAAAAATAGGAGAATTTTTTTTTTTCTGTATAATTATCTCCATCTCACTTTTGGGGTGGTATGCAAAAATGAATTGACTACGAAAGGATCCAAAGGTATTAGTAGGAAAAAAAAAAAATCTGTGCCAGTCCTTGCTCTTAACTCCATCGGAAAATTATTCAAGTTATCTCGCTATATTGTCTTTCCTCCTTTTGAATCTGTTCAATCCCCAATCGTGTAAAAGGGTAACAAAAGTTTCTAATACGATTTTCTGGAAAGTAAGGTAGTGTAGCATTCTTTTGGAGCAGTTAGAAGTATAATACAGAGAAAAGTATCATCAGTACCCATCATCATCTCAATCCAAAATATACTTCTCTAGTCAATATAAGTAATTATGCTTTTAATGAGAAAATGTAGATTCACAATCAACACTCTTACCCTTTGTCCTTCGTTGTCCATCCCTTGATTCTTGCGACCTCCATTAAAGCCTCCTTCCATTGCCTAATATCGTGGCCAAAGTCCTCATGCTTCTCCAGAGCGTCGAGGTACAATCGAGTTTTGAGGTTCACATCCTCGGGATCCACTTCAAAGAAAATGGGTAGGATCACTTTGTCATTCTCTTTGCTGGAGCACTCCACCATGAGCGTGAGCTCATGAAGACACCAGGTACTGGATGCGTAGTTCCTAGAGAAGATGGGCACATATATTTTGGAGGATTCGATGGCACGCAGAAGCTCGTCTCCAATTTTTTCACCTTTTCGGATCTCTTCGTCGTCTTTGAAAACACGAATCCCAGCTCTAACCAGGGAGTGATAGAGGTAGTCAGTAAAGCTGAGGCGGGTGTCAGGGCCTCTGAAACTCAAGAACACCTCAAATTCAGCCCCCGGCGTTGAATCGCTGTCATCGACACAAGTGGACGTTGTCGCTGCTGCGTGTGGGGAGTCCCTCTTTCTCTTCATACTCCTTGAGGAGCTCAAGATCTTCAGTTGTTTTGATCACAGCGGGATGCGGAGTCCCTTCTGAATCCGATCTGGTATTTCTCGAGAGGAATCAGCGAATCGCCGGAGGCAGGAGAACAGCAATGCGCTTTCGCTGGCTTTGCACGGATTTGTTATTGTGTCTCAGCACAGAAACAAAAAAGAGTAGCGACCGGCTCTGACAAGTTAAGGGGTTAGTTCATCTAAGTTGGTTGTACATCTCGATCAGTAGTTAAAAAATGTATATACTTTTTGGCGTAGTGTATATTTTACTGTTTTATGATTAGTACGCTAACCATTTTCCTTCCTTATAGAATTGAAGAACCTTTGACCTATTATCACTTAGAATTCAGCATTGCCTTTCTTCGGACAAGGCTTTCTTCACCATGAGACGAGGCATCTTCTTTTTCCTTAGCACCCAAAGCCAAAAAAAAAAAAAAAATACCTGTGGCCTGTTGGATTTTGTGCGAGTTTTAAGTGTAACAGCCCTTTATAATCACTCATTTGGTAAAATAGCTGCAATTTTTGGCAAGATCCCATGTAACGAGGTTGTCCCCGCAGAGGATTTTGTGCGAGTTTTTAGTGTCATGACCCATGTAACGTAAGTGAATCTGAGCAGTTTCCCTCCCATTCTACATCTCGTCAGATTCCATTTCTGTGGCCTGTTGTAAGAGCTTTGTTCCTTCAGCTTTCACGAAGGAAAAAAGACGAAGTTCCAATTAGACGGTTTGAACCAAACCCCGTTAAATAGTGTCTAATAGGTCCCTATGACTTTAACAATGATTATAATCATAATTAAGATGAGTTTATGTTGTTCAAATTCGGTGTTGAGTCTGAGTCATGTTTTCACATAGCAACAAATTCACAATAAAATAAGGATGAGAAAGAAACGACAACGGAGGGAACATAATGTTAACAACAATAGAAAAGCCAAAGAAAAAAGAAGAAAAAATCCACAGCATATAAAAATGGGTAATAGCAGGAAAAAAGAGAGTAGGGAAATGGGTAAAGATGTCTGAAATGCTGGAAAAATGGTAAATGATTATTATGATATATGTGCTAGTAAACTGCAAAAGGCAAAGGAAGAAAAGAAATTAGAATAGAAAAAAGTGGGTGGGAGTAGATGAACGAAAGAGGGTGAGAGTAGGGACTGCATCGAATCTAAGCATGTGGAGAAGTTGGGTGTCCTAAGCACCAAAAGAAAAGAAGAGCAACGACTTCAAGTAAAGCCGTCTGTGTACCCAATTGGAGGAAAATGATCTGTCCTCCAACTGTAACACAATAGAAAACCACTCCACAAGGAGTGCCAAGAGTGGCATTTGGGATGCGTTATCTTAATCAGAAACAAGGACATGTCTACCATTATTGGGCAATCCTACCCCGCCGTGAGTAAACCATTCATTTAGACAGCTGACAATGTTGTTGGTCATCAGGACGGGTAGGTCTGTCAATTTTGCTGTGGTTCAAGTCCGCGGCATTGTAGAAAGGCCGAACATCATGAGGTACGAACGGTTTATCGAGGTCCATGGATTCCCATCTTTGCCGGCTTGCCCTCTTACGATGAAGGAGGTATTAGTCACACCAAGAGCATACCTATGACACAAGCTCCCCTTCTCCAAGCTCTAAGATCACAAGCTCCAAATTACAAAGCATGTGCAGAAAAATTAGAGAAACCCACCCTTGTGTCTTTATTTGGAACATAAGGTTATTTCAATGCGTAGTAGATCTTAACCCTTTTTTCTTTCTCTTCTTCTCATGCGTGTCACTGTGCGTTCACTCTCTCTTGCGTTCAAGACAACCCTCAAGATTAGCAAGAAACTCTCTTAGCAAGAGACGCACTTCAAGGCTATAGGCTTAAGTGGTGACTAACGGGTCTAGTCCGTACAACAATTACACATTAGCACATGTCCACACACTAACCTCTCTGAAGATTTTGGTAGCTTGAGTTGATCTCCACATCTGCCCTCAACGCCTGGGCTGGGTCACGCATCTCCAAGTGGTCGGGCCTGTCCACTCTCCTGAGAGCAGCCGGGAGAATCTGTTCATGGAAAAGTTAGTGCTGAAAGCAATGCATGATGCTCCAACCATAAATCTAGACAGAAGAAGGTGCACACTCCCAAGCATCCTTGGACTTACATTATAGAGCAATCCTGTCTAGAGTTGGCAGTCGGCATCTTTAGGACAATGAGTAGTTCTTCTTTCTTCTTTGTAAAGCTCCCAATGGCTCAAGCATTGATACACCTTACAATTTGCATGTGATTGAAAAGTCCTATTTTGCAGTGATTCACAACATAAGATGATCACCTTCTGAAGCTTCTGTAAATTTGAAAGATCAGGCAACCCTTCTATGGAATTGCAGTCCTCAATTGACGAAGTCTGCAAGAATTCCAATTCCCCCAAACCTTGCAGCTCATTTAGCAGCGGGCAAAGTCTCACGGACAACACCTGCAGCTTCTTTAAGCTTGAAAAACTGGAAAGTCTCACAAGCAATTTACAAGCTGACAGTTCTAGATGATGCAGATTCTCTAGCTGTCCAAGGACATCATGAAATTGAATCTCTCTTAGCCAACATCTGCAGAGATTTAACCCAGACAAATTTCTCAATTTCGTAAAGAGCGACCATTGTAGAGGTGACTTGACATCATACAGAGTCAACTCTTCAGGACTGGATGGAAGATGTGTCATGAATTGTGGTTTGAGACATGTTATTGTGAGTCGTTGGAGACAAGAATGGGAACTCAAGTTAGTTGGACGCAAGGTGAGATTTGGAAAAATAAGGGCCAAATACTCCAGTTTAAATAACCTCCCAATCCACCCTATCCTTTGACTTTGAACTGGTGCTGGGGTGACCCTTAGGGACTCAGCAGTGTAATTACTTATATCAATATGAACTAACTTGGTCAATTTCGAGAGATTAGGTACTGTCTGCAATGATAAAGATGAACACTAACACTGTTAGACTTGCAGGAAGCTCTGACAACATCTGAAGTCCATTGCAATTCCATAGATGAAGATTTGGAGATGAGAAAGCTGAATGATAATTGTTGGCAACCTTGTAACCTTGCTCTAAGACAAGTCCAGTATTCTCAACAAGGATGGTTGCCCAATTTCACTTGGAATTTCCTCGATATCACCACTAGCACAAATCTCTTTAAGATTCTTCCGCATTCCCATGGCCTCTGTCAGCTTTCTTATATTATTCCCAGGCTTCATACACTTCAACCTTTTCAGATTTCTAAGGAAATCAGGTAACTGTGCCATGTTTGCTCCATATAGATCCAACTCAAGAAGTGATTCCAGTCCTCCAGTCTACTCCAGTAGTTCTCTTAATCTGCAATCAAATAAATCTATTGCCTCCAACCTATTAAGATTTCCGATAGATCCAGGCAATTTGGTAATGCATGTTCCACACAAATCCAACTTGAGCAACAATTCAAGTCCTCCAATCAAGTCTAGTATCTCTCTTATCTGGCTCCCATGGATATCCATTGCCTTCAATCTTTTCAAATTGCCAATAAAGTCATGTAATGTGGTAATTGCTGTATCAGATATATTTATCTCAATGAGCGATTCTAGTCCCCCAATAGACGCAAGTAATTCAATAATTCCACTAACAAACAGATCCAATCAGAGCAGTGATTTCAATTCTCCTATGGAATTTGGAAGCCCTTCAAGCTCAGGACAATGGCTCAAAGACAAGTACTTCAAACCTGATAGCTCTCCAATTGAGTGAGGAAGTTCTCGAACTCGCTCATTTTCTATCTTTAGCATCAATAGGGATTTTAGAACACCGATGTAGTCTAATACTGAAGGCGCTACAAACACGTTGTGCCTTCAAGGAAACTGCCAATGAAACAGAGAGTTCTTCCCACTAATTTCCAAGCACTTCAGCGGTTCTAGTTTGCCAATCGAACTATCTATCTTTTTCAAGTTTTCACAATCTTTAAGGACCAACGACTTCAAATCTAAGCATGTGGAGAAGTTGGGTGTCCTAATTAATCTTTTACAATCTGACAGATGCATGACTTATCGTTGGCCCGTGAAACACCAGTCTTTTTGTAAGCAGACTATGCTATTGGTAAGATAATGAGAAATAATAACTCATCATAAGACATCTTACCATGCATGCTTCCCATCCAACCCAGTCTTCAGTAATGTCACTCTCTAAAAGCTTGAGTACGACTAAGTTCTTTAAGCAAAGATTGTTAGCATGTAATTTTGAAGGGCAACGATGCCACGAGAGCCATTTTAACTTTGAGAGAAGATGCTCGAATTCTCCTACAAGGTTTCCTCCATCTAATCCAAGGAATCTCAAATTGGGAAGCCTTGAATATGCTCATTTGTGAGGTTGGGAAGATTGGGGAGTGCTGTGAGTTTCAGTGCCACAACATTCTCTATTCCCTGAAGGTAGAAGTTAGCAGAATAACAGTATGTGAGCATCTAAAGCATAGTAACAGAATAAGAAAATCAATACATTTGTGATGCAGAGAAGAAAACTTGGTTTCAAATTCCAACCTTACAGAGATGAAAAGGAATTAAAAGAGCTCTTCGAACATTCATCGAATGATAAAGCATATTGATCTTTATTAACCTTCAGATTATTTTAAGAAGCACAAAATTTCCTTACTCATATCATAACAGTGAACCATAAAAAATCTTGTACCGTGTTAATTTTACATAGTCGACCCCAGTGTTGATTCTCCATGATAACAAAACTTATTCAATTTGGGCCAGCATACAAACCATACTAATTTATTCTCTCTGAGCAATGTATCTTTCTAGCCAAGCAAACATCGTGTTAATTCTGTTATCAGTAATGACAATACAATGGCATTGGTATATGTGAATGAAGTCGCTCCAACTTAGGTTTGAATTTGAAACTGAAATGGAAAAATTGCTGCTAGATTCTTGAGTTGGGCAAAAAACCCATCTTCTTCTCCTATAATAGAATAAGGACATATTCCACATAAACAGGAACACCAGACATGAGGCGACAGAATGTAGATTTTTCCATGAATAAATGGCCGTGACTATGACTTACCTCGTTGAACTGAACTACTTCTAAGGCAACCGTGGGATGCCATAGCCTGCTTTGCTTTCCGGAAATTTGGAGGCACTCACTCCAAGTTATATGATGGTCACTTCAGAGGCCTCTACGAGCCATTCCAGGAAAGGAGGAAGAACTAGCCATCTTAAGGTAGATAGACACAGGTAGACAATCTGGACTGAATCTAGGCAGGATTGTATCGAGAGCGGGCACATGCTGTCAATATATGCATTCTCTTGCCCCTCAATGACCTTTTTCCCTAAAGTCTGGATCTGTGGATTGAGTTTCTTGTAATTAGAGATGGTCATATAACCCAATTGATCAATGTGTCATAAATTCAAAGATGAATGGGTAAAATTTATTTATGAAGGTGATTTACTAATTAAAAATCCGAAGGATTTTGTCCAAAAGTGAGAAAGAAATATCACTTTTCTGAGGAAAGAACTTATAAACGAGCAGTACTCCCTAAAACCAAAACGTGCGCTGCAGGAATTTTCCTAAAGATCTCTCCCCTCCAGCGTCATCCTCTGCAATCCACGTCGTTCATGGCTTTCCGATTCACGACGAAAATGCTGCTCTCCTCCAAACGCAGTCTCCCCAAGCGTTCGCCTCGTCGCTTCCGCAGAAGACGCAGCCACTCGCCGTCCGTCTCCTCGCTCCCGATCCTCAGGTACGTCGGCGCGGTACGTCGCGATTCGATTCCGAGTTCTCTGGTCGATTTTTCTCTCGGTTTCCTCTCTTGTTTTCCACTCGACTCGAGTCGCTTGCGATCGCGCGCGAGTTCTCGACCTGTTCATAACCGAATCGCGATGAAGCGAGGCCGCGTTTTGCCTCCTCGTCCAGGGCTGCTCGGGGAGGACGCGCGGATTGTTGCTTGAAATGGCGAGACTTTGCGCCTTCGTGCTCGACCTCGCCGCCATTGAGACGGGAGGGAGAAACGGAGCGCGCCGTCGATTCGTTTGTTCATTGAGATGATCAGCTTTGCGGGGGGAAAGAATTGATTTTCACTAGTGCCGCAATGGCAAGGGCAGAGAAGAATAGGAAGGACATGATATTTAGCTCAATTTCTGATGTCGTTTGAAGGCCCGAGTTAATAGGGAAACGTTGTGGCGATGTGGGGAGTGTGGGTGTTAATCTTACGTTGTCATCATCCTGCTTCTGATTTGGGTGAAATATATGCGGATGCCTCTTTAGTAACGGGCGAATCGCGCCTAATTTGGAAGGGATTTGGTGTGTCCCCGACTGGGATACACGGCCTGTGATGATCGAAATTGTTTGCAGGATTGGATTTGATGACGTATTTTAGTTCTAATTACGTCCTTCGGTAGCTCATGATCTGGATTCATCTATTAAATTTCTGCGTTTGCATCTAGATGGAGAATCCCGCCCGAAGGATCATCCGTCTTCAAGCAGAACCAAGTCAGTAGTAACTTTGCAGATCTTCGAGAGCAAGACTGCCAAAAGGAAAGGCTTGGAAGTCCTCAGAGCTCAATAGTGAGAGGAGAGATGCTTTCCCCCCCAGTCTGATAAGTATTCCGCACTGCTATCCTGCCAAAAGACAACCGAAGTTGGGCATATGGTAAACTTCCTTTAAGGAGAATTTCATAGATTACTTTTCCCTTGGCCAGGGGAAATCAACTGCTGTTGCACCTATGATCTCTTCTTCAATATGTGGGTTTTAACTCAACCTTTGGAGAACTTACTGTTGTGTCATGGCTGTTTGTACAGTGATAACTGTCAGAGACACGAGAAAACATTGAGTTCATGGTGGAAGAAGGCTTCTTGAGATGGTGAAGGGACATCCAAGTACATTGGTTTAGGGATTTTGGTTTGTTGTTGCAGTTCAATTTTACAGGAGCACTTACTGTTCGTTGGGCTGCTGTGCTGTTGAATCCAAATAAATGAATTCCTCTGTAGCATCGGTCATAAAGCTGCTTGCTGCATGTCAAGATGATTACAGAAGGTGACTACGCAACTGTACACAGTTTGCTGGATATGTAATGATTATTCTGGGTACTTCTGACCTCTTTGTTTACCAGTACCGTGAGATATATATCCGCATGGTCACGTTGCAAAAGCTATAATCTATAACTCTAAAATTACATTGGTGGATAGCAAAATAGGAAAAAATCTGGAGCATTATCCCGTGAAAATGTTATATAACTTGCATCAAAGGCTAGACTTAGGGATTCTGTTTCATTAATCAGTGATTTTCTTTCATTCTGGTTGTAAGTAGGGTTAATCTTTGATGGAAATTCAGTTTTAATTTTAAGTAAACTCAATCTAAATATATGGGTATGCCTGATGTTTTCTAATTAATCTGATTCCCCCTGGTTCTTGCAAGAACTAATCATGATAAGACTGATTTAGTTCCCTGTTTTTTTTTTTTTTTTTGTCATTTGTGAAAACTTCTGTTGCTGAGATTTCCTGCAGACAGAAGGGTTGATATTTTTTAACCAAATATAAAATATATTGCTTGAGATGAGTAGGACGGATTGCCCCCTATCTGAGTAGCTAGCAAGTGTGTTAACCATGACCAAGTGCACGTGTTGTTCACTTGTCCAATAAGAAAGAAATGTCTTCTTCAAAGTAGCTCCTTGATGGTAGGGAACATATTCATAATCAACTGCATTTTGCAGCGGGTTGTTGTGCTGTAATCATGCTAGGAAATGATGGGTTGCCCTAGTATGCCTGTATTTCTAGTTTGTACGGTTGTTTATTCTGAAGAAAGAAATGTTGAAATGGCTAATGCTTGTGTCTGCTGTGGGAACATTTGTAACTATGAGGATGTGTTTGTGCAAGTTAATTTCCTGGGGGTTGTTGATTAGGAGAAATCATCAAATACTAGGCAAGATACTCTTTCCACTCACATGATTCTGGGTCTTATGTGGATGGTCCACATCATATGTGAAAAGAAGGGTATATAATCCGAGAGCACCAAATAATTCATACTTTCTTTTGAAGCATAAATCCAGTTCTATTCATGTATCTGTTTTCAGGCCAACAAAATATGTCAAAAGGTGTTGTTCGCTAACATTCATTTACTCTTTATACATGTAATGTCAAAATTTGGTTTAAGCACTTTTGTGTAATGAAGACGACAGCTAATTTATAAATCGACTTAGTAGATGTTGGCTTCACAATAATTTTTTGTGGCATTTTAAGTACATGAGGAGGAGGTTCAAATTTACTGATAGTTATGATAGCTTTGTTGCAGAATACCATATGATATCTTTGTTTTCTCCACAATTTTAAGAATAGTATTATGAAATAGTTATGCCAAAAACCAGATATTCTGTAAATGTAGCTTGGATTTCTTTGACAAAATAAGTGGTAATATGACAAAACTGAAGTTTGATTTTGCCGAGATTTTCTATGGCAGTCTAGATTTGGTTTTGTGATGAGAAAGTAATTAATCTTGAAGATGCCAATTTTGTATACTGAAAAGTTCTTGTATTTTAACCATGTTATTTATATTTTGGTGCTTGAATTCTGAATTCTTTTGAAGGCTTTCTTGTGTGCAAAATTAAGAGTGCATATTGAAGGATTAACATGCTAACCATCGGAGGTGTAATTGATCTACCTAGCGGAATTTCCGCGGGCATAAAGTTTTCGTGGATTTCTTTCTTGACACTTTGATTACATGCAATTGCTGACATTATTGGTAAAAGACTTGATGTTTTCCAAGTGTCTACCTTGTGCTATTTATCCGACGTCGTTTCTCTCTACCTCGAGTCACGTTTATCCACCTCTCTTTGAGTGTAAAGTTGGACTTTCCTTCTTTTGAGCATTTTATGATAAAGATTTTTTCTTCCCCATTTGCTCTCTAAATTAATTCCCAAATTGATTTCCATGCCGTAGAATCGTAATTACTGGTCCTGAGTACGCAGTGACTTTGAATCCGCTAGAACACAGAGTGCCGTGAGATCCAGAGCCTTGCCTTTCTTCTGAAACACCCTCCTTCCTCATTGTATTGTTCGCATAGCATGAGAGATCCAAAGACTAGGCTATGAGGTGGCATATGGCGAGTCTAAAAGTGATGGTATTTGAATTGTGATGTGGAATTGAATGACTCTCCGAATGGCAAAGGTGAGATCTTTTTAGAGGTAGAATTTCTCCTGCAGGGCCTTTTCTTCATTTTTTGATTTTTTGGTATCTATAAGTGATCTTAACCAAGGAAAATTACGATATGATCATCTGATGTTTTAGTGAGCGACATCTCAAAATTAAATGAAGAATTTGTTGTGTTTGCAACCGATCCGGTGTTTGTGTTCATTTTTTTTTATATATTACTTCGTTGCTGAGATTTCTGTTATGAATATGACCAATTAGGATTATCATACATGGTGATGGTAAGATCATTTTTAAGTTTTTTTTAGATGAGTGATTCCTTCTTCGAGATCGTATCTCAATTCTCCATATTTTGTTCCAGATCTCTTACCATCTCATGCGTAAGATTTGTGGGACCGCTACCAACTATTTTAAAAATTAGATCTTTTCGGTAAAAACGTGGTTTAATAATAAAATATTCCATTAGTCTCCCCATGCGTAGGCTAGTCTTTGACCTAAAATTAAAGTGGGTAGGCAAATACTCTAGGGGCTTGGAAAGATATGAAATTGAGACCTCCCCACTTTTATGCTATGTAAAATTTTTTGGGATCCCTACCAACTGTTATAAAAACTTAAATTGTTGGATGAAGATGTATAATACCCAAATTTTCTCACATCATATATACTTCATAATTAACTCACTAAATTGCTTTGTCTTCAGGAATCATATTTCTTGTCATAGTTGCTCTTTTAACTTCTTACATGTTAGTGAATAGATAGGAAGAAACTTCTTGAGCTTTGGCTTTATTTTAACAAGTTAAGTGCATGCCAATGTGAGCAACAAATTGCAAGCAGTTTAGTTGATAGATTCATAAAGGATGGGTAAACCCAAACACTTATTGCATGTGCTCTCCTGTCAAGATTAAATTTGTTGTTATCTTAGTGCTACTAACAATGGTTGCAACAAAGTTCTTTAATTGTCCTCCCCCTGCATTAATTGTCTTTCTCAGAGATATTTAGCACATAAGAACTAAGAATTACTAACTATGGAAGATATCATCTCTGCTTGCAATATATGCTTACTATGTGTATGGCTGCACATATATGTTTACATGTGTATATAGATACGGAAATACATATTTTGCAGGATATGTGAAGGTTTGTAGTTTTGTGCCTTTAAATTTGCATGGGGGAGCAAGAAGTACATGGTAGCTCTCCCCACTATTAAGGCACCTGTCTGTTAGGTTAATGATATTATTGAGTAAATGAAGGTTGTCTGGGGGTTTGGCTTCCTCTTTATCTGTTACTTCAGTGACATATGTGTTGAAGGCTTCTTGATGAAACTGTTGCATTTGCTGATTCATATCTGTGATTTTTAGAAGTTGGGGAGAAAGTAACATTTAGTGTTAGAGATATGAACTTCCATAATTGTATAACAACATCAGAGGATCCTTTTGCCTGCCAGTGAGTCATGTGGATGCTTAAATGCTCAAGAGAATGTCTTCCTGTTATTGGATTGGAACATTAACCCATGCATTAAGTCTTGTGGCCCATTATTTTGGTTTTTTGCTCAACTTAGGATTGATCCTGAGACCTAGAACCAATTGCCCTCAAACCCCCAATCCCCTACCTATAAGAAAAAATAAAGAGTCTGGTGGCCGGCTACCCATGATTTCATTTGCTATATATAATTTTGATAAATAACAGCATTATACTGTTGCTGGTAAAGAGGTTTCATTCATTCTACAGCTTTGGCTGGTATTATTGACCATTGTTTAATGTTTTACTGTTGAAGAAGGCATCATTGGTTAGTCATTAGTGGCATTTGTGTATTTTCAAAGAAAGTTGTGGCATATTTCATCTCGATAGGCCATTGTAGTTGTGCATAGATGTTAAACAAGTTAATGTCATGACTAGCTTATAGGACAAATGCAGTCATTATATTAGGTATGAGCATTTTGTTGTGAATTGCAGTGGATGCATGTCATTTTCTGGTAGACTTACATTGTCAAAAGCTTTACTGAGTGTATATGCCTTCAGAGCAGAAGTTTGGCCTTTTAATTACTTTTTCTGTTCCAATGTCACCCAGTTAAACTTTTCTACCTTGAGTCCAGTTCAAGCCACATTTAATTGCCTAGTATCTTGCAGAATTTCACTGCACTTGTTTAACTTCATGCAATACATTGTTGCTGTGGCATTGTTTATCAATTATGCATGTTAGAGGGGGGGTGAAAGTCACCTAATTCGAAGCATGGGGAAAAGATAGGCCTAATGCATATAGATAATCACAACCTAATAGCTTTATCTTCTGGTTAAGAAAAGTGATTATTAAAGTGCCCAAAAAGTGCAAATCTATTGTTGCACCAAAAGTGCTGACTCTTGCCAAAGAGAAGGGCAGCATGTGGACACATTCACTTTCCTGTGGAGATTTGCTCCTCGCTTAATTTATCCATTGTACTTTGAATTATCTTAAGTGCCAAAGTAGAGGTCCTCTATATAGGAGCAGAAGTTAAATTATGTAGGAGGTCTGTTTGTTACTTCAGAAGTTTTAGATGCAAAAGCAAACTTAAAATAAATAAATCCACTTGTCTTGTCATAGTAGCACAAAAAAGGACGGGCTCAATATATCACAGACCTTCACTCTACTTCAAAATTTTCGAGTTCATAGGAAATGTTGTGTATTGCTGAAGACTCTGCATCTGAATTCTTATTAGCAATTCAATCAGGTAAGGGTTCCATTCTACATCATATTTAGTTTTATTTATTGATAAAACATGTTTGACTTGGTGAGGATGAGACAGAGATTTTCTATAGCCTGATTCCTCGAAAGAACTGCTAATTAAATTAAAATACCTGTAGATATCAGTATGTGCTCTCTGGAATATTAGCAATCAGAGAGAAGATCATCTGCCCATCCTGGACAAGATAGAGTGTATAAGTTTATCGATCTTAAGGAGCAAGTTGCCAGAATTGTTGGAAGGATTTTTTTTTTAAAATTTATGTTGTCAACGGCAACACTCCATTAGTTATTATCCGATTGCCCAATGGTCGTGTTGTCATGCTCCAACCTATGCAAGATATGTTTCTGTGGCTTTTCTATTTTTTTATTTTTGTGTTCTTATGAGCTCAAGTTCTCCTTTCTTATCTTCCTGGTTGAATGCAATGTTGGTCTTCCTCCTGCTCATTGATCAAAGAGCATGATGCTGAGAAGAGTAGATGGTCGATGTGATTTTGTATTGGTACTGATCTTCACTGAGTTTCAACTTATTGATATACTTTGCTCTGGGAATATGACTCTGGATGTCAATTGGAATTTTTTGAAATGCAATGATTTTTGTATGCTCCAAGAGCTGGTTCCTGTAGCAGTTTCATCATAAGGCAATGGTATTTCTTGGACGGAATAAATTCTTCTTGAGAGTAACAATTTTGGTGGCATTTACACGTGAAAAAAGTTACTATATTTAGTTAATTGGTTTTGACATGAGTAAAGTATATTTAGGTACAGCGAACCGTGCAATATCATGCTTAATTACAATGTGGTAAATTCATAAGTGCAGAGCTAATGTAGAGTTTTTACTTTTTTGCATGATCAGACGATGGCTCCAGCTCAAAGGAGACGCAAGTGTTTAAAATCATATTCAGAAGATGCAGTGTATTCTGAAAATGACTTTATAAGCAGGTTACATGATGAAATTCTTGTTCTAATTCTGGATAGACTTCCTATGAAGGATGCCCTGAGAACTTCTATGCTTTCAAGAAGGTGGAGGTTTGTGTGGAGGTCCATGCACAAGGTGGACTTTACATATCGCTGGGTGGAAGAAACTGGAAATGAAGTCCTCCCTTCTGTGAGCCAGTTTCTCCGTAGATGTAAGGTTAAGGAGATGAACTGCTTTCGTTTATCTTTTAGGTACAACAGCAGTATGCTTCACCGTATCAACTCATGGATCTCTCTTGCCCTTAAAAACGGTGTAAAAGAACTAGATCTCAACTTCAATGATCTGGAGGATACAAGGAAAAAGGCCATGTGGCGTCATCCTTACTACCACTTCCCTGAATGCTTATATAGCAGCTCGTCAGTAGTGAAACTGGGACTGGCTTTTCTAAAGCTCGATTTGCCTACTCGATTGCACCTTAAGAACTTAAGAGAACTTTCTTTAGATAGGGTAGTATTACCGGATGATGCAATCGAGAAAATCGCCGCAGACTGTGAAAAGCTGGAGCTGTTGTCCCTGACTAATTGCAACATGCGTGGCGATCTCAAAATTACCATTCAACCAAGAGCAGTTCCAATAAAGGTTTCAATTTTGGATGGGTTCATGATGGTGGAACCAAAGACCGATCTCATTATTGATTGTCCAACACTGGGAGGATTAGAATTTCGGGGCGGCATGACCAGGACTAATTTCCTGATAAAAAATGTTCCAGCTGGAGTTGAAGCACGATTTAACTTTGATGAGATGCTTTATCGTCAACGGGTAGTGCTCATCACTGGAGCTGGTCTCTATGGCGCACAGTACGACAAAAACTTGCAGAACCTTCTTAATATTTTTCAGTCTGCTAAACACTTTCATTTCTGCAGTTGGTGTATTCAGGTATGCATCACTATCATCTCACATTATTCTGATCTGTTCTGTATGACCTTTTTGAGGCCACGATCTAATGTAACGACACAGAGTTCCCAAGTGAAGCTGACAATAGGAATGCAAAATGAGAATGCTATTTGCATGTATCTATGGATGACTTCCACCCATATATTTTGGGTGGAGCACATATCCAAATAGCTTGGAAACCATCATTTCTTATGTAATATTTAGTTTGGTGTGTGTTTCTATTACTGTGGATGTAAGAATTTTTCCGGAATGTCCTAAATTGTTATTTTAGCGTTGTGTAAAAATCAGTGCAGAAGTACTATTGAATTAACCTGAGATTTCAAAAGTGTGCATATTTATTACAACATTGGTTCTTACAGTGTCCCCATTTTTGAACCAGATATTATCGGTGAAAAAGATGATGAAACAAGAAGTGGTGATGCTTGGTTCAACCAGTCTTGTGCTGGATACAGGGCTGCTGAAGTGGGAGCTTCCTGGAATCGCCTGCTTGCTGACAGCCTGTCCTAATCTTGAAAACCTTGCTGTGGTTATGGTTCGGCAATCTATGTTTAAGGTAAGGAAGGGAATCATGCTGGATTTACTCCATTAGATTTGATTAGTCACATGTTATTGATTTGTGTTACCAATTGAGATCTTTCATTGTGCTTTTAGATCAGAGAAACTTTTACAAGGAAGTACGATTTTGAAGAGGGGCAATACTGGGAAATCATAGGTCAAGAAACTCTTCCCTGCTGGCAGAGTCTGCGTGTTCTTAAGTTCAAGAACGAGTACGGTGAATACCAAACTTGGGACGAGGGGATGTTCTGTGTGAGGAGCTTCTTCACAGGTTACGAAAATGGCATGAATTTGTTGAAATTTGTGCACAGCAAGGCAGCAAATCTGGAGAGGGTGATCTTCAGAACCAACACAAAAAGCATTACCTATTTGCCATCTGACTTGGCCATTTACCTGTGACATGGTTTTGGTTCGAAGAAGAGCGTACTTGGTTTGTCATGCCATTTGAAAGGGCATGGTTTTAATGTTCTTGTTCGGTTTTTGGATTTGAAAGACTGAGCTACTTTTGTGAGCTAAACTTTGTCGTTTATGGAATCTCTGGAAGCAACGGGATACCCAAGACCTTTATTGAATACTGTTTTGCAGTGTGGGTGACGCACCAATAATAATCGTAAACATGAACTTTGAGTGAGCCTGGAGTTTATGCATTTCACCAGTTTGATAAATTTTTCATGGCATATGCTGATACGTTCTTGCTTTTATGCTAGTTTCTCATCACTGTATCCTTTGCTGCTATGGTCTCTTGTCACATCTGGTATAGTTGAGCTGCTCAAGGATGATATATCTATGGCTTAAGAATGAGGTGTATACTTGAAGGACTTCATGCAGGAATGAGCACCTGATGGTGGTGCCATATAAGCCACTGATTCCGTCATTGGAATGCCTGCGCCAGTAATGTTTTAACCTGCTCTGAGCCACAGAAACAACTTCTTCTTTTCCCCCCGAAAAGTAATTGTCTTTTAGTATTAGGATAAATGCATTGCAAGTTTTAAAACTTATCACGAAAGTACATTTAAGCTTTAAAACTTGTCGGATTGGTCCAATTAAGTTATTCTTTTGATTGTACATTTTAAAATTTTTAAAATTTGATTACACTTTTGCAATAAGTTTTATGACTTGGTTGTATTTTTAAAAGTTTTAAAATTCAATTGTATTTTCATGAAAAATTTTAGAACTTGATTATATTTTTTGAAAGTTTTAGGATTTAATTATATTTTCGTGATAAATTTTAGCATTTTCAAAGGACTTATCCCTTTAGTATTCTAATTCACTAGATATCTTCGTTCTGCACAAGGAGCTTAATCCTTCAACGCCCCCTCTTTCACTTGTTGAGATCTCATAACGAGCTCAATTTTCCAAAGCGTCTAGCATCGTCCGTTACAGGTTCTGCGAGAAACTACAAATTGCACAGTGAGCTTCTGGTGTCGGTTCCTGAGAATAGTGTGTGGAATATTTGCAAGAGAAAAGATAAATCAGAAGGCAATTTCTCTACGACAGAACATGGTACTTCTGCGTGTGATGGATCTGGCAAACTCTTCAACGATGCACAATATAGAACATCCAATTTCTTTATCGTCTTCAGCTTCGATGCATCAAGTAACCTTTCCATTGAACTGCACTAGGAAATCCTTAATATTCTAAACAATTCCAATTCCTTCCAGTCCTCGAATCTTGACTAGTATCGAGAGGTTGACGTGCTTAATTCTTTAAGATTCTTAAGCTTGACAACCCGGCTATTCTCATGAGGAACTCGCAATGGAAGACAGTCAATGCTCTTAAATTCTCTACTACCCTGAGCTCGTCGAGTCTCGTGTCCTCTGGTGAAGATTGATTGAGCTCCACATGTGACAATTCTTCAGGCACGAATGGTGCGACCATTCTATCGTTGACTTGGAATTTATAACTTCCAGCGTTGATAGATGCTGTGGAAGTTATGTGAGTGATTGCAGGTGAAGGCAAGAAAAGACGAGTTTCCTTAGCCGAGGACGTGAACTCAAATCTCTAGGCAGCATGCTGATATTTGCATGAATCGATTTCAAGTTCTCCAATTTTGACAAACTCACGATCATCGGGAACTTCTTTCTTGGTGTTCTCACAATTAACAAGCCTTGCAAAGCCATCTGATAAGAACAAATTGACTAAATTAATCATTGGAGAGGCGTGGGCGATGACGAGTACTGAAAGTACAGGCTGATCAAACTAGCAGAAAGCTCTGGCAACTCTTGAAGCTCATTGCGACCTCGCAAATCAAGTTTCTGGAGAAGAGGGATTATTCCAAATCCCTCTCGTGCTTCTTCAGGGCATTATGGTACAGCTCCATTATGAGCTTGACATCTGACGCCTCCACATTGGAGAAAATGGGCAAAATCTCATTTTCATTCAAGCTTCTCTTGCATTCCACCATTTGCACGAGTTCCTGGAGACACCATATGATGGAAGCATGGCCTTTAGAGAAGATGGGTATCCAGCTGTGGATTGCCCGCAGAAGCCCAACTCCGATCTCTTCAACGAAGCGGAGCTCTTCATCGTCCCTGAAAACGTGGATCCCGGCCTCGTTCATGGCTCCATAGGGGCAATCTGTGAATGTTAGGCGAGTATCTGGTCCTCTGAAGCTCCAAGAACACCTCATAAGCAGTACTCAACGCTGGTCCTGAGTTCGTCCTTTCTCGTGATCGAGGAAGCTCCGTGAGTATTCTGAGGCATAGCTTAGTTGCTTTTAGAATAATTCTGAAGTTGCATAAAAGTTAAAATCTTTGGGCCAGAAATTATTTTCACACAAGAATGCACTATCCACGACAGAGTGGCGCGAACTTCTTGTCTAGTTGAGACCTGCGTGTACAGCTTTGGTGGGTCGTTAACAATTTAACAAGGCCTGAAACTTTGACTCTCCTCTCATGTACGAACGTAAAGAAAAACGTTAGCAGAAGCACTTTCATGAATCTTGGCTATCAAAAGCCAGGTGAAATGGAATGCGTTCGACAGAGGCAGACGTATTGGCCAACCATCTGCAATTAAGTTCCACTTCAAGGAAATTTTGAGTTTTCCTGAACGTGAAAGGGGAGTTAAAAGAAAATTAGAGATGAGCAATGGAAACCTGGAACGGTTTATTTGGCGAAGATTTTGCCGATTCATTCTGCTAGATCCAACGAATCGCCCTTGAGAAAAACTTGTATCGTAATGACTCCCAACATAGTGGAAAATCGAAAGGATTATCACTCAACTGGAGAATTTAGCACCGCAATGCTTTACTGTTATTTCTGGTTTTATCTTTTTTTTGCCATAATTTTGCCATACTATTTCGTGGTTATATAAATTTCTTTGCACCGTGTTTTGATTTCGTTCTTATTTTAACCCCTCCTCTTACTGCCTTTTGGCTTTTCTCAGCAGATAGTCATGTGAAATTCCTGACGATGGCAAGACACCATAATCAATTTACATATGGGCCAAAGGATTAAGCAGCAATGAAAAGATCAATATATGATGGACATGTAATATCTACAAAGCCACAGATTCTCCTGCCCTCGGCGGAAAATGCTTGACGTTTGAAGTATCTTCTTACACTGCACGCCACAAGATAATGCCAGACTTATTCTTGGATTACCCTAACTCCATGGAATTAAAACTAGCAATATGCTACTCCAAGACCAGAAAGATATATAGAACTCAAAATATAAGGTTAAAAGTGATTTTATGTTCGAAAATTGCATGCTTTTCTCCGACAATGTTTCCAGGATACTCAACCTCCAAAGATGAACAGCCTGCTTGCACCATCGGAGGGATATCAACAGTTAACATATCGACTCAACTATGTAAGGCATGTAATACATTGTAGTGATTGTTACTTTTGTCAGCGACAAGATGGTCCTTATTTCAAATACCCGTCAAATGTTTGCCAAGCAACTATATAATGATCCTGGGATAACATCCCGTCCTTTCACAGCCTGTGTGGCTGTCCTAGACAAATGATCAGACCGCTGAACCAGGTAGCTGATATCAGTGTGTTGGATCTGAATTCCAGTACATATCCTTTGTACATCAAGACAACATATACTGGAAAAGAATCTAACACCTGATCATAATTAAGCATGCACAATGCATGTCTACATAAATAGCTCCTTAAATTAAAACAGCTACAGAGGAAAGGGAAGTTCTTGCTTTTTGTCATACATTTCTTAGGTAGGCCTTGCGTTACCCCAAGGCAAGGAGACATCATCACAAGAACTAGTGGCATGCTTTGAACACTCAAGTCTCTAGACCTTAAATCATCAAGTACTTCCTTCCACTGCTTTCTTTGCAAGACCAATCTGCACAACTTGAAAAAGACTTTCAAAGAAGCCTGCTGCAGCACGTTGCTACTGTCACACCCAAAACTATCCAGAATGGGGATGACACAGCCGTCCTTCCACCCGTATGATGCAGCCTCAAACCACTAAAATCCAACTCCCCAAAATTCTCATTATTGATATTGCTCTCGTACTATCAACGCTAGCTGAAGAACTTGAAAAAGATTGAAAAGATTGAAAAAGATTGGAAGATAAAGGGGTGAGCAACCATAGTTCAGTGAGTAGTACTTCTCTTCTAAGCGGATCGAACATTCACTATGCACATTTACAAATATAATATCACCATTCATCAATCCCAATGCTAGAGTATATACGCAAATGATCAAAAGTAAATAAAATCTTTCCAACAAACATTTTTATATGTATAAATCGATAATAATATCAGTTCACAATAACAAATCAACTATCAATGGTTTATTCCATTGATTAATCCTATTTAACCGCACGTCGATGGTCCATTTCATCGACTAATCATTAATCATATGTCAATAATCTACTCCATTGATCAAACTCATGCTTAAATATCTATCCATGTCATGCATAACGCCTATGACAAAGCAATCAAGATTCCCCTCTTGATTAGATTTTTACCTATTGTTAACCTAAATTAGTATGCACATACCTACAAACCCTTTATCGGGTTCACAATGCTCGATCGTCATCCTCCAATACCAATCCATAAATAATCTCACCTATTAGAATATATTTCACAAATCAATTATCAACTCACAACTTAGCTCATCCACCAGAAATACTTTTCATAAAATATTCTGAAATCAGTTTAAAACTTGTCTCATAAATCTATTTTACAAACCAAATCAAATTAAACATATACTCAAAGTCAAGAGCTTTTCGTAAAAAGTTTTTACAAACCCATAATATATAATATTTTTCAACTTCATTCATCAGATAAAATATATATTTCCACCAAATAATTTCACACCATTCATTAATACCAAACAGTAGTAAATGTTCGATCCAAATTTTATATAACAAACATACTTATTCATAACTCATAGTATATCAAATCTTTATCATTTTGAAGACATGAGTTTACAAATTCTTAAAAGAGATAGAACCACTCACTTGAAAAAGCCAAAAATCAACTATTTGAGTTAATGCACTCATATTCCCATCAATTAATCGAAAATTATATCAAAATCAGGTAATATGCTACCCTAACTAGCGACTCGATTAAATTATGCTTATTCGTTGATAAAGCGACATAGCCGTTCGCAATGCAGAGCTTGAGCGCGCAACTTGGTCACGCCATAACCCTCTTACAAAATCCCATTTCAAACATACTTACAATCAATAAAATGCGCTTTAAATGTACTACAAGAACCATAACTAAGCCAGCTCAAAATCAAGTTGAAAATCAGCAAAATATGGCCCCGAAGCGTTGGACACGCATTGTTTATCACGTGCGAAAAACTTTGAAATTTTGTTTCAAGTAAATTGTAAGCTCAAATTGAGATCATAAAATACTATAAGTTCAATTACTGACCGGCGTAGTATTAATTCGGCTTTGATAAGTCGTACGGATCATGAGCGCCCCAAAGTATTCTTCTTTCCCCGTTTCTTCTTTCTGCTTTCGCTTCTCTCCTTGAGCCCCTTTCTTTCCCTGTTTCTCCTGCGTTCTCTCTGTCTCTTGAACTGAAGTCCCTCTTTTTCCTCTTCTTTTTTACCGTTGAACTCTTATTTTTCTTTTTCTTTTTTTACTTTTGACTTTAAAACCCATATTTGACAGGCCACCCTTCCATCTTATAAGGGAGATTGGACAAATCCCATCAAAGTTTCGGGAGTGGGTTTCGACTTCCAGACACTTACATCAGAACAAAAAAAAAAAAAAATAAAAAAGTAAGACACTCACGTCAGAACAAGAAAAAAAAGTGCAGGCACTTATAATTGCCTCACTGAGAACCGTCCCGTCCAGCAAATAAAGCGTCCCTAGAGTAAACTGGGGCCCACTTCTCAGGAGCTTTAGTTCATAAAATGCCCGAAGCCAATCTTGATCCTTAAAGCCAAAACGCTGCATGATTTCTTCCCAGGAAATCTCCAACTCCTCAACTTTGATATCGTCACTGTGCTATCTAGAGTTGGCCGTTGGAATCTCGCAGTCAATGATCTGCACTCGTTGCATCTTTGTGAAGCTGGTGAGGGCCTTTATAGTCACTTGACCTCCACGTAATCAATGATTACACGATGCTCCCACCTTGGGCAAATGTAGGGATTCACAATGAATAATGTCCAACCTCTTCAGCTTCTGCAAACTCGACAGATCAGGTAGGCTTTTTAGGGAATCACAATGGCCAATGAAAAGACCTTGCAACATCTCCAATTTCTCAGAACCTGGAATTTCAGTCAGCTTCGGGCTATCTGACACCCACAAGGACTTGAGCCCCTTCAAGTGTGATAGAAATGATAGCCTCTCAAGGGACATGCAGTGAGTCACTGTCAATGTCCGGAGATTCTTTAGCTGTCCAAGTTCATCAAAGTGAATCTCTTTAAGCCCAGACATTCGGATCGTTAAATGGTGCAAATTCTCCAAGTAGGAAAGAGATGACCATTTTATGGGTGACTTGAAACCTAGAAGGGTAAGACTTTTGAGACTGGATGGTAATTGCATCGGAGAATCAGGGTCAAAGCAAGATATTATGAGATCCTGGAGCCAAGAAAGGGGAGACAGATCGGTTAACCTTAGTGGTATGTAATCTGGAATAATTATTTCCAACTTCTTCAGTCTAGTTAACCTTACAACCCACTCTATGTTCTGAGCTTCTACTTGCCCTCTTCCCACTCGTGAGTCGAGTTTGAAATAATCAACAATGGTCAGGCCAACTAAATTGGTCAAGTTGGAAAGGTCTGGTATTGTTTGCCACTCCGAAGCTGTAAAGTCCAATGTAGTTAAACTCGTGGGAAGCCTTGGCAACTGTTGAAGATCACAATTTTGTAAATGAAGTTCTTGTAGATGAGTAAGCTGATCAATAGTTGTCGGCAATCTAATAATAGGGCTAGTTGATAAGTCTAGGATTCTCAAAGAGGATAATCCAGATATTTCACTTGGGATTTCAGCCTTTAAATCTATACAACAACTGGCAAGCAGCTTTTCAAGATTCCCCATCTTCCCAACGGCCTTCGGTAGCTGACTTATTTCAGTCCCATGCAGATTTAATACCTTCAACATTTTAAGATTCCCAATAGAATCTGGTAAATCTGTAATTTCTGTGAGAGAGAGATCCAAATCGAGCAATGATTCTATTCTCCCAATCGAGTCCGGTAGCTTTCGTATCTTGCTGCAACTCATCCTTATTACCTTTAACGCCGTAAGATCTCCAATAGATTCAGGTAAATCTGTAATGTTTGTATAAGACATATCCAATTCATGAAGTGACTCCAGTCCACCAATTGAGTCCGGTAGCTTCCCTATCATGATATGTTTTACTCTCAATACTTTCAGTCTTTTCAAGTTTCCAATTGATTCAGGTAACTCTATCAGTGAATTCAATTCTCCAGTTGAGACTGTACTCTTTCTATTACGTCTTGCTGCAACCTCCAAATTCAAAAAAAATTCTGCTGGCCACTCCTCCATACTATTGCATCCATTAATTTCCAAGTAAACTAGGCACTCTAACTTTCCAATGGAGCTGTCAATCTCAACTAAGCTTTTGCAACCTTCAAGAATCAATCTCTCCAATTTTGAGAATGTAGAGAAGTTAGGCATTCTAGTTAAGTATCCGCAGCGTGTGATACTTAGAACTTTCAAATGTTTTGCCACCTGTAAAACAACCAGAACTCGTGAAGAGTAAGAGCAAATATTAATAATGCAGCCGCACACTAAATGACTGTGTACCTTGATTTGATCCCATCCACTCCAGCATTCAGTTATGTCGATTCCTGAAAGCTTGAGAACAGCCAAATTCCTCAATTTAAGGTTGGTTGCCTGAAATTCTGCTGGACAATGATACCATGAGAGCCATCTTAAGTTTGAGAGAGTATTCTCAAAGTCTCCCACGAGTTTTCCGCCAATTAATTTAAGGAATCTTAGATTTACCAGCCTTGCAATTTGTTCACATTTAATTTGACTTGGTGCCTCGAGACTGAGTGCTTCTACCTTGTCAGTTCCCTAAAATTGAAATATATTAGGATGATGAGAGTTCAAACTGACAAAAGAGAAAGGAGTGCACATTACAATCTACTCTTAATACAGGATATACATGAACTGCTTTTCCCCTTGAAAACATTCCGAAATACTGGTGTCGTTACCTCTTTTTCCAGGACTACGTTTAGAGCAACCTCAGGAGACCACAACCTACTCTGTCCTCCTGGACTTAGGCGGTTTTCTTGGTGGACAATCTCCCTTCCGAGGTCTCTAAGCTGGTCATGCATCCATATTTTATCATGGTCAATAATCTTTATCAAAGACATATGCATGAGTACGGCAATTCCACTCCCTGGATAAAATTCGCAAGCATCCCAAAAATGATCTGCGTCGTCATTTCGTTCGTCAATGAAGAAACATGCGATATCAAGAAAAATTTGTTTTTCCTCGTGAGTTAATGCTTCATAACTAATCATCAACTTTTTCTGGACTTCGTTGTGAGGCATTTTCTGTAACTTCTTCAGTGTGTCTTTCCATATCATGTCGCCTTTTTGGTGAAGAAACGAGCCGACAACCTCGAGAGCCAAAGGAAGTCCTCCCATAGATGCAATGACTTCGGTTGAAAGATCAATTAAATCATGTGGAGGAAAGTCTGTTTTGAAGGCGCACATGCTGAAAAGTTGAAGAGCATGTTCGGGACACATTTCCCTCATTTCATAAAACTTGTGTCTCTCCTCTTCGGCTGCCAGAAAACTTGTGTCTCTAGTTGTAATGATAATCCTACTTTCAAAACCCAACCAATCAGACTTTCCTCCTAGTTGTATGAGTTGGTTCCCATCATCAATGTCATCAAGAACGATGAGAACTTTCTTGTTAAGAAATCTTTCTTTGATCATGTTTATCCCATCGTCAATGTCATTGATTTCTAAGGATCTTGACTTCAGAATGTCAGACAGTAGTTGTTTTTGCAATTTCACAATGCGTTGCGATGATTCTCGCACGTTTGAGAGGAAACTACAGCTTTCAAACTGAGAATATATTTTGTTGAAGATGACCTTAGCAAGAGTTGTTTTGCCGATCCCACCCATACCGTGGATTACAACTGACCGTCCATCCATAGAGTTGGCATCCAACAAATCCATCACAGCTTCCACTTGATCGTCCATTCCAAGGAAATGATCAGGCAAACTCCTCTGCCTTGTTTTCAACTTACTTAATACCTCTAGAACAATTGCATTGATAAGCTCACCTTGGCTGCCATTTTCATGAAAAAGAAAATCTCTGTAGATCAATAATAAAAAAACCCCTCAAGGTCAGGGAATGTAGTGCTGTGCAACTATCTACCACATAAGTTACAGTTAGATCAGTTAGCTAATCAAATGCACGGTGAGAAAAGCATCTTCGGGGGTATTGCTGCATGAATAGGACTAGCAAATACATTTTACATGCTCAAAAAGCCTCATCATTTGATGCAAAATTGAGCGCTCTATGTGGAACTAAAAGCTCGGCAGCAACTATAGCCTACATTTCAAGAGTCCAAATAAAACAGAGAAGGTCGGGATTTGAACCTACGACAGTTGAATATATCAGTGAACTTTTAAAAGATGAATGAATGAAAAAAATAATCCGGAGTCAGGAAACCCTTCAAGAAGGAACCGCTATTGCCCGCATCTTTCTAGGAAGTGTCTCGTTCATGGGATGGAGAAAGAAAAAGTCGCTTTACAGGACTAAAGGAAATATGAGATGTCAAAAGTAATCATCTAAATGAAAGTTTAGCACTTCAGATCCTTACGCTCTATCATTTACGTCCCATCCTCTGATCCTAGCAACCTCTTTCAGAGCCTCCCTCCACCGCTGCACCTTCACGTCACCAAACTTCACCTCGTGCTCCTTCAGGGCATTATTGTACAACTCTGTTTTGAGCTTGACATCTGACGCCTCCACATCGTAAAAAATGGGCAAAATCTCCTTCTCTTTCGAGCTTCTCTTGCATTTCATCATGTGTGCAAGTTCTCGGAGACACCATGTGCTGGAAGCATAGCCTTTAGAGAAGATTGGTATCCAAATTTTGGAGCTTTCAATTGCTTGCAAAAGCTTGCCTCCAATCTCTTCGCCAATGCGGAGATCTTCATTGTCTCTGAAAACGTGGATCCCGGTATTCCTCATGGCTTCATAGAGGCAATCGGTGAATGTTAGACGGGTGTCTAGCCCTCTGAAACTCAAGAAAACTTCATAATCAGCAGACATTGTCGCTGCGCTTGAGTTCATCCTTCTCTACGTCAACGGAGCAACGTGAGCACTTTGAGTCTACAGCTTAGTTGCTTTCAGAATAATTCTGAAGTTGCCTAAAAGTCAACTATGCAACGCGATAATGCATCTAGAATATCAATGGCAATGTGACAGAAACTTCCTGTCAAGTTGTAACGTGCGTACACAGCTTTAGGTGGGGCGTTGACATTGGGGCTGGCTGAAACTTTGATTCCCAATCTCCCACATTAGAAATGAACAAAAAGAGGATATTCCACGTCGACTAGAGAATTCGCCAGTATAAAATCTGTCTTATTCTTATTTCTGTTTTTCCCCCTTTTTTTCCACAATAGGTATGTGAACGGCTAATGTCTAACAAGTTCAATTAGAAAAATAGGAAAACTCATAACAGCATTGACAGCAGACTCTTGCACTGGGTTTTGCTTTCTTTCTCCTATTTCCCCCTCATCTAGCTGCCTTGTGCACTTTTTCAGCGAATAATCAGATAACATCCAAGAATGGAAAGATAACCAATTGACTAGCAAACACAGGCCAAAGAGATTGAATACCAATTAGAAAGATCAAAATATGATAGGAATTTCAAATCTACAAAACCACGAACTTTGCTATCCCTGGTGGAAAATGCTTGACATCCAATGGATTTATTTTACATCACATGCCATAATATGATGACAAACTCATTCCTGCAGTGCCCAAATTTCATATTTTTTAACCAGCAGGATGCTAAACGGTGGTGATCGCTGGGTAGGGGCAAGCAGGGCCAGGCCCCAAGGTTGGGCGTAATGTGTCGTCCAGACTGAGCTCGGGTCAAAGATGAACGGGCTGGGCTTTATTATGTAAGACCATTACGCAAGCCCACCCACTTACCTCGGCCTGGGCAGGCCGAGTGAGCTGCCTACCCGTTGATCACCTCTAATGCTAAACCAAGAATGAATAGATATACAGGACATAAAATATAAATCTAGAAATAGGTCAGGAGTGGTTTTTTACGATATGAATGTGAGCTTTTCCCCGAGAGAAATTTTCCAGTAATTCATCCTTCCAAGATGAACCACTCGCTTGCACGATTGAAGATGTATGAAGAAATTCACAAACAAAATCAGAAACGATACCAACTCAACTATGCAAAGAATTTTATACATTGAAGTGATTGTTACTTTTATCAGCTACAAGACGGACCTTATTCAAAGACTCTTTAAATGCTTGCCAAGCAACCATATAATGATCCTGGGACATCATCCCTTCCTCCACAACCCTTATGGCTTTCCTATACAAATGGTCAAACCACTGAACCGGGTTACTAACATCAATACTGTTGGACCCAAATTCCGGTACATACAAGCGCTTAAAATCCTTCCTCCACCGAGACAATATGTACTGGAAAGGAATCTCCTCCACCTGATTGTAATTAAGCACGCATAACACATGTCTACATAAATAGCCCTTGAAATTAAAACAGCTACAGACGCAACGAACTTCGGTTCCCGCTTTGTCATATATGACATCAAAGTGCCTGACATCTTCCAGATCACCATCACCATCTCTTTCTTTCACCAAGTACGTCACAATCGGCCCACCCACATGAACTTGGGTTACACCAAGGCAAGAAGACATCATCACAACTTCATCTTGGAATTTGGTAAAGATTGCTTTAGTATACAACTTGGAGAGCTGCAACTCATAGTGAGATGATGTTTTCAACATGGCACTTAAGTCCCTAGACTCCAAATCATCAAGAAGTTCCTTCTGCTTCTTCTGTTGCAAGAACGATTCATATGTCAAGAGAAATTCTTTCAAAGAAGTCTGCTGAAGCACATCACCATCAAAGAACAGACTCTTAGAATTGCCTCTGTGAAAACCATTCTGTCCAGCCAAAAAAGTGTCCTTCGAGTAAACTGGGGCCCATCTCTCTCGAGCTTCATACAATGCCTGAAGCCACTCTTGATCCTTGATGCCAAAACGCCGCATAATTTCTTCCCAGGCCATCTCAAACTCCTCAACTCTAGGAATGTCATAAACTGTGCTATCCAGCAACGTGAGAAATGCCTCAGACTCCTGCATAACTGTCACCTTTTCACGAATGCTCTGCATCACATATGACAGCGAGAGACGATGGTGAGCCCTTGGAAAGACCTCAGCTATTGCATTTTGCATGGCCTGGCACTGATCAGTAATGATAGTCTGTGGAGGTCGACCTGACATGCATGTAAGCCATGCCCTAAATAGCCATATATATGTCTCTAAGCTTGAGTCTGAAATCAAAGCACAGCCAAGCAACACATTATTCCCATGGTGATTAACTCCAACATATGCAAAGAGAGGAATCTCACAATTATTTGACAGGTTCATTGTCTCAAACACAACCACATCACCGAAGTACCCATAGGCAGCCCTGGACCTCGAATCAATCCAAAATACATTCTTCAAATACCCTTCATCGCCAAGATCCATCAGGTAAAGAAAATTTGGATCTACAAGCTGCATTTGATTGAAGAAATCATGCATCACTTGAGCATCTCCTTTATTAAGCTTTAAACGCTTGGCCCTGTCAAAGCCGGTTTCTCTCTCACAGGAGTATGAGCTTCCACAACCCATAGTATCTATGACTGGCGTTCGATACAGTTTGATTGTTCGAACTTCCACATCAAGATTTGGTTCCAGTTTATGCTTAGCACCAGTATCCATCCTCTTATGTGACTTCGAGTTTTTTGCTCTAAGAGGATCAAATGAGTGGTTGTGCTCAAGCTTGACTTCATCTACCCTCCACCGGTTGGAGTCAACTAGTCTCAACCTTATCATTGCCAGACAACCTGTCCGTGTTTCCTTTCTTCGGCTGCTTGCTTCTTTGATAGTTTTGAAACCCTCGCAGTTGCAACAGAGAACTGCACCACGTTTTTCTTTGCTATTCCGCTTAGTCCATGAAGACTTCACTCTAATAGCAAACCCAAGTTCCTTTGAGTATGTATTGTAATAATTGTAAGCATCGTCATATGTATCGAACTCCATTCCTACAAAAGGTGGAGGGTATTCCTTTACATCAGATGTGCCATTATGAACATCAGTGCCGACTGAACCATCCCTCACAATTTCTTCTTCTTCCTCCTCCAAAATCTCAAGCCCCTGCTCAACGCCATTCAACTCAAGCACTTGCTGGCCATCATTCAATTCAAGATCTTGCTCACCGCCATTCAGCTCAAGCTCATGTTCACCATCATTCAATTCAAGTTCTTCCTCGCTATCATTCTCAATCTCATCGCCATCAATCTCAAGGACATGAACTTCTTCCTCAATTAGTTCCTCGCTGTCTGGAGAACCTTGTTCTACCTGCAAAAAGAAAATGAGAAGAATTATCAACCCACTAATTGGTGTCACCATGAATCACTTGATGAAAAAGCAATTCAATTATCACTAATTTTTTTAATACTTCTCCTTTGACATAAAAATAAAAGTCACTTGACAGCACATCTATGCAGTTTTCTTACTATCATTGTCTTTGACTTCTCCCTCATTACTATTGATTAAAATAACCAACCAATTAAACAAAACACTCACACTGCAACATGCTAATCGAACTTACTGTGATGAAACTGCTAGGTTAATCTCTTCTGTGAATGAGAGGAGCATTTCTGCTGCTTAATTTTCATAGAATCAATTGCAGGTTTTGTACATAATTTTGTAATGGCCAATACATATTACATCAGTGAGGCTCTTTATTAGGGGAAAAGAACTTTTTATACTGTACGTTATAGTCCGATTTTCGCTAAGATGTTTGAATTTGAATTGAGATATAGGGTATGATTGTTCAAAATCTTCAAAATCTTACTCATGGATTTTCCCACCAAAACAAACACATATTGACTTTAAATTTTTTTATGAGAATTAATATATTTCAAATGACTTTAAAAGTCCATGTGTATAGATTTCTAAAGATTTCAAGTAGCCAACATAAAATAAAAGTCAAGTCTCAAATGCCAAAAAGTATAAAGCAGAAAGTATAAGATCTAAATGGACCCTGAACACTTAAAAAAAGGTAAGAATTGTCACAAGACAAGAACAGAAGGCTGAAGGAGTAACTGTTATTTGCAGAACTATGCACAGATGCACAATGGAACCAAAACAACTGAAACGCAGCCTCCATATACATGAAGATAAGAAGAGTATCATGCTTACTGAGATATTGAGGTTACGGCTGGGTGAGAAGGCCTTGTTGCTTGGTGAAAGATTGCTATCACCACTCATACTTTCCAGGAGAAATCATAGTCGTGAACACACCTGATCAGCGAAAAAGATCGATGATTATCAACTCTGACTCTAAATTTAAGTTACTTCATTATGCTCACAAATGCTTCTAGATTTCCTTCTCAAAGATGTGTCCAATAAGCTTCTTGAATGTCGTTTACATGGAGCTACATGTTGCAAAACAATCTTATTTCAAACATCACACACAATTTCTCCTAAGCATTCACATCTCTTGATGTTATCGATATTGAACCCACATGACACTGGCCTAGTGGCAATATCAGTTATGGCGAGTACTAATTTGCAGGATAGAATCATTAGAACAAAAATCAAAGAAAATGATTAACTCCATCAAAAGAATACTTGTATGTATCCGTGACAAGAGTAACCCAAAATTGACACCCCATTACTTAGGACAGACACAATTTGTACCCATATTTCCTTACACAAGAATCATATGCCTCTTTCATAAAATCCAGATTCCTGCTCAACTAATTTTATTTAACAGATATTAAGCTAAGATGATATATCTTCACGACACCCTGCTAAAGTAAGACACTAATTCCACTGAAATCACACCAAACTCTTTAGCATTAGTCTTGCCCTGCTCAGCCCATAAGCGCAACACCAAAACCACCTCACGGTGAAAGTAAACAACTAAATACAAAACCCGGCATGATCATAAGCAAACTAGACAATATAGATGGAGGTGCAAGTGCAGTTTGATCACTTCTAGCCATCATAAATTAATCATTGACGTAACATGATCATGACATCATTAAATTAAAACCATTTCCAATAGCATAACAGCTCTAAAAGAATTAGCACACGAGTCTAATTGAATTACGACAGCTTCGTGATCTAGATCCTACTATAACTTTCAACTCCAGCAACGGGGCCCCAAACTTTGGCTTAAGATTTGCAGCATATAATTGATATCAAACGAGAAGCCTGAATATTCGAAAAGAACGCGACTTCCTGCGACAACGCAATACCAAGATGAAAAGGATCAAACTGCCCATCAGTCTGACCCCAAAAAACTGGAGCAACCAAACGTTGACCGTATTCGATTGCGAATGCATCTAAACGGTCGACGAGCCTTCCAATTCAAGAGATTCTAGACACAACGCTGAACCAAAAGAAAGGACAACAATATCAAACAGCCCACCAACGAACCCAAAACCTCGGAATGAGCGGATGAATCACGACAACCATCACAACCGATTAACAAACTGAAAAAAAAAAAAAAAAGGAACTGGGCGACCGTCGGAGAACCGAGCGAAGGTACCTGGGAAATTCGGGTCGCGAGAGAAACGACGCCGAAACGGAAGGCACGGGTGAAATCCGGAAAAGGGTTGTAAGAAAAAAGGAAGCTTCGATTCGTCGAGGCTTGAAGATCGCACATTTTTTGGGAGTTTGCACGAGCTGCGAGCACTGTGACGAGCAGTATAGTCAAGAGAAGATGCAGAGAGAGAGAGAGAGAGAGAGAGAGTTTTGAAGGATTGAGTGTCGGGCTGGACAAATGGACCGGGCTTGTGAGAATTGATTACCCCAAATTGATAAATTTTTGTTTCTTAAGTTTTTTTAAAATTCTTTTTAACTAAAATGATAAAAAAAAATGACTTGCCTCCCTTGTGAAATGGTCGGTACCTAATAAGTTGACATGGTATGTACGGTAGTTGTTAGCACAGCTTGTGGAGACGACTTTTCTCGAGCACTCTAAGGGTGGATTTGGGAACTACTTTTGGGAAAAGTCTTTAGAAAAATGCAAAGGCCTTTGAATTAAAGATGTTTTCCGAAATGCAAACTGTTACCGGCGACCTCCCTTGTGGTAAAAAAAAATTATCAAAAGAAAAATTAAAAAAATTGACCTAAGCAAGGGCGGCGGTTCTTCGGCGACCTCTCCGGTGACCGCCGACAACCTCCGGCGACCTCCGCGACCCCGGATCTGGGGGGCGGTGGTCGCGCGACGCCGTCGCGACCTCCGGCAACCCCGAATGGGGGCGGCTCGCGCGCGACGCCTCCTCTTCCTCCGACGACCTCAATCCGGAGCGTCGAGGTCGCGCAACGCCGCCGCGACCCGCCGCTCGAGCCTCCAGCACTAGATCTGGTCGCGACCCGGACTTGCGACCGGATGGGTCGCACGGCCCCCGCAAGCTCCGTGCGGAGGTCGCGGTGCGGCGGGCGACGATCGCCGCGGCGACCGCATCTGGTCGCACCAAATCTGCGACTTGCGGAGGTCGCTTGAATCTCCGACGACGATCGCGTAGGTCACGCCGTCCCTCCAGCAGCCGTCGATCCGGAGAAGATGAACAGTGTCCATACAAGGGCACGCACCCGGAAAAACAAAAAATCGCGAGGACAATTTTGGAAAAAAAAAAAAGTGAACAAAGATTGCGTGGGCGATGCGAGAAAATTTGAAAGCCCAAGGCGGTCTTCACACTGCCTTGGCTTTCAGCCTTGCAAATGTTTGCTTTCCCATTAAGAGACTTCGAAAGTGGTTTCCCAAACACCATTTTTTTGGCCCAAGGGGCTTTTGATGCCCAAAACTCCTTCGAAAGTCACTCCCAAACGCAGCCTAAGCCCCGTTTGGTTAGGCTTTCCCAAAAGGGCTTTTGGCCTCTTAGGAAAAAAAATTTGTGTTGGGCAAAACTTTTGAATGTTATTTTGCGAAATGTGGGCATTCCAAATGCTCAAAACCCAATGCTGGGGTAGGGTTGTTTTGAGCATTCGGCATTCTCCCAATGCAAGCTCTACTATTCACGTGTCGTTCATCTTCTTCCCCATGACTTCTTCGAGTTCTTCGCCGGCCCCGCGCCGCCTCTGTCGTCATCGACGCCACCTCCGCCTCCGCCGTCGACGCCTTCCTCTTCTACGACAGATCCATCCCCTTCGACGAGCGCGAGCAGCACCACGTCAACTCCTTCGACTCGCGCAAACCAAGTCTCGGGCCGCCGAGATCCGGCGGTCCGAGGCCGATCCGGCCTTCACCCCCCTCGACCAACCCGACGGCCCTCCCGCCCCGCTCGTTCGGGACGCCCCCAACTTCGAGTTCTCCACCGGCCCCACCGCCACCTCCGCCTCCACCGTCAACGCCTTCCTCTTCTGCGGCAGATCCATCCCCTTCGACGAGCGCGAGCAACACCGCGTCGACTCCCTGGCCTCTACGACCATAGACGACGGCATGCGTCACCTGAGGTTGCAACCTTAGGCAACCGATCTGGCCGTCCGACGGTTGGCCGGTGTTTAGCCAGCCACCGGATTTAACTTTCAGATTAAAAAAAGAGTAAAAGCCCATTACAAATGTGATTTTTGCCAAACGGTATCTATGCCAAGTAACATTTCAACGCTATAATTTATCAAACAGTATAGCATTTCGAGAAACCCATTCTCTCAAAGATATTTGCATTCTCCCGAGGGCATTTCCCCAAGGCTGAACCAAACGGGCCCAAAAGAGTCGAATAAGAGCCTCAGTGGACCGGAGATTATTGACAGATTAATGAAAATGCCAATATGGCTGTGGCCAAAGAAACAAAGATTGCAATGCTTCATTCTCCTGCAAGCCAGCGACAAACAAATTGAACCTCGGCAACGAACTGCAAACTTTACCATACCATGACCAAATTAATCAGAGTGTATGCATATAGAGGTCATCGGATAGACTCGAATAGTAAAACCCAATCCAACAACCTAAATATGGAATTACATCGTTCAGATTGTACTACAGAAAGTGGCAATCAAGTTCACATCAGATATCATAGCCGCGAGGAAAACCTTCCCAAATTCACCAACGAAAGTGAACGACTGCACATTAACATTACTTACAATAATATGCATGGTCCTGCCCTTCGATCCTACCAAAAGCGGGCATGTGCAAGAGACCCGGTTCATTAATAACTAAACGATATTTACTTAGCTCGCTTCTTTGGCTTTTGGCCGTTCCTAGCCGGTTGAGCCTTCTTGTTCGTGGCCTTTTCTGGACCTTTTTCATTCTTGACTGCCCCTCTTGTTCTCTTTTTCTGCTCATTCTTGCCATTACCATATGCACTCTCATCTTCCTCGCCTATGTCAGCTTCATCACTTTCATCATCGCTTTCCTTGGGTTTCCTTCTTGTGGATGATTTTCCACCTTGACCTCTAGGCTTGTTGGCCTTCTTTGACTTGGCAGTTTCTTTTTCTTCCTCAATTGCTACACCACCATCATCGTCCTCATCCTCCTCCTCCTCCTCCTCCTCCTCCTCCTCCTCCTTGCCACGCTTATTTCTCTTTGAGGTTTGCTTTCCTTTTTTATTGGCAGCATTTAATGCATTAGCTCCATTTAGCTTTTGCAGATCAGGTACATATGCAGTCGTCTAGGACAGAAAATCAAGGTCCATCAAATTGACTATGTGATTAAAAGCAATTTGGAGAGATAAAAGAGAAGTCGTTTTGAAAATGACATACCCGGCCACCGGCAGTGATAAAATCAATTCTTTTGCCTGCAGAAACATTAACAACTGTAACAAATCTTTCTTCGTCAACACAAACAAATTTTTCTAGATTTAATTGGCCACCCAATCAGAGAACTAATGGGGTCAAACCGTTGTTTGGTTTTAGTCAAGGTCAAACAGAGACAATATCAAACTCAAAAGCCTAAGTTCATAGCCAGGGATTGCGCAACCTTTTCCATCTTAAATAAATGCTAAGTTCGAAACCAGATGCCTGCATGAACATGCTCTTTATCTTCAGATGGACGAATTCATTCAAGGTTTGATCAACGGTTCACAAGGTCAACCAGATTAAAGACTGGTTGTGGACATTCTGGTTTTCAAGGGATAGTGGACAAGTCCTAGGGCCAGGCCAACGTTCGCTTGTCCAGTCTGACTTGTATGTAAAACAACGTCAATAAAATTTGAATATGGCATAGGACTATGATGCAGAAGAGAACCAATATACAAGTACATAGACATGCTCGTGGAGGATTTTTCACATGTGCCTCTCTTTCAATATACAACCACAGGAAGCATGGCACAAAAAGGAGCAAAAAGAATGGATATCATTGACTAAGGCTAAATAATAACTCATGTAGCCACAATTTTCACAAGAAAAGAGTCAAACCATCAACAAAAGCCTTGCCCGGCTTCTTTTCCCTGGAATGGAATATCCAATTACTAGGGTATTGACTACTATCTGCCCCAACTTCAATTGCTTTCTCAATGACCTGTGAAACCAATTATACTGTCATGATGGTTCATGAATATTAAGAATCTTACCATTAACATTTCCGGGCTTTTTGCCCCACCGAAAATGAAACAACCACTCAAGGGGAAAGAGGCTGCAATTTGCATCAACTTGAACAGCAAACTGAATAACCTACATGTAATTCCTCTATTTTCCCATAAATGTTATTCACATCATGGAGCCAATCTAAGCAAGAGAGGGATGTAAAGAAGAATGTTTAATCTCCTACCTCGTTGATGCACTTGAGTAATGTCGCACAGCTTTCTTTTGGAAGACTGGAGGCAGGTTCCAGAGGATGAATTTTTGCCTGTTACAAACTAGAAAATATTTAACTATATAAAGGAGAATCAGAGTAGAAGGCCACAAAAATTTACAATCTGAAAATTATAAAATGAAGAGAAAGCAATGAACTCTATGGGCCGCAAAGGTACACAGAACTACTAAGAATCCTTCAAATAGATATAAGAAAGATAAATGACCTGGTATAGCACTTCATCAGCAACCCAATTGCCAATACCAGCAATAAAGCTCTGTGAAAATTAAAGAGTCAAGATCCAGATACGTTAGACAGAAAACAAAAAAGAACCTGTGAAACAATAAGCAAATGTTGAAGCAGACAGTACTAAAATTAACAACCTGAATTATACTCTATCACAAATTACTCCATGACATCAAGGAAAAGTTCCATGCACCATATTGACTTATAATGACAAAACAATAGCTCTAAGATCCAGAAGAAATAGAAAGAATTAATCAATACAACAAATTCCAGATTAAACTTTTTGTCCCTCCCCCAAAGGCTCAACCATTGTAATTTTCATTATCTATATTTGAATATTAAATCTTCTATCATGCTGAATGGAATTTCCCTTCAAGCACACATTTCAAAGGAGAACCAAAGAGTTCCAAACCACACTGTAATCTTAACGACAACCTTTTGGGTTATACTATATAAAACGAACTCTTTTGACCAGGCTTCGAAATTTTAAAATCATATTCTCCTCAAACAATAAGCTTGTGAATCAGAGTAAAACAATTCCTCAAGCTTAAAAAAGACTGTCATGAATGTCCTTATTATAAGAATTGCAGAGAGGCAACACAGTGAAAGTACAAAGGAGAAAACTAGAGTTAAATTTTCCCCCTATCGATGCATCGTCCTCTCTAAAATCTTTCCAGATATCAGCCATATGGGGACATAGATACCTGATCGAGCAATAGAGTTTTAATTGCAATTTTCTTCTTCCTCAAGGATTCAGCAAATTCATCAATTGTCATAGGCTCAAGAAGTGCATCTGGGCCAAGCTCAGATATTGGTGGTACAGAAGTCGGCTGCAACATCAGATTAAGTGATTAATAGGGAGGGAGGGGGATTTCTTTTTTACAAGACTAGAAATTTATAGATATTTCACGTACATCATTCAGCAAGCGCACTCTAGCAAAACGCCTCTTGTCAGTAAAGGATAGCTCCAATCCATTTTCTAGCTGCAGAAGAATGATGATTTTTCGTAACAATTTTTCTTGAGAAGGGACAGTTATATACACAAGTAGCCTATGATATTCGAAAAACTTAACCTAAAACTAGGACATTTAGGAATCACAGTGACCTCACAGGTCTGAGAAAGAAAATGAAAAAACTAAAAGCACAAGGGAATCCACCCTTCATTAGTGAACACTTCTTACTTCTATGAAGACTTTGGAATACTTGGAAGGCCATTCATCAGTGTCCTTTACAGCAGACCTGCCAGAAAATATTGATGCATTCAATTGACCTCAAGGCACCAATAAGAGTTACCAATGTTCTCCTTTCAAGAGGAACAAGCACATTTGCTCAAGCAAGATTTGTGTAGTGAAGTTTTTTTAAGTTCAAACAAAAGCTGCCAATAGAGACAGTTACCAGTCTCAGTCAGTCTCAGCTATACAGAGTTCACCAGAAATTACAGGAAACAGAAGATATTCTTCCTGGAAAATGATCAAAGCAAATTACCACATGCATAATTAACCCATGCCTCACCTTTTATACTTTGTGACCGCAACCCCCTTAATATAGACAGCACCTGCCATCCCTGAAAGACATATTGAGATGCTAGAGTAAAGGACCCATGAAAGAGTGGTAACAAAAGCAACAGTCAATCTTATATCTCATAGTCATGATAAAAAGGCAAGTAGAGATAAAGCCTTCTCTAGTGTTCATGCTCCAACTTCTTCTAAATGAAAGAGAATAAATTCTATGAAGGAAATATCATAGTGTGAATTTACTTTTGCAATAAGCGAATCACATAAAAAATATATTAGCACTTCTTCACAGTTCAGACGTAGTGTTAATATAATTCATCCCTACATGCCCACTGCTCTACCCTTATATCAGGACAGGACCATATGCTACGAGTTTTATAAGAAACTTTGAAAACCAGAAATCTAATTTTCCTTCATTGCTCTCCTACATCGTCCGCATTTCTTGGCTTAGGACTGCCACAATAATGAACACAATTCTAGAAACTGGAATTATACTTCTACATAGGTAAGAACCTGGACCAAGACACATTGGTCAATCCCACAGAAGGTTACACAAAGCGGCGAAATTGGGGCAGACCTGTGCTTATTCATTAATTCATAAACTAACTCCACAATGGATGTTGGCTTTTACGACATGGTAGGAAATAATTCATTCAACTTAACAAGAGCTAGCTTTTATAGACCATTATCTTTCGGGGCCAGGCAATACCAAAGCATAAGAGCTAGCTTCTTCAAAATTTAGTATTTTCCAACTTAATCTGCTTGTTCTCAAGGATTTTCGCTGTTGGCATCCAAGACTACTAAACTCTTACTTCCATATTAACAGAAGGAGAAAAGAAACAAGCAACACCCACCCTCTGCTGAAAGTTCCTAAAGCAATGTCCTTCCAATCATTCAAACGTGTCACTAAAGCATTCGGTTTGGGAGAAAAGAACTGAACCTCCTCCCTCAGCAAATGAATGACAACCACGCAACTCTACACCACGCCAACACTTCCATAAGCCAAACAAATTCCCAAATAGATTAGCATTGTATGCATCATTCCCAAATGCAAGCAAGCATAAAACAGTACATCATTATCGACTAGCGACAGTTCCATCATGGTAAAATGCTCGCTACAGCACGTTCTCCTCAGCAAGGCCGTGCCTTTTTTACTTTCTATTTCCGGATGAGTGAAAAAAAAAACCGATGATCTCGTCCAAACTCCAAATGGGTCGGAGCATTCGAGCGTTACCAAACTGGAAGGAAGGGAACGGAGGCGAATCGAGCTGGAGCCACATGCTCTTGCCCTTCCTCCTAGCCGCCACGACGGTCTTTCCCACGAGCGCGGACTGGAAGTCGGCCGGAGACACGCCGTCGATGACTTTCGTGTCGTCGGCGACGACGGCCCTCTTGATCTTCCGGCCGACGCAGTGGTCCTCGACGGCCCTCCTCGCCGCCTCCACCTCCGGCAACTCCGGCATCGTGAAGCTCTTGCTACTCGCGAGGGCTTCTTCGCGCGCTTTTTCGCTCGGCCTCCGCTCGCGCAGTGGAAGAAGAAGCAGCAGCGTTGACTGGAATCGGCCAGCAGGTGAAGAAACGCTCGAGGGCTCCGAACATTGGATCCGAAACGCGTCGCGGTTTGGATACCTCGACGGGCCTGGTCGGGCCGGGCTCGGCCCGCCGAATCGGGCCTCCTTCCTCCCGGTCCATCGTACGGAGTGGCGATCTGCCCGGAGGGGTGGAATCGAGCCGCGGCTTGCATGCTCATGTGCTCGAACCGTGGCTCGAACTCGATCGAGTGCTGGTTTTTCTACTCCGGCGCGATTCAGTTAGGAAATCGAGATACTCGAACTCAACTCAACTCGATTACAATCAACGAGCTTGAGTTTTATAGCCTTGAGTATTATGTAATTTCAAAGGGTCTGTGTCTATTTTTATGATTATTAAATGTTTTATAAAAAATAATGAAAACTCGATGACATTCTCAAGCTTATTGAGCTGAATATTGACCAGCTCGAACTTAACTTTACAAAATTTGATTAACCTGAACTTGAGCTTCATTTAAATGAGTAGTTATCAAGTCGAGTCTCTATTCCATCATGTAGAGATAAGAGGAGGATGGGTCTTATCAAACTCCTTGTCCGTTTGGAATTTAATAAGTTTAAGACGTGTTTTAGATCACTGACGTGTTTGGAATTTCATTTATAGAACATGAGAATATTCCGAAACATGAATCATATAGATACTCTCACATATTAAAAGACTATAATAACCTTATAAACCAAGATGCTCAAATACAAAATCACTTCTAGCTTTAACATATTTGAACAGAAGCCCAATCATCATTCCAAGCCCAACTTTCTCATTTTGTTGAGAATTAGAATTGTCAATCACAGATATCACCATCGTTTCTTAGTTTTTCATCATCTTATGTCTTTGCCAATCTGCAGTTTGCTCATTAGAGAGATGCCATGCACTTTTTGAGTGTCATGATGGTTGCAAATTTAAGGTCCTTTTTACATAATTTGTTTATCTTACATACATACAATGTCAAGGAAGAAAATTTGTTCACCAAGAATGGTTGGTAAATTGTCCTTCCCCTAGCTATGTAATAATTATCGTTATTTAATTGGTTAAGATTATTAAGTTATTCAGAAATACTATAGCGGGTTTGGTGCGGTAGGGTTACATGACTACTCTACCGACGTTATTTGGAGTATAGCAACAGCTGCCGAGGAGCTATCCCTCTTCCATGCCCGTGACGATATTGAATTTGAAATGAAATGAACAGAGCCTTTTCTCATTTTCTACGTTGGTTTTGATATAGAAATTATGGGGTGATATATTCGATTAATTGCTCAAGTAAGCTAGAACGACCCATTTCAATAATGGTAGGTAATGATTGACAAGAGAGTCCAGATGAGATAGGATCCCTAAGGGACTACTAAATAGCAAAGAGATCAATGAGGAATTGAGTTATGTACTGGACAAAAAAGAGATACATCTCGAGTTTTATGTACCAAATTGAAATTAACCCACAAGAGACATGTTTTGGTATGGAATTTGGTTTCACATAGAAACTCAAAAGACAAATGTGCTCGGTGAGGGTCTAGAAACTAGAAAAGTAAGAAGGAAAAAAAAAGATTTCTTAAATCTATTAAACTTGTATTAATTGAATCATAAACATTTTGATAATTTGTCAATATAGTTCATCCAGCCATTTTTAATTGAAAATCGTTCACATTGACATCGACCTCCTGCATGGCACTATTAATGCTGATGTGACCAACTTTGTTATTTTTTTAAAATTATTATTATTTTCCTTTTTCATTTTTTTTATTTTTTTTCTTTTTTCTCAACTATGGGTTGGTGAGGTTGCAGCCGAGCCTTGCCAACCATAAGTGAGGTTTGGGCGAGGGCCTAGCGACGACTTTTTGCGGATGTGCCCGCAAGAGTCTCGTGTCGAGGAATACTTGAGTTAATCCATGAGTTTTCAATTCACTCCTAACTCATAGGGTCCGACATTGAAGAGACCATCAAGAAACGGAAATGCCCACTCTAATCAAAATGTCTCAACCAAACTCAAGGGGTGGAGGCCAAAACCTCAAATTCTGTTCCAGCATTCAATTCATGTACCAAAACCAAACATGTGGAAAGTCAATAGTCCCCCATTAGATCATAAGAGGGAAATTCGAGATGGTACTAGATCGGAACTTCCCGGAAACGCCGGTCCAAGTCGAACTTCGAGCCTCAATCTCTTCTGAGTCGATCTCACCTATAGAAACTTATCAAAACCAAGACCAGCATATTAAATGATAGTTTGGGCTCGAGCAGACCTAGTTAAAAACACGTTGAATCTATGCCTTGAAACTAGCGCCAAAAGGCCGGCCAAACTCTAGAGTAGCAGGTGCTTTGTTCCTACGATGCGGTAGTGTTCCACCTGTAACTGAGTAATCGTCACTACATCAACCTAAGTCACAGCTTTGATCTTTGCAGTCATCGTGGCCCGTTTTCTCCAGACATCTTGGAATGCACTTCTGGAAAAGACCCAGAGGATGAAAGGCATTAGTAAGGATGCACATGACAAAATTTCTAGAACAAAAATCAATTTTTATTTCAGAAATTAAGAAATTAAAAATTGTAGTTTCTAAGGGTGGGCATGACAAAATTTATGTTTCTTGATTTCTCTGTTTCTCTGTTCCTGGAATGTTTTGGAATCAGAAACCGTTTGGTAACGATTTGATTTCTCTATTTCAAACATGTTTTCTATTCCGAAATAGAGAAATTGAAGAAATCGTAGTTCAAATTTTTAACTTCGCTTTAAAATAGATATCGAAACCGAAATCAAACCATGTAAAAGAACCTTGTGCTTTCTTGCTAACTTAATTCACTCATAACCACAACTTCACAAATTATTGCTAATTTTCTTTTTCGTATTTTGCTTGTGTTTTTTTTTTTTTTTTGATAACTTCCTCTTTAGGATGAAAGGCAATCAAATGGGTCCCCAATTTTCAAAAACGACCAAAGTTCTTAAATGCTTACTTAAAAACAATGGGGCTTTTTCCTCCTAGAAAAGGCACACGCATGGTCAGTTGAAGAAAAAGTTCTTACATAATAGATGAATAAAAAATGTGCCTAGAAATTTAACCTTATTTTTTACGGATTCAAAATTCTTGCAAAAGCAAAATAATTAGATTGTTACATAATCTTGAATTTTAATTCGAAGGCAAGAGATTCAAGAGAATCTCTCTCTTTGCTATGCAAGGGCCATTAAAGGTTCATTGAGCAACAATAAAGAAATTAGGGATGAGCAACTTGATTAATTTAATTCGAGAATCAAAATAAACCGACCTTCCCCCGATTGGTTCCTAACCATAAACGTTACTTTAAGGTAGAATTCTTATATATTCCTTTACATCATTAATTTTATTTTGTTGATAATCTTGTATAATACTAGTTTTTTATAAAATGACAAGGCTGTATAGGCGCCATTGATGGCACCCATATTCATGCATCCGTAGTACTTGTTTGAACCTACGCAGAATGAGCTTGCAAACAATACATTGACCGAGGAGGGAAACCAAATAAATACGCTTAGGAAAACAATTGCTAATAAAATGGCAAGGGATAATAATATGTTGGAAATTCCATGAAAATGTATTTTCAACTTTTGTAATGTATTAGTATTATTTCAACTATTATTTTGTATTTGAGGATTTCCTATGTTGTTATCTAATCAATTTCTATTCTTAGAAATAGAAATTTTGTTATGTTATCAAACGGATTTCTGTTTTAGAAATAGAAATTTTGAGTCGTTATCAAACATGTTTCTTTGCTTAGAAACTTGTCCGGGGAATAGAAATTAAGAAATTTTGTCATGCGCGCCCTAATTTCTTCTTCAAATCAATTTCTAGAATAGAAATCTGTCCTAGAAATAGAAAAATCAAATTGCGTTACCAAACGGATTTATGTTCCAAATCTGCTCCTAACAAAAACGAGAGAAATAGAGAAGTAGAAATTTTTCATGTGCGGCCTAAGTAAACGCAACAGATTAAAGGCTATCTAGCGGAGGAAGAGGATGAAAGGCATTAGTAAGTAAACGCAATGGATTAAAGGCTATCTAGTGGAGGAAGCGGAAAAGTGATTGCCCATTCCCCCAAAACTTGCGCACTAACGACCCTTTTCTGGCTTTTGGCCATCTTCAATCGATTACTAATCTTTCAAACATGCCATGGAACAACAGCATCAATACAAAGATCGGAATTATACTATTGAATTATCTCACGCCACTTGACCATGGAGTCGATGTACTCCTTTTGTAAATATGGTCCTCTGACGGTGTTGGATATGCGGCGATCCGTGAAATATTTTATGAAATTATTTCCTAGTTGTAATATTTTTTTTCTCGAGGATCAGTTTGAATGGTAAGGGAAGGTCAGGGTTCAGACCCATTAATGCAAGAAATATATGCTCCATGCACCCACCAAGGTAATGTCAGCGTCGCTTCTCTCATCACTTGGCAATTGTTCCGATGTCTCTATTTTCTCTCCTCAGTGACTATGGTGAAAGTGAAAGAGTAGCCTCAACAACTTTGCAAGATGGGTGAGAGTCAAGCAATGGATGGAGGGCGTGTGCTTGGACGCGTAGCTCTACTTTGGTTTTCTCCTATGTGATGAATCCACATCGACATTGAAGAGAGGCAAGAGGTGGATTCCAAAAGTCTTAGACAACTTTCCTTCATCGCCAAAAACTCTGAACAGTAGTTCGCTTAATCACCTCATATGCGGCTTGATCTCATGCTTGTTCTGGCGAGGGAGAGCAGGCCATCGAACCCCTAAATTATGGTTAGGATTAAAAGCACAAGCACAGCAAAATAGAGACTAATGCGCGAAAGAAAAATTGAGACGCGGGGTTTATCATGGTTTCATCTTAAATTATGGTTATATCCACCAAATAATTCCATTATAATTAGTACTTTTCATCTCTCTTTTACAACTCTCAATTACAAGAAAAAAAAATTATATATAGACAGCACAAAAAAACCTTGGGGACTGAGAAAGTCCTAAGCCGCTCAATAACTAATCATGAACCTAAGTCAAACTACTAATAAAATACAAGCCCCAACTATAAAAGCTTTCCAGCGGCTTAGGGACACTACCCCTTGCGACCCTCCTCAGGGTGGTTTTCGAACTCGCACTCGCTCATTGAGGAGTGGAACTCCCGTGCCTTCTTGGAAAGTATGGACCACATCCCAATAAATGCATTTCGTTCTTTTCAAGCCGACGATATGACAAGAGTGAGAGTGCACTTATAGTTATAGAGCCCAACCCATAATCTATTCCATAAGTATAAGCAATGTTAACGACCGTAAAATCATGGCGATAAGCCACTCAAGCACCGGAAGCACCGGATCTCTCCTGGCACAAAAGAGGAGGACATTAAGAAGAGGACTTAGAATTCAATCACGTCTCCATTGCATTATCGATTCCTAATTAGCCTCTCTTCATCCGATAAATACAACGTCGATTTCCTTTATAACCCTTCATATCCTGCCTAGCCTACCTTATGGTTGCATGACCACGTCGATTGCCTTGGTATTTGATCCGGAGATGAGCCAATTACACCAGCAATCGCGATCCCGATCGGCCATACACAACTTATTCGGCGAATACGCCATTAGATTTTCTAGGTCTAAGGGGACTTTTCGCTTGTAATTATCAAACACAATTCCTCGTGCACAGCCGGAGGGGGAGCGATAAATGTCTTTGTTCATAAGAAGACAATTACATGGAGAGAACTACAAAGACAAATCTTCATGTGTCATTTCTAAGCCGACCCTTTCTCAATCTAATTTATTGCAAAACATTTCGAGTCAATCAAACCGAAGTTGAACGCATGCGAACTAGGGCTAACACATACAAGCGGCGAGCGCTAATCACCACGGGAGTGTGACAAAGTGCAGGATTCGATGATGGACGGACTCGAGCCTACTCAAGATTCTCCCCATTATCAATGGCCCGGGATCGTAAATACCATCTAGAGAAAATTCAAGATCCCAACACGTCATAAAACAAAATCATCCGGCTAACCTCCATCGACTGCCTATGTGTCGATCGCTCATTGGTCAGCTCTATTTTTTTGTCCCTATTCATCGGCAGTCTCGATTGCGCTCCCAGTCCCTCCTATAAGGAGCTCATCACAAGTCTCACATTTTAAGAGAGAGAGAGAGAAGGTCAGAGTCCTTTAGCAAGAAGGAGAGGCCAGGATTGCTCTCAAATCCACGAGAGGGTAAAAAAACACCCAAATCCCTTATCCTATCTTCTTCCAAAACCAGAAAGCTTTCGCAGGATTTCCTTCCCTTTCTAGTTCCCTCTCAAAAGCTCGTTCTCTCTCCGTCTCTCTCTTTACAGCCGTCTCCCCTCCTCCTACACATCTCATTGCTTCCCCCACAATCTTCTTCTTCTTCTTCTTCTTCTTCTTCTTCCTCCTCCTTCTGTCGGACATAAGTGGTCGCCAATGATGCTCGCCCTTCGGTCCGCCATTTGAGCACGGGCTATCGGCAATTCAATCTCGATATAACGAACGATACAGCAACTGGGTCGTTAGTGTTCTGCGAGAATCCAAGCTCTTTTTCGTCTGCGGCGGGGGGGAGGACTTCCTGTCGAAGCAAGAGAAATGGCTCCGAAATCAGGGAGAGGCAAGTCCGGCAAAGCCAAAGCAGAGAAGAAGAGGAAAGAAGAGAAAGGTTGGAATAGCCGTCTCGACTTTGAACGAATCCATATCTCTCGATTCTATATTCCTTCTTGCAACTCTGGACTCTCCTTAAAAAATTGAGTACTTCGAGAGGTACTGATGTTTTTTTTGTTTGTTTTTTATGTTTTGTTTTTTGGCCAGTCGTGCCAAGCGTTCTTGACATAGCCGTCATCAGCCCATACGATACAGAAGTGATACTCAAGGTGAAAGATTTGATTCAAGGAAATCTCATTGCTTGTTAGATTATTCATGATTCGTATTGGCTGACGTAATTTTGGCTTTTGACTGTCTGAAGGGCATCTCCACTGACAAGATACTCGACGTCCGAAGATTACTGGCCAACCACGTCGAGACATGTCACCTCACGAACTACTCTCTCTCTCACGAGGCAAGGCCCCTTTCTCCTCTCAAGACTCCCATGCCCTCTCCTCCATCGACGCTCATTCATCCGATGCACTTTCCTAATGAATTTGAATTCCATCACATGCTGAATGCACAGCTTCCCACCTCATCGATTTTGTCAACTCCCCTTAACCAAACTCTCTCCACTTAATCTTCTTTTCTTATTTTTCTGGGAGCAGATCAAGGGGCAGCGGTTGAATGACAAAGTAGAGGTTGCCACTCTGAAACCGTGCGTCCTAAAGATGGTTGAAGGTAGGTGAAGTATCTTCTACCTAGAATTCAGCCGAACCACAAAAGTGGGTTGCCCTCGGCTGGCTCACGTTTTCCCTTTTGCCAGCATTTATATAATTCACATGTGAGGTCTTAGCATTTTCTACTATGATGAGATCGGGTGGAACCGATTTGCTCATTTGGGAGTAGCAGTAGAGAGTACGACATTGCACATAAACAAATGCCTAAATTCGGCACAAAAGACATTAAACTTGAAGAAATACTTTCGGTTTTTGTCTTGGCGTGCATTCCAATATGATGCTCTCAAGATTAAAGAAAGGAAAATTGACGAATGAGAATTTGGCTGTGAGAAGAGCAAGTACATTGGTTCTGCGTGCATACTTGCCTTTCAAATTGATTTTGACTTGGACACATTACGAAAGTCCTAGACACGCCCCGTTTGTTAATTTGTTAGATGAACTTTCCTCAATTATTTTTATTTTTATTTTTATTTTTCAGTTTTTATGCTTTGGCTTTCGATTTGTTCCTAATTGCGACTAACTTGTCCCGGTTCTTGGCGACAACCCTTTTCATGTCATTGAAAATTCTCACCCTCCCCTCCTTGTCCTTTTGCTTGTGGGAAGAGATGGCATCTTCGGTGCTAGGGTTCCCGGTATGGCGGCGAATAGCGCAAAAAAATAAAGATCAAACAAATGTTGATTAAGACTGTTTATTTTATTTACATTGCAATGTTTACCATAAATACTTTTGTCTTGAGTTGCATGTTGGGGGAGCGATAAATTTCATTAGTACATTCTACGTAGATTTAGGCCCCATGTTCGTGAGACCCCTCTTCATGCTAGAGGAGGTTGCAATTAATAATCACTAGTCCTAAGTCCTAATCTACCTAGCATGCCGAGTCTAGTGTGACGGCCGTTTTTTTGTACAAGCGCTTAGAAAAGGAAAACGCATCTATCGATAAGTTAACTAATGAACGTAATTACCGAAAATGAAAATATCACACGTGTCTCTAGACATGTTTTCTTCGTCAGATACGTTACAAAGTAAAATTAGATAAAAAAAAAATGTCTAGTAGCATTATCAACGCTGAAGCTTAGAAATTGAAATCGCGTATAACTCATTTTCCGGTTTTTGTTCAATTGAATTTTTTATTTGAGGGATCTTTTGTGATCCTATGGGATGTTGTGGCGCAGAGGATTACACAGAGGAAGCCCATGCCGTCTCGCACGTGCGGAGGCTCCTGGACATCGTGGCGTGCACAACAAGGTTCGGTAAGCCCAAGAGCAGCAGATCGCCGCCCCCGTGTTCCCCCGACGCGCGTCCCAAGAAGGCCCGGGCCCACCAACCGCGCGAGCCGCCGCCGCCGCCGTCGCCGTCGCCGCCGTCCGATGGGAAGGCCGGAGGGGGCGAGGGCCCGGCGGATCCGCCCGTCTCGGCGATCTCGCAGAGCCTCGACATGGCGGCGATTCACCCGACGCCGAAGCTCTCCGAGTTCTACGACTTCTTCTCTCTCTCCCACCTTACCCCACCCATTCACAGTGAGTTCCTTTTCTTTTTTTAATTTTTTTTTTTTTTAAATTTGTCTATTTCTTTCTTATTTTGCTTCCACATAGAATACACAGAAAAAAGGAAGGAACTTGGACAGTGTATCAGAGATTTCCCATTATTTTCTTGATTCGCTCAGGTTGGGGAGTTCACCATTTTCTCGGGACCCTGTTTGGTCAATGGGAAAATGCTGGTTCATACTTAAACCACTAATGTTGGACAGAAGTAGAAGTTACAGTGACCATAGGAATAATGCACTGGCATTACTGGGACATCTGGTGTCCCTTCCCCTGAAAAACTGTGTGTAAAGATTGGAGCTTGTTAAATTGTAATTTAAACGGTGATCCTAATTTCTGTAAGCAGTCAAAAGAGGGGGTGAATGCTGGACTTGATCAGTACTACTTGTCTACTTCAAAATGGGTGAGAGATTATTCTTAGTAAAAGATGGGGGAGGTAGATTGCTGCAAGTAAGAACTCAATGACATGTATTGGGAGCTTTTGAGATTGAATATTCAGGTAAAGGTCCAGTTTTTATGCACAGCGAAGTGATACTGAGAAAGTGGAGTGAGACAAAAGAGTGTCATAAGTGAAGTCAAACAAACCTCTCGGTCTTTTTTATTATACAAATACCGATTATAACCTTTTATTAAGTTCTCGAGGCTATAAGCTCAGCGACCGAGCTGTAATTATTTCTGTGACTGTTTCAGGTTTGAAGAGGTGCCCAAAAGATGATTTGGGAGAGAGGCGTGATGGGGACTATTTTGAAATTCAGGTGCAAATATAGTACATTTCTTTTGCATTTTTATCCCTGTTCATGTCACAATATTGTTGTTGGGCATTTGGATTCCTGACAATTGGCTTACTGGAGCTGGAAAAATTGGTGGATTGCTGCAGATCAAGATATGCAATGGGAAGTTGGTAGATGTAGTTGCATCAGTAAAAGGATTTTACACACATGGCAAAGTGTTTCAGCAAAGCCACTCTCTTGTGGATCTCCTGCAGCAGCTCAGCCGAGCTTTTGCCAATGTCGGTAATTCGCTCTAATAGATTCAGCTTACCTTTTAGTTAATCTTTTCTGTTTCCACATTTCAGCTTACTCTGCCAAATGAAGTTTATGGCCATTTCTTGTATGTCCAATTTGGGAAGTCTTTAGTTATATCAAGGAATTTCTTTCAAAAGTCTTTCCTTGTCCTGGTTATTTACCATTAGAGCCAAGTTGATGATTGCTTAGGGGCACCCTTAAATAAAGAATTGTTCCATTACCAAAGCTCTGATTGTACATACCTTGAGAAAAGTCAATGTACTGTAAATGATAACTTTTTCTTGGGTGGTGCTTTATGCTTTTTGCTAGAACAGCACTGAGTCTTGTAGCATTGATGTCGCGGTTTAGAATGTTTCTAATAGGAGAAGAGGCAAAAGAACTGTTTCAGCGTGCAACTCAAAAATCAAATCTTGCTAATGGTTCTTATGCGGCAGTTTTGAAATCGTTTCCGATGTATCTGTGCTTGCAAAGAATGAAATATTTCAGCCTCTCTTGTTTTTGATTGATAAACTTGGCTTACCTTTTCAGGGATATGAGTCATTGATGAAAGCATTCATAGAGCACAACAAGGTGACTCTTTTTTACTAGATAATGAGGAATGCTTGTTTCTTAACATGATTTTTGTGCCGGGCATCTGATCTCTTTGTTTAATTTCCAGTTCGGTAATCTACCTTATGGATTTCGAGCAAATACATGGCTGGTTCCACCATCTGTTATGGAGTCTCGCACCAACTTCCCATCACTGCCAGCTGAAGATGAGAACTGGGGAGGTAACAGTGGTGGACAAGGCAGACATGGCGAGCATGATCTTCGTCCATGGGCCACAGATTTTGCAATACTGGCTAGTCTGCCATGCAAAACAGAAGAGGAGAGAGTGGTTCGTGACCGGAAGGCTTTTTTGCTTCACAGCCTCTTTGTTGACGTCTCCATCTTTAGAGCCGTTGAAGCAATACGCCGGCTGATAGATTCTGATTCAAGTGCTAAAGATACAAAACATCATGCGCCAGGATCAGTTGTGCTAGAGGATCAAGTGGGAGACTTATTCATTTCAGTAAAGCGAGATGCAGCTGATGCAAACTCTAAGTATAAAGAAACCTTGAATGGAGACCAACATGCAGAGGAGATTGCACAGAGGAATCTGTTTAAAGGAATCACTGCAGATGAAAACGTTGTTATCCGTGTAAGTTCTTTCTATCTCAATAATACCCTTTTGTAATTTCATCGAATCCCTAGCCACTTGATCTTCAAAATTGTTTCGATGAGGTGAAAATTCAAAGCAGTGATAACAGAAAATCAAAAGCATCTTTCACTTTGGTCTAGTATTCCCCTTTAAAAAAAATGTAGATGATATTCTGCAGGATACTATCTCGTTGGGCAATGTCATTGTAAAACACTGTGGATACACTGTACAAGTAAGAGTTGTCACCAAGAAGAAGATAGGGAAGATCAGGGCTTGTGATCTTGAGATTGATGATCAACCAAATGGAGGAGCTAATTCCCTCAACCTTAACAGGTAAAAGGAGTTAGCTGTATCTCTAACTCATACAATCTCAGAGCTTCTGTGGATACCGGAATATGAGGAAAAGTGCATATGCATATATGATGTTTTGTTATCTCTCTTCCATGAGCCGTGATGTTTCATGAACATTAAGAGCCAATCTTATAGGCGGGCAATTTAAAATAGACTATATATTTGGTCTTTTCCTTCTTTTTTCTATAAGAGCATGACATCTAAAATGTGCATATCTTTTATCCTGAAGATTTATTCACCAAAGAGATTGATGCTTCATTGCAGTTCAAGAGTTTTGCTACAGAACTCTGGTGATGGCGAATCACCTGGAGGAGGGCAGTCAACCAAGCCTGCAGCTGATACATTAGATATTTCCGACCACCTAGTTAGAAAAATAACTAAACAAAGTTTGACCAACTTAGAGGAGGAGCCGATTCATTTTGAAAAATCTATTAGATGGGAACTTGGTTCTTGTTGGATACAGCATCTACAAAAGAAAGAAGATCCTTCAGAAAACCTTTCTAAAAACCCTGATGATATTGATGAAGATGAGCAAGCAGTTAAAGGTCTTGGGAAGCAATTCAAATTGTTAAGGAAGAGGGAGAGAAAGCAGACTGCAATGGCTACTTCATCTGGTCTTGGAGAAAATGATTCCTCTCCATCCGCAAATTCCAGTTTGGTAGCACAAACCCACGGTGACTCCATGAGTGAAGCTGAATTGAGGAAGTTTATATCTGAAGAAGCATTTGTGCGTCTTGAAGAAATGGAAACTGGTCTTCATTTAAAGGTCGACCATGATATAAATGCTTAACAATTTATTCACTCGGTTATGTGATGTGTTTGTTATGATGCCACATGTCTTCCAAATGCTAAAATCTTTTGGTTCACCTCCTGCTACAGTCAGCAGAAGAGCTTCTCCAGATGGCACACAGATACTATGATGAAATTGCTTTACCAAAGCTGGTAATTTTCTCATGCTTATGTATCAATTTCCTCTAGCAAGAGATCTGCAAGGGTTTTCTTTTAACGCTGTATTAACCTTCATTAGGTAACAGACTTCGGATCGCTCGAACTTTCCCCAGTTGATGGTCACACACTGACCGACTTTATGCATTTGAGGGGACTAAAGATGCATTCCCTAGGCCGTGTGGTAAGGATGCTCCTGCACTTCTCTCTCTCTCTCTCTCTCTCAGTGAGTGGATGTGATACAAGCAGATATATGTTCAAAAAATTACCACGTGCAGTTATGTGTCACCCCTTTAATATGTTTCTATTTTTCATTAATTTCGTCTTTTTTCTTAAGTACTTGTGCCAATATCTTATTCTGCTACAGTAAGAATGTAGTTTTTGACACGTCTGTTCTTATAAAATATCAATCAGGTTGAACTGGCGGAGAAGCTCCCTCACATTCAATCACTTTGTATTCATGAGATGGTCACTCGAGCTTTCAAGCATGTCCTTAAAGCAGTTGTTGCCTCAGTCGAAAATATTGAAGACCTATCTGCAGCAGTTGCATCAACTCTTAATTTCTTACTTGGAAATGGTGGGTGGGATGAAACCATGAATGAAGATCGTCTTCTCAGACTGCAGTGGCTAAGAACATTTTTAGCTAGGAGGTTTGCTTGGACATTAAAAGATGAGTTTCAACATATCAGAAAATTGTCCATTCTTCGAGGACTTTGCCAAAAGGTAAATTTCCAGTTGACTGCACTTAATATGTTGACTTCTTCATAAATAAGATACTAACGAGCTTCCCCCTCAATATCTTTAGGTTGGGCTGGAGTTGGTTCCTAGAGACTATGATATGGATAGTCAAAACCCCTTCATGAAATCTGACATTGTCAGCATGGTCCCTGTGTGCAAGGTAGATCTCTCCCTCCCTCCCTCCCTCCCTCCCTCCTTCTCTCTCTCTCTCTCTCGCGATAGTATATCACCAATGACTTGACTTCAATGATGATCTGCAGCATGTAGTTTGCTCCTCAGCTGATGGACGGACATTGTTGGAGTCATCAAAAGTTGCTCTTGATAAAGGAAAGCTGGAGGAAGCAGTTACCTACGGGACAAAGGTACTAGCTGTTAATTTTATCTGATTGCGTCCAAGGGTTAACTCCATTATTTCCATTATGGGACATAAAAGGATGTGTCATTACCTGAATGTGAAGGCACTAACGAAGATGATTGCTGTTTGCGGTCCTTCTCATCGAGCAACAGCGAGTGCGTACAGTCTTCTAGCAGTTGTTCTTTACCATACTGGAGATTTTAACCAGGTACCATAATCTTCCACTTCGTATTCTAGGTTTAATTCTGAGAACACAATGGGAATTCCGATCCTGATAGATATAGGCGATGCTTATATCTTGTCAGAAACATTGTTCCAACTAGTGTAAAATGGTCTGTATGGCAATAAGCATGCATGAGAACTCACTTCATGGTCCAGGCACGTAAAAGAAGAGACAACGGACAGAATACCAGAGGTTGTATCTCTATTCTCGGATAACCTTCCTATATTAGATAGGAGTTGCTGGAAAGATCAGTACAGTTGCAGTTAGGGCAGAAAGTTTCTACACCAGCTTTTCCTTCCAATGTTTTAGAGCTCATTTTAAGAGCGGTTTAGTGAGCATGCTTAGTGATTGGAATATTTGATTTCCTGTTGTAGGCAACCATATATCAGCAAAAGGCTTTGGATATCAACGAAAGGGAGCTTGGCCTTGATCATCCTGATACAATGAAAAGCTACGGAGACCTTTCTGTATTTTATTATCGCCTACAGCACATTGAATTGGCTTTGAAGTGAGTGAGCAACTAGCTTCTGTTATTTTCAGAATTCTCTTTCTTTTGATGATTTTCTAAATATTAACAAGCAGCTAGTAGTTTTTTATTGTCAAATGTGTATTTTTCCCTCTTTGATGTATTTTGACGTACGGGTTCTTTATATTTGACTTTGTGTTATTTTCTAAATTTTTTGTCAACTTTATTACCCGCAGGTATGTCAACCGTGCTTTATTTCTTCTTCATTTTACATGCGGGCTATCTCATCCTAACACCGCTGCAACCTACATTAATGTGGCTATGATGGAAGAGGGCATGGGAAATGTCCATGTTGCTCTTAGATACCTGCATGAAGCTCTGAAATGCAACCAAAGATTATTAGGAGTGGATCATATACAGGTTCCTTCTCTGAACCTATAATGTCAATGCGTTATTTTTTACCTTAACTAGACATCTGACACGATTTTTGAAACTGGCAGACGGCTGCAAGCTTTCACGCAATAGCCATAGCACTTTCATTGATGGAAGCGTTTTCATTAAGTGTGCAGCATGAGCAAACTACACTTAAAATACTTAAAGCCAAGCTCGGGCCCGAAGATCTTCGCACTCAGGTGAGAATTCTTGTTGAAAGTTGGGTGTGATGAAACATCTGCGTTGACCTATTTTTGCTAGTTGTGACAGTGTATCTCAAGAACTCATCCTTCTGAAATAATGCACGGTGGGAGCTGCAAATTTTTAGGAGGCATTAACGAGAAATATTTCTATTAATCAATGTTATAGAGGGGTTTTGAACTATGAATCAATTTTAGGAAATAATGCAGCTAACTCCCTGTATCAGATCCTTGACCTGTGATTACAAAATTTCCTTACCTGTCACTCTTGGAGGATGCTGCTGAACAAGGAAATGATGCAGCTAAATCCTTGTATCAGATCCTTGACCTATGATTACAAAATTTCCTTGTAGGATGCTGCTGCATGGCTTGAATATTTTGAATCAAAGGCCCTAGAGCAGCAAGAAGCTGCCAGAAATGGAACTCCAAAGCCTGATGCATCAATTGCAAGCAAAGGTCACCTTAGGTAGTGATATGGTATCCCCAGATTACTTTGGTTGGCTTGTACGATAGTATCTCAGGAAACCAACTCTTTTGCTGTTTTTCTGCAGTGTATCTGATCTCTTGGATTATATAAGTTCTGATCACGATTTAAAAAGGAGTGACATGCACAAAAAGCAACGCCGAGCCAAGGTAAACCAAGTAGATTAATGGCTCTTTTGAACCTTCAGATATAATCAGCTAATTTCGCTATATATTATTTGCAGCTGATTCTGTCAAAGGCCATGGCCTTTCACCTCATAGTTTTCTCTTGTTTCCGGTCATAACAGTATTCATACTTGGATTTCTATTTTGATTTTCTTTGTTCCTTTTTATGAGGAATTATTTGGCCATATATGTTCTGAATGGTTTTAGATAGTCAAATTTATTGACAATATCTTGTCAAGATTATGTGGATACATGACAGTCCATTAGTTATGATACGTAAAGATCTTGAGGGAAGTCAGGTTATTGAGGTTTATACATGACAGTCTGTCGACTTCCTTTCACTGGTCATCATTCACCTTTTCTATTGCTATTAGGCATCCAACTTCATGCAAGCCCCTCGGCATGATGTTTTCCTTCTGTTTATACTTCATCAGGTGCTGCAGATTGGAGATAAGCCCACTCAAGTGCTTTCTGAGGCTACAGCTGATAATGGCATGCTTCATGATAGTCCTGAAAGCACCAAGGCTGCAGAAGACAACATTACAGCTGAAGCAGGACCCGGCACGGCTGAGATGGATGAACAAGATCAGGAAGGTGTTGATGCAGTTAGACATGAAGCACGGGTGTCGACTTTGAGTGTGGAAGAAACAACTTCAGATGAAGGGTGGCAAGAAGCCAATCCAAAAGGGCGATCGGGCAACACCATGGGGCGGAAGTTCAACCGGAGGCGGCCAGTCCTTGCAAAACTAAACATAAGCAGTTCAGAATATGCAAATGTTAGTACCAGTAGCTCGAGGAGAGAAATCATCTCGCCCGTCAAAAAGGCTGCTTCAAGGGCCCATGCAACAGAGATATCCCCGTTCAAGCAGTTGAAAGGTTCTAGCTTGAGCGCCATAGAAGATTCAGTAAAAACGCAGGGCAAAGCACCTCTACCTAAAGTTTCTCCCTCCCCGCCGAATCTTGCAACCATGGCTTCGAAATCTTTATCTTACAAGCAAGTTGCTTTGGCGCCACCAGGTACAGTTCTGAAGCCATTACTGGAGAAGGTTGAGGAAAATAACGAGGGAAAACTTGAACCACAGGTACAGGAAATGCCACCTGAGAAACTGGAGGAAGAAATCAAGAATGAATCTGCTGCTGAGGCAGCTCAAGATGGTGGAAGGAAAAAAGATGAGGAACAGCATGGAAGCGAAGATAAACATGAGGATGCTTCCTGTGAAGGAGAAGAGATGACGACTCCTAAGGAAAAGCCAATGGAAACAAATGGAAGTAAGCTTTCAGCTGCAGCCGAGCCATTCAATCCAGGAGCGGTGGCAATGGCTCATCCTATGAACTCTGTTGCCATCACCGGTGTTTATGATGTAAGAGCTACTCAAGGAATGTTGGTTGAATCAGTCGGAGTCCCTCCAGCAGCTGTACGAGTCCCTTGTGGGCCGAGATCACCACTGTACTATAGATCGAACCACCCTTTACGTGTCAAACACGGTTTTTGGAAATATCAAGCCCCCATGACAGAAAGAACTGGACTCAGTCCTCCCAGAATCATGAATCCACATGCCCCAGAATTCATCCCCAGGAAAAGCTCTCCTACTGAGGCAGGCGATTCAAAAGTTTCATTGGAGTTGCATTCTTCGGATGAATTGTCTGTAGAAGAGCATCGGAAGGTTGAAGAAGGAGCTGATGCTGAACTTAAAGACAATACCGCAAGAAAGACCAGTTCTGAGGCAGAGAAGTCAGAGCTTGCCAGGCAGATCTTGCTCAGCATCATTGTAAAGTCAGTGCAGCATGGCATTGAATCACCGAGTGATTCAGCAGTCGTTGAAAAGAAGATTGATCACACTGATAGTTCTTCAGAAGCAATAGCCCACGACAGTGCAATAATAAAAATTCTCCATGGAAATGAAGGGAAGACAGAGTTGGCTACTAATAAGGCACAGTCAAATAAAGTCGATGTAAATAATACAAACGGCGATGGCGAAGGTTTTATAGTCGTCACAAAACGGAGAAGAAACAGGCAGCAGCTGTCGAACGGCGTAGCCGGGTTGCATAACCAGCAATCGATATGCGCTTCGGTTCGTTGAAGAGATGAAGCAAAAGGTAGAGGCCACACATGAGGAAGGGGCTCTCTTTTGAATCTCTTCTGATAAAAGCACTTTGAATCAGGCAGCATCTTATAATAACAAAGTAGAGATGGTTGGAGAAAAAAGGAAACTTTTTTGTTTTGAATATCCATTTTGGTTTCATTGATTTCTGGGTTTGGACTCCACCCATGGGGGATTTTCTAATAATTAGTCTAGAAGATGCATTGTTCTTTAATCTCATTGCATAACATGTCTTGTGGATAAAGCTATCAGGTCCATTGTTTCAATTTAATTCTACAAATTTAGAACTTGATGTACTTTGATAGATCAGGGCTTGGGTGGAGGTATTGCCCCCATCTAAATTGTTATAGACCAACCTAAATGGACTTGAACAATAGTTGAATAAGTCCCTAGAAAAAAGGTCGATCCTAGGAAGGCCCTCCATCAAGGGTTTCTAAATATCGCGTTCGAACATGTTAATATACGAAGTGTTTTTCCCTGCCGACATCTTTCTACTGGAGCTTCTCTCATTCCTTTTATCGAGCATCATGATGCGAGAGCTCGTTCCGGACTCCAAATCACGTTCTTAAGCACTTTATAGAATGACCCTGGCAACTGGCAAGGCCCCTTTTCTTCCTTATCTTTCCCATTTTCAATCTATTGTGGGCCTCTCATTGGTAATGCTTCCAAGCTATACTCATCAAAGATGTTTCCATGCTAATCCGTGCGCATCACACTATCTTTCGTTTTTCAAGTTGATGCCATCCAACTTTAGAACGCGGAGATGGGTGAAGAAGTTCATGTTCATGATTCGACTATATCGCAAGCAATAATTAACTAAGTTCGTGATTGCTAGAGAATATTGTCCTTAAAGTGTTCAGTTCCTCCGTTATCAGTGCTGTAGTGTTAGAAGATCAAACTTGCAGAATTAACAAAACTGCAGTAAGTTCGTGACAGCAACTTCTTAAACTTCTACTGGCCTCTCTAAAGGAAACAAGACGGAGCGAAAGAGAACGGTAGATTCCTAACAGGAGGAAGAAAAGTGTTTCAGATGGTCACTTTTCAAAAAAAAAAAAAAAAATAGCAATTCTGAAAAATAACATTAGAAACGACAAGTCCATTTGTTTTCTACTCAACGATAGCTGACAAACTTGACTTTTCAGAATTTATTATTTAATAGCGGATCACCAAGAGTCACAAACCAACGTCGAACATATTTCCTCGAAATTGTTTCTAGAAATTAACATAAGTCATAGTAAAAAAACATATTCAGAATTTTGATTTCCAGATATAAAAGAGAAAGAAAGATAAACCTAAGAATAAAATTCATTCTCAGAATTTGGTTTTTTAATTTGCCTAATGTCAAGTGTTGATCGTTGACTCTAAATAATATAGTACTTTTCCTCCTCCCTCCATTCTTTTCCTAATCTACATGCATCAAATTAGGTCGCCCGTTTGGCCCCAAGAGTTGTTAGACCAGATGCGTATGTTTTGCAGCGCAACAAGAGTAAGTGACCATGATGGCTCATCAGTGTAAGAGAGTAAGCACTGTGCAGCATGTCAGCATCATGTCTCAATCTGCATGATTAGTGGTGATATTATTAATTAATTGCGGTCCGAGCGGAGAATAATAAGGTAATGTTTCGCCAGCATGCATGTTTAGTTGTTCAACTTCGAGTAATAATGCTTCTCCAGCAGTTGTTATGCATTCACAATCTTGAGTGATTACCCACAACTCAAAAGGGGAAATCTCAGAAAGAACTTGGACACAAGAAGTAGCGATATCAGTGGAGACAGGTCACATCTCTGTGGTTGTTAACACATGAAAATGGTGGAACTGCACAATTTTACTTGAGAAAAAGAAAAACCCACGTAGCAATCATTATGGTAATAATTCTTCATCATTTGAACATAGATTCTGATCTAATTTGTTATCTGCCCAAGAAGATTTTTAGGGCAAAAGCTATGGTGGGAGATTGTCCACGACCGCATGCATTGATAAAAGGAGGATAAAGTTATGTCCTCTGTATTATATCAAGTTCATGCGAGTTTCTAACTTTCAACCATCCTTCGAAAGCGAAAAGGGGGAGAGAAGTGTATAAGAAGTTAAAGTGAAGGTGCAACCAAGAGAATGTCAGCTTCATGATTGGGAGATGCAACACAGTGCGAAATGCATAAGAAAAAGCTCATCAATTCAAATATACATATAATTATCATATTCGCAACAATGCAGATGTTGAGCATCATTCTTTTTTCCTGTTTAAGTGCTTTATCAACGTCAACTTAGAGATTCCATTAAAAAAAAAAGTCAATTGTACATAAAAAGAATGAGGGGGATTCTCCAAAGAAGACCGAGATATTTATTGACAAATCGATATCTAAGAATCCGACGAGTACTAAAATGTCACTATGATGATGAAACATGAGAATGTTCAGCTTTACTCTTGCTAATTGTTACGAAGAACAATTTTCATTCAATTTGAGAGCCGATTCTATCGAGGAATTCATTGATTTAATTTAACAAGTGAGGAAAGCATGGATTTTTCATCTAAACCTGAGGGATTGAGTTAAGACCTAAAGACATTTAACATGGTGAATGATCTTATTGTAGGATTCATCCAAGTAAGGTTCTTTTTAATATGAGAAGAGAGTTTGGAAATCCTTACTGGTCTTTATAGTAATCCTTTTGCCTAGTTTACTCGAGATTTGTGGTCATTTTATATTACGAAAAATAAATATGTTATTTCTTGTTATAATTTCTTGAATTAACTAATGAATATCTTTTGCTCAGGCACTCATTCCAAACTTGCTTTACAGAGCAATGCTTTGTGTAGTTATGATCTGTGGCAGGGATTTAGGTTATTCCTATTTAACTAAAATATTTTAGAGAACTTTTATTTGGTGAGTTCAAAATGAGTATGTCACGGATTCAGCCAGTTCCCTAACCATTTCTAGTGGATTTAGTGCTGGCCCATGTCCTTGGAGTACACATCAAGCATCATTGCCATGCGACCATCTGACACGTGGCAAACTGCTAATTGGCTCATTTCCTTCCCATGTGTTCCCATGGTAAGTGACGACCATCCACCGTCAATTTTCCTACACATGGATTGACACGCGACATCATCCTATCGACGAAGCATCCTAGCCCTTCATCTACAAATACCCTATTAGTCCATTCATATGGAGACTTTTGGACTTTGGGACTCCTCAACTTTGGTATTCTCGGAATTCGGGAACTCTGTGGGTTAACCAATTCGTTACTATAATGCTTCTCTCGACTCCAAGCGACTCCAAGCCACTAGCCATTCCTCATCTATGACCGGGCATTTGAGTATGTCATGTCATGCCGTGCCCCATCTATGTCATGTTGCTTTTGGTATTATTCCTCCATGACTTTAACTCTTCCTCAGCAATGAAAATTTATTGCCTTTCCACTCTATCACGAAACCATTGAGCTTTTAGATATTTCGGGATTCTTTAGACATGTTGATCGTCATATACTCAATTCGAAAGAAAGAAAAGAATACAACTCGTGACTCGCAACGTGCATAAAGCATCATATATTCTTTCATTTTCCATCCTCGTCAACTTCTAGCTTTGATGCCCCCTTACTGTGCACCTATGAAAAAAAAAATGGTCCTAGTCTTAGTTTCTTCGTTGTTAATTATATTTGAGCGATAAGATGCTCAAATCATGATCTTCCAATGAGCTCAAAAGTGCAAAAGAGAGCCAAACTCACATCCGTTTCTTGTCATTTCGACATCACTTTATAAAAAAGTCTACCACGAAGTGGGATTTTATTTTCTTAAAGACCTGCAAATTATTGGGTTCAAATTGCATAAACGATTCCACGAGTGGTGAGGAGAATATTAAAGTGCCAATGTCTGTCTGGACCCGGAAAATTCTCCAGTGAGATTAAAAAATGAAAAGGCAAGTCCCAATACATATGGTTAGCTAAAACCATTAAAAAGGAATATAAGCATAAGGAAAGGCAACTTCCTATAAGTGTCGATATTCTTTTGTATAAAAGAAGAAGAAGAGAAATATCGCAGAAGAAAAAGAGAAATATCTCAGAAGAAAGAGAGAAATATCCCAACAGACGGCGATATTTTCTTTAATGAAAACAAATGCAATTTTGCGACAATAATACAGGAACAGAGTGGATTTGCGTAATTAAAATTTGGATTTTGGACTCGTTATCTATCAATTTTAAAATTAAGCTGTCCATGGAAAGAGCGAGTTGTACTTTTCCAGGTTTCAGCACTCTCCTCCTCGTGAAGAAAATGATTGGAATATGTAGTGAAATTCGTAAACAAACGTTAGGAAAATCGAATTCGAGACCTCCAATTCATAATGACCTTATCCTCAAGAGTCCAAGGCCAAAAATGTCCCTTTCTTGCCTCAATAAGATTGCGCACCATCTGTCTTGCCGCGTAACGTCAAGGCTATAAATTTTCCACACGTCCTTTCCGGCAAAGCAAATCCAAATCTCTCGTCTTTCACCAATCGAAAGTCAACAATTCCCACTGTCCGAGAACACCATCCTCAGCACATCTCGCATCTGTAGGCCACCCTCTTTTCTACCGTGTGGATGCTTCCCTCGTTCAGATTGAGAAACATCCCGCATGTCGAAGGTCCATTTGAAGAGAGCTCCATTTTTGTTTTCTTTCGGTAATTGACAAAGAAAGACTCCATTATATGTTAAAGCATCTAGGCTTGAACTTGCAATTTCCCAATGATTCCTCAAATCACTAGAAGAGACGTAGTTGGCTAACCAAGGTCTCTCTCTGTCAACTCATCTATTCGGCCTAACAAGTTGTCTTCCCCCGTGTGATAACGCTTCGATCGAACGAGAGTTTGGTTGTATAGGGATCGTGAGTAAAACTCGAGTATTATTCCTCCCAAATCCCATGTCCCGGGCCATTTCTAAACCAATGTAAGTTTGGCCTCTAGTTTTAACTTTTAAGACTTTATAAATTTCGCAACTTTTGTAATTTAATTTTTATGTAATAGGTTGTTCTGAAAGGAGGGATTCAGTTCTTGGGTGTAGAGAGAGATCTTTACCATAAAACAGAGAGCTCGTAAACCTTATTTTGCAAATCAAAGAAGGAACGTAATTCCCTATTCATTTGAAGCAACATTTTCTCACTAAGACCCCCTTTGTACGACCCCATTTGTGAGGAGGCACCCTTTCTTCTGAAGCTACATAAGAGTTGATAAAAAATTAAATATGATTCCCCATTCATTCAAAGCAGCATTTTGTCACTACAACCCCATTTGTGAAGAGGCACCCTTTCTTCCAAGTCTACGAAAGATTTGTTTCACGCCTATATGTATATTCTACCTACCAACCCGAAATCAAAATTTAAAACTAATATAATATTGTCACAATTTCTCAAGTCTCAAAATATTAGTTTTATTTTCGGTAATTGCAAGAAAATAGGAGGTAAGAAGTTGCTCTAGACGACCCTCAATTCAAAACTTCCTCACCCCGGTAATTAACCAATGACAAAACAATGAAGATTGTTTATTTCGTTTGATAATTAAAAGATAAACTAAGTAGACCATAATGATCTTATCTGAAATTTAGTTGAGCTCATCGAGTGAAATAATTATGAATTGATTAAGGGTTATATTTAGGGATATGACTTATAATAAACAAAAGAATAACATTGTTCCCTCGTAATTTGATAATCTTGTGGTTTCTAATAATCTAAATATGCTGTTATAAATTCTATATACAATTAAATGGTTTCATTAAAAAGTAAGATTAATGGATTGACAATTAATCGATATACTAAATGTACAATTTTCAATAGGATATAAAATAAAAATAAAAATTGACATTATCCATTCATAATTCAGCCGGAAATTAATTTTTTGTTAAAATTCGATATTACCATTCCCATAACCCTCCTTTAAAATGCCGTATTAATACAAATTTATTTTTCTAAGAAGATGTAATTCTACAACAACTAACCAAATATATATAGTCATCAAATATTTCTTCTTTCCTTACCGAATATATATATATTCTTCTTTCAACATACGCATTTGTTGTTTTTTTGCTTGCCACTTGCGTTATTTTGCGGGCAAGAATAAAAAGTAAAAGTCATTCTAAACAATACAATTGTCTTGTAAGGAATAAAGTTTTTCTCTCTTTCTGCTAAGGATTATTTAACTATTGCAGTGTTTTCCTCGTAGGAGTGGGCAAGTACACAGCAACGGAAGACATTGATTTTTTTGAGTTTTTGAACAAGAGATGCATCTACTTCCTATCCCTCAAGCCTGTTAAATTCCTGGCGCACACGCCGAATTCACTCCCATAAATTTTCATAGTCCAGGCCAGTAAATGTACATCTGATATAGGAGGGCAAAACCCTAGCCGTTGTCCGGGCGCCAAGATTGCTCAGCCCCGTTATTAATGGCGCCATTGAATCCAACAGCAACTCCGCCTCACTGTGTCCACATCCGCGACAACAGTATCTCATGTTGAAGAAGCAATGCATACATAAATGCTCCTTATGTATCATCACAGGCAACTTCGAATTGAAACTAAACCCTCAAGTCAACTTGCTGGCTTGCTAAGTCGCGTTATTCCGCTACGAAGAAGTACAGTTTGATTCAACCCGATTCTTAAGCCCGGAAGAAGATTCAGTAAATATTTGCTCACTTACAGTGCATGTTAATATATTATGATCTCCATGTCGAGAAATAACAAGACAACAAAATAGAAAAAGAATATGGTGCGCAAACGTCACGCCAAAAACCGCTGCAAGGGCGGAGAAAGAGATCGAGTTGTCACTTCATCACTTTGATGGTCAAGAAAATTCTGACGCCATTTGCTGCTGCGAAGGTCCCAGTTTCATTCAGTTCTTCAATAATCTAAAGCGAAGAAAAAAAATTCGGGAAAACGGGAAAAATACGCAAAGTGGAAGAAGAGAACAAAGTACACAATCAATCAATAGCAACAGTACAGTACAAATTAGTCACGCGACCGACGAAGCCAACTAGCATCGGTCCTCAAGGAACTCACAAAACCAGATCAAAATTAAGAGCACCAGACGCACCAAGAACCAAAAGGACGAGAAGAAAAAGAAGAAGAAGAAGAAGAAGAAGAATAAAAAGATCTTGTTCTTTGTTAGCTAACTAAGATTTAATTATTAGGGACGGTCTTAGTCTCTAGGAGAGTGAAGAGGGAAGAGGGGCAGCAGCTCAGGCTCGGCTTTTCTCGGAGTGCTGGGGTGCAAGTAGAACCCTTTCTCTGCAATTGCTCTCTCCTCAGCTTCTTCTTTTTCGCGAGGCGACAGCAATGTCGGAGTCGTCGGCGTTCTTGGGCTCGCCCTCCCGAAGAGATCCAGCGGCGACACGGGCGACACCATCACCGCCTCGCCGCCGCCGCCGCCGCCGAACCCCACCAGCCCGCCTCTTTTCCCGTACTGCCTCAGCCACGTCGGGGAGAGCGAGGAGGAAGGAGGATGTGGCGGGGAGGTGAGGCCGTGCTTGTCCGCGTAGAACCCGACGTTCTTGTGGTTGAGCTGGATCATGTCGAGCTTCCTCTGCCTCCGCTCGTGGAGCTTGAAGGCGGGCCGCCGGAGCCCCACGTCCGAGATGGAGGTGGCGGGGGCCGCGGCCGGCGGCGGCTTGGGGGTGAGCCTCGAAGGGAGGGTGAGAGGGAGCTTGTGGGCGGAGGGGTCTTCGGGAGCACCGGTCAGCTTCTGGACTATGGCCCGGAAGTTCGACGGGTCGGCCTGGACGAAGGTCGTGTGGGGCGACGCCGGGTCGGATCCGTAGCCCTGCACGTTGGTGTTCGAAGCCATGGTTGAGAGAGAGGGAGAGACGGAGGGAGGGAGGGAGGGAAAGGGAGGCAAAGGCTTTCCTCTTTCTTGGGTTGGACTGTTGAGGTATTTTATCCTTGGCTAGAGAGAGAAAGAGAGAGAGAGAGAGGAGGAGAGAGATTCACACACACTTGATAATAAAGCCAAGGAGGTTTTTAAAAACAGCTGAGTCTAAAAAGGGGGGGGTTTAAGGTATAAATAATTTGCCTCCTATGCTGCTGTTTGTGTTTGTGTTCGGGCTACAAATTATTTTGAGTGGTGTAGTGTTGGAGAAACCATGTGAAAATGAGGAGCTGAGCTTGAGCTCCAAGCTACTCCATGCCAACCCTTTTTAGCTTTTTTGTCCCATGATTGTGTAGTTAACCTATCAATCCCGACACTCATCTTTCTCACCTTTCGTGATGGATGATAGGGAGGGGGAGGGGGGGCTCAATTTTCTATTATTTAGCTGCTAACTAAACCAAACTTTTTGGGGATGAATCTTTGTTGCTTGGGGATGGCCAAGTTAGCTCGAGCTTGACGTGCCCCCCTCAACTTAACTAGATGGATAATGGGATGGAAAGGAAATTAATGATGATTCAAGAAAAGATAATCCGAGAGAGAAGCGATGTGAAAAATAGGGAAATGAAAGGATAGAGAGAGTATCATGCGACCATGACATTAGTATTGTATAGCAAATTTTTATTTTTATTTTTTATTTTATGGAATCGAAATTGAATTTTTGAATTTGAAAAAGAAAAATCAGGAGAGGGGTGGTGATAAATGAAGGGATGAGCAGGCAATAAATGAAGGACGAGGGTGTTACCGAGTCAGCGGGGCATCGAAATTGAAACAGAACCTGCAAAGAAGACATTGTAAGACATACAATGTTACTTCTTGTCGCAATTAATCCATCGAACACCCAAAAAATGGGTTTTTCTTTTTCTTGCGTTTACAATGTCTGTAATCGAATATAAAGTATAGTACGACGTGATTTTCATCAGTTAACGACACTTCATTGTGATGTTAAAGTAGAGTAATATTGAAAATGGCACGGTATATTCTTGGTTTTTCGGTTGGCGCTTTGTGTGCGACTCGTGTGGGAAAAGGGAAGTAATGCGGTTGCAGAGTTCTCTGGCGGGTCAGACACAGGGGTCAGACTGTGCGGGAGGTGGCTTTTACCTTGCGATTCCGTGTCTGCCTCCTCCGCCTTTCTCCTGTACATGTGTTCGCAGGTGTCTCTTGGCTTTTATTTCAGTCCCCGCATCTCTTCCAAATTCACATTTCCATTCCCAGGACTGATCAGCCTCCTTCAAATGCACCCCTTTTCAAAAGTATCCTTTGGTGCCCTAGGAGTGTACCGAGAAAGTAACGCGCCTCTAAAATGGACCTTCGATATCCTTATCGTCATTCGGTGGATGACTGATTTGTCGTGGCACCGGTGTTTTGATACTCAATTAAAATAGATAAGTGTCGAGATTCAATGTACGCGATATGAATTGAAATGTAACAAAAAGATGGAAGAATTTATTCTATAGATGGTGGATAAGAATCTTTATTATCACGTGACATCTCCGTTCAATGAAAACTGTAAATATATTTAATATGATGCTAACGAGCATCGAAATAATCTGCATTCGTACGAATGAACCCTTAAGATGATCGAGACACGAACGGGAGAGGGAAGTTCCGTCCATGGATTCTCAACGTTCCGCATGAAAATTGAGGCTGGAATTTGGGGGCGAACACGCTGTGCATGGGCCTATTTTCCCCCGGGTTGTTTGCGTGCGGGACTCTGCACTTTGACTCGAGGGAGAAAGGTGTCTCAAAGACTTGCCTTCAGGTCTTTCTTCCGGCACAGTTCGTTTACAGTTTCTTTTCTTCACTCTTTCTTTCTTTTTCCTGGGATTGCTTCGCTAGGGATGTTTTCGGTTTCGACAGCCCAGTGTGAATCTCTCTCTCTCTCGCGCGCGGGCGCGCGCCGGTTTCTTCCAGATCTCCCGCGTCATTGCTTGTTGCTTTCTTCCTCGCAGACATAACGAAGAGAGGGTCAAGCAAAAGGAATTCAATGCGATGGACCATGCGTCACGCCACCCAATCATGGAGTGTGCGAAGCCAACCTTGCTTGCTTGCGCCCATTACCTGGAAAACAAACAGCTTTTGCGTCTTTTTTTCACTCGAGAGCATGATGAGTCAAATCCCTCGGGGCAACGCGGGGGGATCATCAGAAGGGGAAGTGCGGACAAAAGAGAGATCATTAAAGTCTTGTTTTTGCGCTCATTAAGTCAATGCGGCGATCATCATGGTCTCTCAGCTTTCATTATTGCTCTCTTTTCCTAAGGTCAAATTCAGCGTCATTTCAACCAAGAGAGTCTCACACGGCAAACCCAAAAAAAAAAAAACAAAAGAAAAGGTAAAACTCAAGTCTTCTCGAAGCTCTACTAAGAATGTTTTGTAAATTTATGAACATGTTAATGAAAATTTGCTGCATCCTATGGTCATTATTAATAGAGGGTGTGCTCGCTTTGACTTGTCCCAGGTATCCTTTGGTCATTTTCCGTCAAAATAAGAATATTTGCAAATGAAGAAAGAATGTCCTCTATGACTTTTGATCTTTAAACATTAATAATCACATGTCATGAAAGATTGGAATAAAACAACTTATTGATTGAATAGTGTGTCATGGCTGCAAATAAATTAAAATTTTCTTGAGCTCATAAACTTACACTGACATGCAAGTCCGTTTGTGCCGATAACCCTGAAACGTTCTCCGATGATGAGCAAATGATTGAGAGCAATTGGGGAGGGGGAAGGAGAGGGGGTGGTGGTTGAGCTAGTCCCCTGTTTACTTTATGGAGATGTCCATTGGATATGCCATTCCTTTGGACTCTTCATACATGAAACCTTATGAGGCAATTTCGACCTCTCATTTCCTAATTCTAATCAAGCTTAGTGCTGCGCACCCGTACGGAGATTGCCTTTTTGATTAAGTTTGGGTTGAGTCATCGACACAGATGTAAGGTATTCAAAAAGAGTTACTTCTCTTTGATTAGGAAATTATGAAGAGCAAGAACCGAGTTGTTGAGATTTCATAATTTTTTAAGATGTAGAATCAAATTACTTTTAATTGTTCTTCAGAACAATTAAAAGACGATATTACACACAACTCGATTGCTTTAGAACATAATTGCTCTTTAAATCTGAAAAATCTAATATGTTTCTCTTTTTCACTTATGCTTTCAACGAGATTTTTGATATTACCAATGATACATTTTGCATAAAAGGTATGAAGATATGATTACTATTCAAACAAAAATAAGATCAACGTGATACTTACCAATCTAATTTTCCAAGTACAAGGGTATCGGATTAATCAATGGCTAACAAGATTCATGACCTTATAATTAATCACTCCGTTTGCCCCCACCTGGAAGAAAACTCCCTTTAATACATTTGATTTATTGTTTCCATACTCTCTCTCTCTTTCTCTCTCTCAAGGCAGGACAAACACCAAGAATGACCAAGTACTTAGGCACATCGAATATTAAAATGAGAACCGTTGATTTACGTTGCACCAAACATTACGGAACCAAAAGCGACCCAATTAAGCAATAAATTATTAGGCCTTAATCTACACGACCCTCGTGGTAACGCACCGATCGCACGACAGCATCGAGAGCCATTCCTTTGCTGCTTGAGCTGAATCACATGGTCCTCTCCAAAAAGGGTCAAAAGCGTGCGCAAGAACGTGTTCGCCAACTTTCGATTTCGTGAGAACAACAAGAATAACAAGAGTCCAAAGGAAAGGAAACCACTCGATCGCGCGAGCGGTGTGTGGAGGACAACATGATTGCGGATTGGACGGGCGCTAAGTGATGAGAATAAGGAGGAGGACTTTGGAGTGGGGTTTTAGCTAACAAAGAGACCTGCTTAGTGCACTAATCTTTGATTAGAAAACTAGGCTAAGTTTCGCTAAGCCCGATGCATTATGTATGAACTCGATGCGTCTCTAATGCCACCACGTTCTTTTGAGTTTGTGGGGTGACTGACTTTTGCTACGGGACAATGGAAAGATGTGTTTGACAGAATTTTGTACGAAAGATGTTTTTGATTCCCGAGTGGACTTATGCCTACAAAGTGATGATTTCGCCTTTAAGATAAGGCAAAAAAGAGAAAAGGGAGCAGGAGTACTATTGCCATATTACTTAAATCCTCTTCCTTTTCCTCTTTGGAAAAGCGGGGGATGAAAAGTAATGATTTCTTAGGAAATGCTCGGAGGAAATTGGGCACTTGCTTAGGATTCCGTGACGAGCGTCGTCTCGTCACCTTCGGCGGCATTTCTCTTTTTGCTATTCCCTATAAATACAGAACTTTTCTTTTTATAATTGAGAGACGAAAGCGACGAAATTAGAGCATTGATTATTTGAAAGTTCATGAGATATTCTACACGTCTCATAATTCGATTAAACCTAAGCTTTTGACATAATTTACACAGAGTTGGAGAGATTCAAATGAGTGACCTTTAATTCTTATTATTAGAAAATGTATTTATTCTCTTTTCTAATTGTCTTTTCTAAAGGAGTTACGATGCAATAGCGACATTTTATTTTTCAAAACTTTCTTTTTGGCCTATGTGTGGAAGATGTCCTAGACTCCTAAAGATCCAAACTATGCATGTTATTCTACACACGCTAGGTGGGGCATACAAGCAGTGCTCTTGTCTTGGAGTGTCCTTTAATAAAACATGCAAATCTAATGGTCCCGATCCACTCTTTCGACATGGGAAATGAATGGGTTTTTCATAGTACATGAGCTTTTTTTTTTACACAAGCCACCTTATATTTAAATATTCAATTAAATTTATACAAAATATAACTGCTCATATCTTTGATGCGTTAGAGGTTGCGTGATAGGAGGATATAGGGAACTTAATTAACAATCTTTAAAATTTTTATATGGTTTGCTAATTGAAAAGTTGTGGTATAGTTCCTTTAGGCACGATGTTTTATCATAGAGATAAAAGGAAATAGTAGTCTTTATACTTTTCAATTTGTTTAATTAGATTATTGATTTTTTGTTTTTTTTTTTGCCCGAATGGGTCTTTGAACCGCAATTTTTGTTTCAGGTGAGCAGCAAATGCACACTATGCACATTGTCAGGTCTCAGGTGAGGAGCAAATGCAAAAGCTTTCCTTGTTCTCTTTTTGTTTCTTTTTTTATTTTATCTTTTTACTTTGAAGAAGTAGATTTGGAATTGTGGTGAAATTGGAACCAAGATCAAACGGTCAAAGGTAAGGAAGGCTGGCCTCAAAAGTAAAGCTAACATGCGAATATGAGACCTTCATTCGATGAGACATGAAGAGGACACAGGTGCATGCATTGCCTTCGCCTGAAACTTATCGTGACCAGCCTGCTAACGCAAGAGAGGATTCAACGGCTTTGTTGGCCCTGCTGAATTTTGACCCCTCAAACCTCAAGCCTAGTGAAAATTGGCCGCGGTCGGGTTGGAGAAATCTCAAGAATGTTAATTATCTAGTATAGCACCTTAATCACAGTTCATTAATATTTTGTGTTATCGGTCTAATGTACTCAAATTGGGTTAATTCATGTTCGAATTTGAACAAGTTCTCTCGTCACGCACAAAACCCATGTTGCGTGATTAAAAGAAGAAAGAAATAATTCTTCCAACCATAAAGCACATTGTAATAAGTTTTAATCCCTACAAATTGTGCGGCAAAAGCCCAAATAATGCATAGGTGATGCTAATTATTACCTGAAATTACAACTCCATAGCTTTTTGGTCCCTAAGCTTCATTTTCAGCATGTCTTAGACCACACTAAAGTTGTTCAATTGGAGAAGCTGTGGACCAAGTCTTCCGTGGAGAAAGAAATGAATATTTACAAAGGTCATTGTTCATTTTATTAGAGTTTAAGAAACAAGAGCTCCTTAACTAGCAGGGGATCAGGAAGAGTGAGGATAAACACGATGCACTTGGAAACAACTTCACTCACAAGAGACAGAGATCAGCCAAGTCAAATGTCCTAGAAACAGCCTTGCACCAAGAATCCACCTTGCTCTTCCTCACACCTTCATCCAGCCTGGGGTGAAAGATCGTCACGTTCTCGGCCCTTTCTCCAGAGTTGAAGATGTCATTCTCTGTCCAGATCCCGACTGCTAATCCGGCAGCATAAGCTGCTCCAAGCGCTGTTGTCTCTATGTCTGCAGGTCTCACCACAGGGTTTCCCAGCAGGTCCGCCTTCATAACAATGAAAATAGCAATAAGATATTTTAAGTACTCAGGATCAAAATTACTAAGGGTCTTGCACAGAGTATTGTGTCAAGCAGCTATAGCTTCCAATTTTATATTAGCATATCAAAACATCAATTAGGTGGATTGTAGACTGCAGACGTTATCCTGTTAAATAACACCAGCCCAAACGATAATAATTTTGATCCTACACCTCGCTAGTGATGGGTTGACATAGTTCAGAAAAGTCACTTTGTGCAAGGGAAGCTCCAAAACTTTCTTAATGCAGTTTCTGCTTGAATAAAACATAAAGCATTGGATTGGGCATTGAATCTCGACAAAGAATAATTTTGATGTTTCTGACTTGATTCAGCACCAAATCAAGACATATAAGCGCAATAAGATATATTTTTTCCTGTATCTGACTGGTTTTTACAAGGACATTAGAGAGTAAAAAGAAACATGTGCACTCGGTTGTCTCCAGAGAAAGATGAATTCTCAGTCGGACAGGAAAAGGCAACACCAACAGTGATTAGGAATATATCATCGCTCAAGGATTGCAAGCATAATGTATGCAGAAACAAATAGTGGACTATGAGGTCGTTATAGTGTAACAACGAACCTTAACATCAGTCAATAGTGGTATTACTCCAAAAAGTAACAAAATCTGAGGATAAGGGAAGCTCGTACCTGAATTTGCATCAAAAGGTTGTTAACAGTTGCACCCCATCCACTCTAAGCAAAAACTCCCCCTTATCGTTCTTAGCCTCGCCCTTTTCTCCGGCATCTTTGTGCATTGAATCCAGCACATCTTTCACTTGAAAGCACATGCTCTCAAGCACGGCTCGAGCAATATGAGACTTGTTTGTGAACCTCGTGATTCCAATACAAGCCCCACGTGCATCCTCGCGCCACCATGGAGCAAACAGGCCATTAAAAGCAGGCACAAAGTAGACACCGCCAGTGGAGTCAACACTCATTGCCAAATCCTCGACCTCACTCGCACTACTGATTATACCAAGGCTGTCTCTGAGCCACTGAACAGCAGCTCCGGCAATAGCAATTGAACCCTCCAAGGCATAGTTTGTGGGAGCATCTGGTCCAAGCTTAAATGCCAGAGTACTTAAAAGTCCATGTTTTGAGTGAATCACCTCTTCACCCGTGTTCAGAAGTATGAAAGCACCAGTTCCATACGTGCTTTTGGCCTCACCTTTCCGACAGGCTTGCCCAAGCATTGCAGCATGTTGGTCACCAAGACATCCTGAGATAGGAACTCCAGGAATTGGCCACCCTTTGGCAATTTTTCCTATTACCTCAGAATTGCTTATGATTTTGGGAAGACTTTCAGCAGGAATCCCCAACGTATAGAGTGTAGGCTGATCCCAGTCTAGTGTTTTAAGATTCATGAGCATTGTTCTCGATGCATTTGAGACATCAGTGACGTGTAAGCCGCCCCCATTCATGCCTCCAGTTAGATTCCATATTAACCAAGTGTCCACAGTACCAAACAAAGCATCGCCCTTCTGCATCGCCACTTTAACAGCATCAACATTTTCCTTCAACCACAGCAGCTTCACTGCACTGAAGTATGTACTTATTGGTAAGCCACAACTCTCCACAAAATGGGTTCTTCCACCGGGTAATTCTTGCTCCAATTTCCTGTCAAGAGTTTACAGTTTATATGAAACCCCAGATTTTTGACAGGAATGTTATTGATCACCAAACAAAAAATGGATCAGACTATTAAGTAATTTCAATGAGGTTTACAATGGAAAAGACGGGTTAGCGACCTTCCTACGCGTTGCCAAATCACCCAACATTAGAAGCCTCAAAACTCCAAATTTTGAAACATATTACATAAAGATCAAAGGTAGCCTAACCTGCAGATGGAGCTGGTACGAGCATCCATCCAAACAATGGCATTATAGAGAGGACAACCAGTGGATTTGCTCCAAACGAGAGTGGTCTCTCTCTGATTGGTCAATCCGATGGCCTTCAATCCTCCGTCCACGTTGTAGCCATTGGCTGTCGCCTTGTCGATGGCTTTGGCTAAACACACTTTCACACTCTCCAGAATCTCCATCGGATCATGCTCCACCCATCTACCAACAGAAAAGCACTCAAACAAACACTTCCCCACTATAAAAAAAAGCACCTTGTAAAAGAATTCACCGCTATACTGTTAAAGTGAACGGAAAAAATACCATCTTTTTCTTTATCCGGTCGTATCTCGAACCAGAGCCTAGACTTTTCTCGTGAGACCAAACCGATTATATTCCAGAATCAATGAGATCAAGCAATTTCGTACTAAGCGATCATAACTCTCGCGCATGGACAAGACCCGATATAGAAAGCGCCATCAGCAATTGAAAAACACACGCTCATCTGAACAAGCACCAACGTCTTATCGAAAGAAAAAGGACACTGCTTCATCATTGAACTCGACACGATCAAAGAACGGATTTTTATGGGACGACGGAGATTACCCGGCTTCTGGGTAGAACTGAGTGAACTCCACCTGGTGAGATGCTATCGCCCGAGCGCTGCGGTCGTAGAGGATGAACCTCGTGCTGGTTGTCCCCTGGTCGATGGAGCCGATGTACACCTCCTCGTCCGACATGTTCTCCGTTCCCCCTCGTTCTCCTTCTTCGCCGAATCACCCGCGCTCGAGCGTCTTGGTCGGAGGGAGGACGGAAACAGAGCAGACGGCAAGAGTATGAGCGAGACAGAGGAGATGTGGACTCGCAGGTTTCTTTATTTGCGCCGGTCTGTCCACGAAGACGAGTCCCGGGAAAATAGGCGACATCGCGAAAAGAACCGGAGGATATTTTATTGGGAACGTTGAAATCGAAGGCGTTTTCTCCAAAATTAAAGTTCGTTGGACCAACCGCAAGGAACCACATGTGTTGTTATCTGCTCATCAAGATGGCGACGTCATATTATTTGGTTATCATCAGTTGACGGCATATTCATTGACTAAGCAGTAGCACGATCCGAGTATCACATTCCGGATAAGAAGTCTCGGGTCGGATTTCAATTTTTCCCTCTTCGAAACTCGATGCCGATTGCTGTTGCAGGCGGACCGAACGTCTGCTTTTCCCCTGCAGCGGTGGAGTCGCTCGTGCTCGCGCCCTTCTTCGCCACTCCCGGAGGAGGCGGGCTTCTTTTCGAGATTGTCTGAGGGTCCTCCTCCTCCTTTTCTAGCAGCCTAGCATTGTATGTCCAATCTTTGAGGAAGAAGCATTTATTCGTTGCTTCAATGACTGCAACATACAGTGAAGCTAAACATGCAAAGGGTCAAGGCCACTGCATCTGGATTCTTATGTGACCATTTGACTGTAATTACGTATATTAGATTTCGAATCATTAGAGCAAAATTCGATAGTGAATTCACTCTGCCACAGAGAGAGAGAGAGAGAGAGAGAGAGAGAGAGAGAGAGAGAGAGGTTCAATAGCATGGGAGAGGCATGTTGGAAAACCTGAAAGGTGGATCTATATATATATATATATAAGTATTATGTATCGTGTTGGCTAAGGGTTGATAGACCCATGTTTGGGATTAATCTTGTGGATAAGAATCTAATTTTCTTAAATCCATTTTTAAGAAGTGCATGCCACATGTTTTTAGATTGGCTCAAGACAAATTTAGACTAGTTACACGTTGAATATATTCGTATCTCCATGGCTGATATACGTTTAGATTTTCTTAGGTGCATCTAGTTGCTCTTGTTACTATGAAGTTAATCGGGATCACGAGTTTCGTTATTCCTCTATATTTGTGATTGGAACTTATGGTATATATTCACATCCTTTTCTTTTTGGTCTTCTCGTCGATGCTGTACGTGATTCTGCTTATTAATGACGTGTTCTTGCGTTCGGTAACATGGATCCAGATGTTTTTGTTTTCTGTTGCTGTTGTATTTTCCGATAATACATTTTTATATCTTCAGTAATATGCATGAATAGACTATGGTGACGGAACTCCCTTACAACTGGTAGATATCGCTGGGGCCAAGGTGAAGGGTAAAGTCGGACCTATGCTCTGTGCTGGACAGACCAAACAAATTGCTGCGAAAATAGATGCCAAGACCAAGATCATGGCAACCTGATGGCAAGGAGAGGGGTGGGAGGAGATAATGGTCAGGACGGCAGTGAAGATCTTGGAGAATCGAAAGGAAGCTGAATTGGCCGAAGTGAACGCAGAGCTAGCCACAAGAAGGCCGCATGGTCTCAGGCTATTGTGCAGTATGGGACTAAATTATACGAATTGATGAACTAGTATCATTTCGATATCAAACTTGCTCATTTCAAGACTATAGTAGTTTGGATTGATTTTAAATCTATCAACCAACATGTGAGATGACTATACATGTGCGCAATCATTAAAATAACAATTAGCAACCAATGAAGTATTAAGGAAAAGTTAAAATCTAATCCTAAGAGACAAGTAAAATGCCATTCCTATCATTTGTCTCCAACAACATTTGAACCCTATTATAAAACCCTAAGAGCTGGTTCAATTTTGAGTAAAATTTTTTTGATCACGGATCTCCACACATTTTAGGAGAGAACTACTAAAAAATAATATTTTTTTAAAGCTTTTTCGTAATTTTAGAAAAAACGAAAGAATTTTCTGAATTTTTTAATACATTAATTTTTTTCTTAAAATAAAATAATACAAATTTTTCGGGATCTTTCTAAAATTTCTCTTTTTAATTTCTTTAAAAAAATTAATTCCTAATCCAAGAATAGGGACATGGGTCGGGCTATCAAGCCCGGTCGGGCTCGGGCTCCGATTCGGGCCCGCCGAGGTGGACCAATTTGCAGGCGCATTCTCACACTGAGCCCAGTTCGGCCTAGGCCCTAAAACTAACTTGAACAATACCCAAAAGCCCAATTTACCTTAAACTTCCAGCCCGGCCCAACTAAGCCCTAAAGTTAGTATCTACCGTGGCAGAATCAAACCCAAGGCCTAGCTCCCTATTTCTGCTGACTGCAAGCCCAGAATTTTCTATGACCTTAGGCCCATATCCTACAGTGACCGAAACTAGCCCAAGATCCCCTAAAATAAGCCTTCATTGTTATCTCCTCTGGTCACCAATCCTTCAAAGCGTCATTCCTGGCAAACCAAGCCGCGAACGAGCGATTCTCTACCTGACTAGATTCCATTTCCGGCAGGGTTGGACCTTCCCCTCCAACCAGCGTGAACCCCCCTACTAATTAACAAGGGGTCACTATCGACTATTGCCATCGACCCACAAAATTAGACTGTCCCTCTTCGACAACCAAAATCCGAACGACCTCATTGCTTATACACGGAATAAAATATCAGAGCAAAAATATAGGATGTGAAGAAGATTTTGACAACATTATCAATGGGACTTCAACAGATGCTGCCACTTGTTCATAAAAAGAATGAGTGACAAAGAAAAAAAATCTATAGAACCAATACCTCCACTTAGTGAGAATATGGCGATCGAACAACAAAAGGAGGTACAATCAATATAGATCTATACGATTTTGACAAAAAACTTTCACCAACTCATTATTAGACGCGGTTCAATTGAACAAAGCCACACGCACGCCAAAGAATGAGTTAGAAAACGTTGATTTAACTCAAACATAACATCGTCATCGTCGGCCTTCCGCAGTTGGCTTGAGCCCCAACCCTAGGATGGCCCCATGGCCTTGCTCCCTTAGCCCTCTATCGTACATGGTGTCCATGTCTCTATTGCGGGGATCGTCCTTGCTTCAGCCAACGAGAGGGAAGAGAGGGAAAGAAAGAGAGTGAGGGTCGGGTTGGGGAAAAGATAAGGAAAGAAGAAGGCTGGTCGAGGGGAAAAGAAAAGAAAAGGTAAAAGCGGAGCCAGGCCCGGGTAGAAGGAAAGGAAAGAAAAGAAGGGGCCTAGCCTAGCCCCGCAATTTTTCTTTGGAAATTAATAATATATTTTTTAATTTCTAATTTTTTTTCCTCTTTTCTTGTTTTAATGATTAATATCCTATTACTATTTATGAAAATACTCCTCATACCTATATGCTAGGTAATTTAATGAGAACTATTTTGTTAGGGATTAAAAAAAATTAATGGCTAATTTTCTATACAATTAAACCTTAAATAAACATGCCAAATTTAGGTATGAACATTGCAATCTTTATAATGGAGCTTAAACTTTCTCCTTCTTCTTCTTCTTTTTGACCTAACATCCAAAAAAAAAAAAAAATAAAAAATAAACAACCAACTTAAAACCACCATTCTCTTTACCAAAAAAAAAAAAAAAACTTTTACCACCATTATGGTATATTGGAGTTTGTGCTCATTCTAAAGCAGATAAAATAATTGCCTTTTTTTTTTTTTTTTTTTTTTTTTTTTTTTTTTTCCAATCCGCAATCGCACCGTCTCTCCCTCTTCACCTAAACGACTGCTCGCTCCTTCATTGTTCCATTGCAGAAATAGGTGGTCTTCCTTCCCGCAACGGCTCTGGTAAGCTTATACTTTCTGTTTGATTGATTGATCGTAGATAAAATGGAGTTTATACGAAATTTCTAATATGCACTCGTCTCCAATGAAGCCCCACCTCCTGCGTTCAATCAGCCAGTGGACGTCACTCTCCAGATAGGAGAAAGCAAGCGTACTCTCCACTTTCCCGCGAATGACAGCGCCGGTGTTGAGACTAGGGTGGGCCGCCATCATACTAACCTAGAGAGGCAGCAGGAGGGACATGAATAGGAGCAAGTAGAGGGCGGCCTTTTCGCTAGTATCTACGGCTTTTATGAAGTTCTTCTTGTGTTCGTATTTATCGGGGCTGTTGTCCTCTATAAGCATAAGAACAAGCTAGATATGTCGCTGATGATTGTGTTGATGGTTATTCTACTGGCGGGCAAGTATCAGGAGGAGCTGTTGTGTCTATTTGCTAGTATTGCCAAAATTAAAATAAAAAACATTGTTTTAATAGTCGCAAGTTCATCTAATTTGGTAGGTGAATATAATAATGGTAGTAGTGAGCCATATGTTCATCATGCATGTGAAACTTCAAAATTTTGTTTCGGCCAAACCGTAAATTCAAATCAAATTTCGTAAAATCCTACAACTTCATAATATCCTAAACTATCATCGCAAAATAAAAAATCTACTTTAGGCTTAGGTAATAGTGAGTCATATATTTATCATGCGTGAGAAATTTCAAAATTTTGTTTCTATCAAACCGTAAGTTCAAATTAAGTTCCGTAAACTTTTAAGGATCCATAACATCCCAAACTATCATTACAAAAAATGCTACTTTAATAGTTGTAGGCTCATATAATTTGATATGTGAATATAATAGTAATAGTGAACTATATATTCATTATGTGCGAGAAATTTCAAAATTTTGTTTTAACCAAACCGTAAGTCCAAATTAAGTTCTGTAAAATGCTACGGCTTTATAACATCTTCAACTATCACTACAAGAAAAAGTTACAGACTCATCTTCAACACCCCTTTCGTCATCATCTTCAACACCCCTTTCGTCATCATCTTCAACAACAATGGCCTCTTCCTCCCCGTCATTTTTAGCATCTTCGTTATCATCTTCATCAATAAATAAAAGGATAGTGTGGGCTAATTAATTCTGCTTTCGTTGTAAAAATCAGCTTTTTCACAAATGGACTAAAAATGTCTAACAAAAGATGAGGCATGTCATAATCAATTCCCGTTTCTTCTCCACCAGTATGTCAACAGTATTCTGACCTTTAGCCCTTTAATTTTTTTTTTTTTTTCTCTCTTTTTTGTGCTAATTTCTTCAAATACAAGCCTATTCTTCTACCAAAGTAACAAGTATTACAAACTTTATTAACTTTTACTTATGAACATATAATTAACATATAAATGTATTAATCGATGATTTTTCTTTTATCTCTTGTATAGATAATGTTCAATGTGAATCTAATCTATTTCATAAGCTTGGCGTCCTCTGTTGTTTTTCTAATTTTTCCATCACTAACAAAAGTTCAAAAATTTGAGTACAATTTTCAATGACTATCACTGATATCTTATTACATCTTCGTCATTTTCTTCATCCTCTTCTTACTCAGACTCCTTGCCATCATCTCCATCAACATTGGTGTCATCGGCCTCTTCCTCGGCCTCTTCTTCAGCATCTTCAATAGCAATTTCACCGATAGTGGCTTCAGCATTCTCACCATTAGCTTCGTTATAATTGAAATAACTTTCAATACCCAAAAAATACGGCCCCAAAGTTGTTGGACGCACACTGTTCATCATATCCAAGAAATTTCAAAATTTCGTTTCGGCCAAACTGTAAGTTCAAATTAAATTTCGTAAAATCCTACGACTCCATAATATATATATATATATACTTTTTTAATAGTTGCAAGTTCATATAATTTGGTAGGTGAATATAATAGTAGTAGTAGTGAGCCATATGTTCATCATGCATGCAAAACTTCAAAATTTTGTTTTGGCCAAACCGTAAATTCAAATCAAATTCCATAAAATCCTACGGCTCCATAATATCCTAAACTATCATCGCAATAGAAAAAAGCTACTATAGGCTTAGGTAATAGTGAGTCATATGTTTATCATGCGCGAGAAATTTCAAAATTTTGTTTTTATCAAACCGTAAGTTCAAATTAAGTTTCGTAAACTTAGGGCACCATAACACCCCAAACTATCATTACAAAAAATGCTGCTTTAATAGTTGTAGATTCATCTAATATGATATGTGAATATAATAGTAATAGTGATGTATATATTTATTATGTGCGAGAAATTTCAAAATTTTGTTTTGAACAAGCTGTAAGTCCAAATTAAGTTTCGTAAAATCCTACGGCTCCATAACATCTTCAACTATCATTACACGAGAAAACAATACTTTAATAGTCACAAACTCATCTTCAACGCCCCTTTCGTCATCGTCTTCAACAACAATGGTCTCTTCCTCGTCATTTTTAGTATTTTCGCTATCATCTTTATCAATAAATAAAAGGGTAGTGTGGATTTTAATTATACTTTCGTTGTAAAAATTAGCCTTTTCAAAAATGGACTAAAAAATTTCCAACAAGAGATGATGCATGTCATAATCAACTCCTGTTTCTCCTCCCCTAGTATGTCAATCGTATTCTAACTTTTAGCCCTTTAATTTTCCATTTTTTTTCTCTTTTGTCATAATTTCTTCAAATACAAGCCTATTCTTCTACCAAATTAATAGGGATTACAAACTTTATTGACTTTTATTTATGAACATATAATTAACATATAGATGCATTAATCGATGATTTTTCTTTTATCTCGGGCTGGGGAAAAGATAAGGAAAGAAGAAGGCCGGGTCGAGGGGAAAAGAAAAGAAAAAGTAAAGGCGGAACCAGGCCGGGGTAGAAGGAAAGGAAAGAAAAGAAGAGGCCTGGCCCAGCCCCGCAATTTTTCTTTGGAAATTAATAATATATATATTTTTTTAATTTCTAATTTTTTTTTCCACTTTTCTTGTTTTAATGATTAATATATCCTATTACTATTTATGGAAATACTCCTCATACCTATATGCTAGGTAATTTAATGAGAACTATTTTGTTAGGGATTAAAAAAAATTAATGGCTAATTTTCTATACAATTAAACCTTAAATAAACATGCAAAATTTAGGTATGAACATTGCGATCATTATAATGGAGCTTAAACTTTCTTCTTTTTCTTTTTTTTTTTTTTGACCTAACATTCAAAAAAAAAAAAAAACCAAAAAAAAAAGACCAACTTAAAACCACAATTCTCTTTACAAAAAAAAAAAAAACTTTTACCACCATTCTGGTATCTTGAGGGTTTGTGCTAATTTTAAAGTAGATAAAAGAATGGCCTTTTTTTTTTTTTTTTTTTTTTTTTCAATCCGCAATCGCACCGTCTCTCCCTCTTCACCTAAACGACTACTCGCTTCTTCATTGTTCCATTGCAGAAATGGGTGGTCTTCTTTCCCGCAACGACCCTGGTAAGCTTACACTTTCTGTTTGATTGATTGATCGTAGATAAAATGGAGTTTATACGAAATTTCTAATGTGCACTCGTCTCCAATGAAGCCCCGCTTCCTGCGCTCAATCAACCAGTGGACGTCACTCTCCTGGTGGGAGAAAGCAAGCGTACTCTCCACTTCCCCGCGATTGACAGCGCCGGTGTTGAGACTAAGGTGGGCCACCATTATACTGACCCAGAGAGGCAGCAGGAGGCACAGGAATAAGAGCAAGTAGAGGACGGCCTTTTCGCTAGTACCTACGACTTTTATGAAGTTCTTCTCGTGTTTGTGTTTATAAGGGCTGTTGTCCTCTATAAGCATAAGAACAAGCTAGATATCTCGCTAATGATTGTATTGATGGTTATTCTACTGGCGGGCAAGTATCGGGAGGAGCCGTTGCGTCTATTTGTTAGCATTGCCAAAATAAAAATAAAAAACATTGTTTTAATAGTCGCAAGTTCATCTAATTTGGTAGGTGAATATAATAATAGTAGTAGTGAGCCATATGTTCATCATGCATGCGAAACTTCAAAATTTTCTTTCGATCAAGTTGTAAATTAGCATTTTCACAAATGGACTAAAAAATTTCCAACAAGAGATGAGGCATGTCATAATCAACTCCTGTTTTTCCTCCGCTAGTATGTCAATCGTATTCTAATTTTTAGCCTTTAATTTTTCATTTTTTTTTTCTCTTTTGTCATAATTTCTTCGAATACAAGCCTATTCTTCTACCAAATTAATAGGGATTACAAACTTTATTGACTTTTATTTATGAACATATAATTAACATATAGATGCATTAATCGATGATTTTTCTTTTATCTCGGGCTAGGGAAAAGATAGGGAAAGAAGAAGGCCGGGTCGAGGGGAAAAGAAAAGAAAAGGTAAAGGCGGAACCAGGCTCGGGTAGAAGGAAAGGAAAGAAAAGAAGGGCTGGCCTAGCCCCTCAATTTTTCTTTGGAAATTAATAATATATGTTTTTGATTTCTAATTTATTTTTCACTTTTCTTGTTTTAATGATTAATATATCCTATTACTATTTATGGAAATACTCCTCATACCTATATGCTAGGTAATGTAATGCGGACTATTTTGTTAGGGATTAAAAAAAATTAATGGCTAATTTTCTAATACAATTAAACCTTAAATAAACATGCAAAATTTAGGTATGAACATTGCGATCTTTATAATGGAGCTTAAACTTTCTTCTTCTTATTCTTCTTCTTATTCTTCTTCTTCTTCTTATTTTGACCTAACATCCAGAAAAAAAAAAAAAAAATATAAAAGACCAACTTAAAACCACCATTCTCTTTACCAAAAAAAAAAAAAAAAAACTTTTACCACCATTGTGGTATCTTGGGGTTTGTGCTAATTTTAAAGCAGATAAAAGAATGGCTTTTTTTTTTTTTTTTCAATCCGCAATCTCACCGTCTCTCCCTCTTCACCTAAATGACTACTTGCTCATTCACTGTTCCATTGCAGAAATGGGTGGTCTTCTTTCCCGCAACGGCCCTAGTAAACTTACACTTTCTGTTGGATTGATTGATCGTAGATAAAATAGAGTTTATACAAAATTTCTAATATACACTCGTCTCCAATGAAGCCCCACCTCCCGCGCTCAATCAGCCAATGGACGTCACTCTCCAGATGGGAGAAAGCAAGCGTACTCTCCACTTCCCCGCGATTGACAGCGCCAGTGTTGAGACTAGGGTGGGCTGCCATCATACTGACTCAGAGAGGCAACATGAGGCATAGGAATATGAGCAAGTAGAGGGCGACCTTTTCGCTAGTACCTACGGCTTTTATGAAGTTCTTCTCGTGTTCTTGTTTATCGGGGCCGTTGTCCTCTATAAGCATAAGAACAAGCTAGATATGTTGCTGCTAATTGTGTTGATGGTTATTCTATTGGCGGGCAAGTATCGGGAGGAGCTGTTGTGTCTATTTGCTAGCATTGCCAAAATAAAAATAAAAAATATTGTTTTAATAGTCGCAAGTTCATCTAATTTGGTAGGTGAATATAATAATAGTAGTAGTGAGCCATATGTTCATCATGCATGCGAAACTTCAAAATTTTCTTTCGGTCAAACCGTAAATTCAAATCAAATTCCGTAAAATCCTACAACTTCATAATATCCTAAACTATCATCGCAAAATAAAAAAGCTACTTTAGGCTTAGGTAATAGTGGGTCATATATTTATCATGCGCGAGAAATTTCAAAATTTTGTTTCTATCAAACCGTAAGTTCAAATTAAGTTCCGTAAACTTTTAAGGATCTATAACACCCCAAACTATCATTATAAAAAATGCTGCTTTAATAGTTGTAGGCTCATATAATTTGATATGTGAATATAATAGTAATAGTGAGGTATATATTCATTATGTGGGAAAAATTTCAAATTTTTTTTTTAACCAAACCGTAAGCCTAAATTAAGTTCTATAAAATGCTACGGCTCCATAACATTTTCAACTATCATTACAAGAAAAAGTCATAGACTCATCTTCAACATCCCTTTCGTCATCATCTTCAACAACAATGGCCTCTTCCTCCCTGTCATTTTTAGCATCTTCGTTATCATCTTCATCAATAAATAAAAGGGTAGTGTGAACTAATTAATTCTGCTTTTGTTGTAAAAATCAGCTTTTTTCACAAATGGACTAAAAAATGTCTAACAAGAGATGAGGCATGTCATAATCAACTCCCGTTTCTTCTCCACCAGCATGTCAATAGTATTCTGACCTTTAGCCATTTAATTTTCCATTTTTTTTTTCTCTTTTGTGTTAATTTCTTCAAATACAAGCCTATTCTTCTACCAAATTAACAAGTATTACAAACTTTATTAACTTTTACTTATGAACATATAATTAACATATAGATGTGTTAATCGATAATTTTCTTTTATCTCTTGCATAGATAATGTTCAATGTGAATCTAATCTATTTCATAAGCTTGGCGTCCTCTGTTGTTTTTCTAATTTTTCCATCATTAACAAAAGTTCAAAAAGTTGAGTACAATTTTCAATGACTATTACTGATATCTTATCACATTCTTCGTCATTTTCTTCATCCTCTTCTTACTCAGACTCCTTGCCATCATCTCCATCAACATTGGTGTCATCGGCCTCTTCCTCGGCCTCTTCTTCAGCATCCTCAATAGCAATTTCACCGATAGTGGCTTCAGCATTCTCACCATTAGCTTCGTTATAATTGAAATAACTTTCAATGCCTAGGAAATACGGCTCCAAAGTTGTTGGACGCACACTGTTCATCATACCCAAGAAATTTCAAAATTTCGTTTCGGCCAAACTGTAAGTTCAAATCAAATTTCGTAAAATCCTACGACTCCATAATATCCTAAGTTATCATTACCACAATATATATATAATAGTAGTAGTAGTGAGCCATATGTTCATCATGTATGCAAAACTTCAAAATTTTGTTTCGACCAAACCGTAAATTCAAATCAAATTTCGTAAAATCCTACGGCTCCATAATATCCTAAACTATCATCGCAATAGAAAAAAGCTACTATAGGCTTAGGTAATAGTGAGTCATATGTTTATCATGCGTGAGAAATTTCAAAATTTTGTTTTTATCAAACCGTAAGTTCAAATTAAGTTTCGTAAACTTAGGGCTCCATAACACCACAAACTATCATTATAAAAAATGCTGCTTTTAATAGTTGTAGAGTCATCTAATATGATATGTGAATATAGTAGTAATAGTGATGTATATATTCATTATGTGCGAGAAATTTCAAAATTTTGTTTTGAACAAACCGTAAGTCCAAATTAAGTTTCGTAAAATCCTACGGCTCCGTAACATTTTCAACTATCATTACACGAAAGAACAATACTTTAATAGTCACAAACTCATCTTCAACGCCCCTTTTGTCATCGTCTTCAACAACAATGGCCTATTCTTCGTCATTTTTAGCATTTTCGCTATCATCTTCATCAATAAATAAAAGGGTAGTGTAGATTTTAATTATATTTTCGTTGTAAAAATCAGCTTTTTCACAAATGGACTAAATAATTTCCAACAAGTGATGAGGCATGTCATAATCAACTCTTGTTTCTTCTGCGCTAGTATGTCAACCGTATTCTAACCTTTAGCCCTTTAATTTTCCATTTTTTTTTTCTCTTTTGTCCTAATTTCTTCAAATATAAGTCTATTCTTCTACCAAATTAATAGGGATTACAAACTTTATTGACTTTTATTTATGAACATATAATTAATATATAGATGTGTTAATCGATGATTTTTCTTTTATCTCGGGCTGGGGAAAAGATAAGGAAAGAAGAAGGCCGGGTCGAGGGGAAAAGAAAAGAAAAGGTAACGGCGGAGGCAAGCCCGAGTAGAAAGAAATGAAAGAAAAGAAATGGTCTGGCCCAGCCCCACAATTTTTCTTTGGAAATTAATAATACATTTTTTTATTTCTAATTTTTTTTCCACTTTTCTTGTTTTAATGATTAATATATCCTATTACTATTTGTGGAAATACTCCTCATACCTATATGCTAGGTAATTTAATGAGAACTATTTTATTAGGGATTAAAAAAAATTAATGGCTAATTTTCTATACAATTAAATCTTAAATAAACATACAAAATTTAAGTATGAACATTGCAATCTTTATAATGGAGCTTAAACTTTCTTCTTCTTCTTTTTTTTTTGACCTAACATCCAAAAACAAAAAAAAAAGACCAACTTTTACCACCATTCTCTTTACCCAAAAAAAAAAAAAAAAAAAAACTTTTACCACCATTCTAGTATCTTGGGGTTTGTGCTCTTTCTAAAGTAGATAAAAGAACGGTTTTTTTTTTTTTTTTTTTTTTTTTTTCAATTCAGCAATCGCACCGTCTCTCCCTCTTCACCTAAACGACTGCTCGCTCCTTCATTATGCCATTGCAGAAATGGGTGGTCTTCTTTCCTGCAATGGCCCTGGTAAGCTTACACTTTCTATTCGATTGATTGATCTTAGATAAAATGGAGTTTATACGAAATTTCTAATACGCATTCGTCTCCAATGAAGCCCCACCTCCCACGCTCAATCAGCCAATGGAAGTCACTCTTGAGATGGGAGGAAGCAAGCGTACTCTCCACTTCCCTGCGTTTGACAGCGCCGGTGTTGAGACTGGGGCGGGCCGCCATCATACTGACCCAGAGAGGCAGCAGGAGGCACAGGAACAGGAGTAAGCAGAGAGCGACCTTTTCGCTAGTACCTATGGCTTTTATGAACTTCTTCTGGTGTTTATGTTTTTCAGGGCTGTTGTCCTCTATAAGCATAAGAACAAGCTAGATATGTTGCTGATGATCGTGTTGATGGTTATTCTACGGGCGGGCAAGTATCGGGAGGAGCTATTGCGTCTATTTGTTAGCATTGCTTAAGCGCAAAATTTGATTGTGCCATAACTGTCTCCATCGAACCTCGTTTCAAACATACTTACGGTCAATATAATATATTACAAGAACCCCAATTTGACTTATCTCAAATCGAGGCAAAAACTGATGAAATATAGCCCTAAATTTGCTAGATACACACTGTTCATTACATGCGGGAAATTTCAAAATTTTGTTTCGGTCAAACCATAAGTTCAAATCAAGTTCCATAAAATTCTACGGCTCCATAACATCCTAAACTATCATTACAAATAAAAATGCTAGTTTAGTAGTCACAGACTCATCTAATCTGTAGATGAATATAGTAGTAGTGAGCCATATGTTCTTAATGTGTAGGAAATTTCAAAATTTTGTTTCAGTAAAACCGTAAGATAAATCAAGTTCTATAAAATTCTATGGCTTCAAAACACCATAAACTATCATTACCAAAAAAAAAAAAAAAAAAAAAAAAAAAAAACTCTTTAATAGTCGTAGGCTTATCTAATATGATAGGTGAATATAGTAGTTTTAGTAAGCCATATGTTCATCGTGCGCGGAAAATTCAAAATTTTATTTTGGCAAATCGTAAATTCAAATCAAGTTCTGTAAAATCTTACGATTGCATAACACCTTAAACTATCATTACAAAAAAAAAAAAAAAAAAAAAAAAACCGTCGCGGGTTTATCTAATATGGTAGGTGAATATAATAAAAATAGTGAGCCATATGTTCATAATGTGTCATAAATTTCAAAAAAATTATTGACCAAATCGTAAGTTTAAATCAAATTCCGTAAAATCCTACGGTTCCATAACACCCTAAACTATGGGTATAAACAATGTCGTTTTAATAGCCGCAATTTGGTAGTAGTAGTGAACCATGTATACACACATTTTCGCTAAGCCTAAGATGTGAATATAATATTAAAATTTTAGGATTTGTTAATTTTCCTTATATTTTTGTTGGACAAAATTGCCCAAACTCCGGTCGTCGAAAATGTCACATGCTTGATAGTCGACGAATATTTGGCTAACCAGCAAGCTCAGGTTCTTATTTGGAATTGATTTAACCACTTCGGGTCTTTATTTGAGACAATTGGTCCACTTTAGGTTTTTATCTAACACAAAGTTCATTTGGGGTCCTTATTTGAGAAAATTGGTCAATTTCGGGTTCTTATTTGGAATTTTCCCACAAAAGAATGGGTGGTATTGGCTAATTAATTCCACTTTCGCTGCAAAAATCATTTTTTTCACAAATGGACTAAAAAATGTCCAACAAGAGAAGGAATATGTCATAATCAACCATTGTTTCTTCTCCATTAGTATGCCAACAGTGTTCTAGCCTCTATCCCTTTAGTTGTTCATTTTCTTTTTTCTCTTTTGTCCTGATTTCTTTAAATATAAGCTTATTCTTCTACCAAATTAAAAAGGATTATAGACTTTTTTAACTTATATTTATGAACATACAATTAATACACAAACGTGTTAATTGATGATTTTTCTTTTCTTTTACGTAGTTAATCTTAAAATGTGGATTTAATCTATTTCATAAGTTTCGTGTCGAGTATGTTGTTTTTCTAATTTTTCCATTATTAACAAGACTTCAAAACTTGAAGATACATAAATCAAAGTTAAGTACAATTCTAAATGACTACCATTGACATCTTGTTTAAAGATTGCATTATCAAATGGAAAAGAAAAAATTAGCTTGAAACTTGTAATATAAATTTTGTGTAATGGAGAGATTCTTGAAACGTGAATATTATGCGATTTAAATTTTCATAATTCATTTTCTTAGTTTTTGTGTAGATTGATTTTCTTTCTCTTCTGAAATCATTTCCCATTTAGTTTTCATAATCTATAACGGTATGAAAATATTTTGCCACTTTTCTAGAGTCTCCTTCACACATGTGGCTTTAATGGTCACGGAAGAAAAATAAGAAAGATATAGATGCTTTTTCGAACTCATCCTCTTTTAAAAAAAATAGTTGTATATATCATAAACTATTAATTAGATTGACGCAATTAATCACAATTTTGTAAATTTGGCGTCTTCAATTATGAGGTGCAAATGTTGGTTATGCTCAATTTGGACCATATCTTTTCCTTTCAGCTTAACAGAGTATATTTTCCATTTAGATCAAGTTGTTTAGTTATTATATTTAAATATGACATGCTATTTTAAATTTCAAAACTTCACCCATTCCTTCACATCTTCTTTGGCCTTATCTACTTGAATTATTGCCTCTTCGATCCCACCTACTTCACATTTGCGTGATCATTGCCACTGCCAACATCGCCACCATTCTAGCCAAATGTAGTATGCACTCACATCATCACTCTCCTCCTCCTCCTCTTCCTTACCATCCTCCTTCTCCTCTTGCTCATCCTCCTTACTATCAGTTTCATTAACATTAGCCTCTTTCTCCTTAATATCTTCACCATCATCTTAATCAATAATGGCATTTTCATTATCCTCTTCCTCAACATACTCAGCAACAATTTTATTAATAGTGGCTTTAGCATTTTCACTATTAATTTCGTTATGATCGAAAGAACTCACAATGCCAAATAATTCTTTAAAAATAGTGGCTTCAACATTCACATTATCAACTTCGTTATGTTCAGGAGGATTCACAACACACGGTAATTTTTTGAAAACGGTGGCCTTAGCATCTTATTATCACATTCTTCGTCGTTTTCTTCCTCCCCTTCTTACTCAGACTCCTTACTATCATCTCCATCAACATTGGCGTCATCGACCTCTTTCTCAGCATCCTTAATAGCAATTTCACCAATAGTGGCTTCAGCATTCTCGCCATTAGCTTGTTATAATTGAAATAATTTTCAATGCCCAGGAAATACGGCCCCAAAGTTGTTGGACGCACATTGTTCATCATACCCAAGAAATTTCAAAATTTTGTTTCAGCCAAACTGTAAGTTCAAATCAAATTTCATAAAATCTTACGACTTCATAATACCATAAATTATCATTGCCAAAATAAAAATAAAAAACATTGTTTTAATAGTCGTAGGTTCATCTAATTTGGTAGGTGAATATAATAGTAGTAGTAGTGAGCCATATGTTCATCGTGGGCAAAAAAATGCTTCAAGTGCTATAACTTGGCACAAATGGACACTTAAGTGCCAAAATCGGAGCAAAATTGATCACTTGAGTGCCAATCTAGCCAAAATCTGGCCAAAACGCTGACGTGTTAATTTTCCGGCGAAGCGAGTGCAAAACGGCGTCGTTTTGGTGATGACGTGGTAAAAAATTTAATATAAAATTTAATTTAATTTAATTTAAAAATAAATTTATTTAAAACATTTTAAAAATATTAAAAAAATATATTAAACAAATTAAAAATTTTAAAAATTTATAAAAAAAGGGAGGCGGCCCCGGCCGACCTCCCCCACCTTCCGGCGACGGCGGCGAGGGCTCGCCCTCAGCCGCTGGCTGCCTTCCTCCTCCTCCTCCTCCTCCTCCATTTTTTTAAAAATAAATATAAATTATATTATTATTTTGTTTTAAATTTAATTTAATTAATTTTTATATTATATTAAAATTCAACTTATGCCAAAACAACGTCGTTTTAGCCGATTTAAGGGCTCTATTCTAGCCAACACCCGAAACGACGTCGTTTTGGTGCTAACGTGGTAAAAAATTTAATATAAAAATTAATTAAATTAAATTTTAAAATAAAGTTATTTAAAAAATTTAGAAATAAAATTTTATAAATTAAAAAATTTACAAATTTTTTTAAAAAAAAAATTAGAAAAAGGAGGTGGCTGAGGGCTGAAATTTTTTGTAAATTTTTTAAATTTTTTGTAAATTTTTTAAATTTTTTGTAAATTTTTTAAATTTTTTGTAAATTTTTTAAATTTTTTGTAAATTTTGTAAATTTTTTAAATTTTTGTAACTTTTTTAAATTTTTTGTAACTTTTTTAAATTTTTTGTAATTTTTTTGTAAATTTTTAAAATTTTTGTAATTTTTGTAATTTTCTAAAGTTTTTAAATTTTTTAAATTTATTTTCTTAAATGTTTTATATAAATTTATTTTTAAATTTAATTTATAAATGATTTTTATATTATATTAAAATTCAAATTATGCCAAAATGACGTTGTTTTGGCCGATTTAAGAGTTCTATTTTGGCCAACACCCGAAACAACGTCATTTGGAGTGAATTCGAGCTGACTAAGCTCTCCGGCAAGACACATCGACGAGAAATATTAATATTTTAATGTCACGTATGATTTCCGACCAACTTTGCCGGAGATGGCACTCAGGTGTCCCACTTTTCTTAAAATGTGGCACCTAAGTTTACCTAGTTATGGCACTTAAGTGTCCATTTCTGCTAAGTTATGGCACTCTAGAGGTTCGCGTGTCGTTCATCATGCATGCGAAACTTCAAAATTTCGTTTCGGTCAAACCGTAAATTCAAATCAAATTCTGTAAAATCCTACGACTCCATAATATTCTAAACTATCATCACAAAAGAAAAAAGCTACTCTAGGCTTAGGTAATAGCGAGTCATATATTTATCATGCACGAGAAATTTCAAAATTTTGTTTTTATCAAACCGTAAGTTCAAATTAAGTTCTATAAACTTTTAGGGATCCATAACACCACAAACTATCATTACAAAAAATGCTGTTTTAATAGTTATAGGCTCATCTAATTTGATATGTGAATATAATAGTAATAGTGATGTATATATTCATTATGTGCAAGAAATTTTAATTTTTTTTTTTTACCAAACCGTAAGTCCAAATTAAGTTCTGTAAAATGCTACAACTCCATAACATCTTCAACTATCATTACAAAAAAAAGTCACAGACTTATCTTCAACGCCCATTTCGTCATCATCTTCAACAACAATGGCATCTTCCTCCTTGTCATTTTTAGCATCTTCGCTAGCATCTTCATCAATAAATAAAAGGGTAGTGTGGGCTAATTAATTTTGCTTTTGTTGTAAAAATTAGCTTTTTCATAAATGGACTAAAAAATATCCAAGAGATGAGACATGTCATAATCAACTCCCGTTTTTTCTCCGCTGGTATGTTAACGGTATTTTGACCTTTAGCCCTTTAATTTTCCAATTTTTTTTTCTCTTTTGTCCTAATTTCTTCAAATATAAGCCTATTCTTCTACCAAATTAACAGGGATTACAAATTTTATTAACTTTTATTAATGAACATATAATTAACATATAGATGTGTTAATTGATGATTTTTCTTTTATCTCTTGCTTAAATAATGTTCAATATGAATCTAATTTATTTCATAAGCTTTGCGTCCTATGTTGTTTTTCTAATTTTTCTATCACTTACAAAAGTTTAAAAAGTTGAGTATAATTTCCAATGACTATCACTGATGTCTTATCACATTTTTCGTCCTTTTCCTACTCATCTTCTTAGTCAGACTCCTTGCCATCGTCTCCATCAACATTGGCGTCATCGGCTTCTTCTTCAGCATCCTCAATAGCAATTTCACCAATAGTGGCTTCAGTATTCTCACCATTAGCTTCATCATAATTGAAATAACTTTCAATGCCCAGGAAATATGGCCCCAAGTTGTTGGACGCACACGGTTCATTATACCCAAAAAATTTCAAAATTTCATTTCGACCAAACTATAAGTTCAACTCAAATTTCGTAAAATCCTACGACTCCATAATACCCTAAATTATCATTACCACAAAAAAATATACTGTTTTAATAGTCGCAAGTTCATCTAATTTGGTAGGTGAATATAATAGTAGTAGTGATGTATGTATTCATTATGTGCGAGAATTTCAAAATTTTGTTTTGAACAAACCGTAAGTCCAAATTAAGTTCCGTAAAATCCTACGGCTCCATAACATCTTCAAGTATTATTACACGAAAAAACAATACTTTAATAGTCACAGACTCATCTTCAACAACAATGGCCTCTTCCTTGTCATTTTTAGCATTTTTGCTATCATCTTCATCAATAAATAAAAGGGTAGTGTGGATTTTAATTATACTTTCGTTGTAAAAATCAGCTTTTTCACAAATGGACTAAAAAATTTCCAACAAAAGATGAGGCATGTTATAATCAACTCCTATTTCTCCTCCGCTGGTATGTCAACCATATTCTGACCTTTAGCCCTTTAATTTTCCATTTTTTTTTTCTTTTTTCTCCTAATTTCTTCAAATACAAGCCTATTATTCTACCAAATTAATAAGGATTACAAACTTTATTAACTTTTATTTATGAACATATAATTAACATATAGATGTGTTAATCGATGATTTTTCTTTTATCTCTTGCATAGATAATGTCCAATGTGAATCTAATATATTTCATAAGCTTTGCATCCTATGTTGTTTTTCTAATTTTTTCAAAAAGTTGAGTAGAATTTCCAATGACTACCACTGGCATCTTATTTAAAGATTATATTATCGAATGAATAAGAAAAAAAAATTAGCTTGAAACTCCTACTTGAAATTTTGTGTATCGAAGAGATCATCGAAATATGAAATTTATATGATAATCATATAAATTTTCATATTTCATTTTCTTAGTTTTTGTGCAGATTATTTTTTCTCTTATGAAATCATTTCCCAATTAGGTTTCGTAATTCGTAATGGTATGAAAATATTTGGTCACTTTTCCAAAATCTCCTCCACACATACGGCTATAATAGTTACGAAAAAAGAAGAATGAGATATAAATTTTTTTTTGAACTCTTTCTCTTCGAAAAGGTAGTCGCATATCTCATAAACTATTAATTAGATTGACGCAATTAATCACAATTTTGTAAATTGGGTGTCTTCTATTTATCGTGATATGTTACTTTGAGGTACAAAGATTGGTTATGCTCAGTTTGGACCATATTTTTTCTTTTCAATTTAACGGGGTATATTTTCCATTTAGATTAAGTTATTTAGTCATCTTTAAATATGACAAGCTATTTTAAATTTCAAAATTTCCCCTTTCCTCCTCATCTTCTTCAACTTCATCCATTTCGATGATCTCCTCTTCAATTCCAGCAGCTCTACATTTGCGTGATCATCACCACTGTCAACATCGCCACTATTCTAGCCGCATGTAATATGCACTCACCAACCTTTCTCCTCCTCTTTTTCTTCCTCAGCCTCCTCACTATCAACTTTATCAATATTGACATTTTTCTCTTTAGCATTCTTGCCATCTTCTTCATTAACAATGGCTTCTTCCTCCTCCTTTTCCTCAACATATTCAGTAGTAATTTCATCAATAGTGGCTTTAGTATTTTCGCCATCAATTTCAACATAATCGAAAGAATTCGTAATACCTAGTAATTCTTCAAAAATAGTGGCTTCAACATTCACATCATTAGTTTCATTGTGATCGGGAGGATTCACAATACTCAATAATTCTTTGAAAATAGTGGCCTTAGTATCTCATCATCACCTTCTTCGTTGTTTTTTTTTTCCTCTTCCTCTTCTTCCTCAGTCTCCTTATGATCATTTCTATCAACTTTGGCGTTATCGGCCTCTTCCTTGGACTCTTCTTCAGCATCCTCAATAGTAGTTTCATCAATAGTAGCCTCATCATTCTCGCCATTAGCTTCGTCATGATCAAAATAACTCGCAATGCCTAGGAAATACGACCTTAACTTTGCTGGACGCACACCATTCATCATGCTTGGGAAACTTTAAAATTTTAGTTTGGCCAAAATGTAAGTTCAAATCAAATTTTATAAAATCCTATAGCTCCGTAACATATTAAATTATCATTATAGAAAAAAAAAGACGCTACTTTAATAGTCGCAATCTCATATAATCTGGTAGGTGAATATAGTAATAGTAGTAAGCCATATCTTCAATATGCACGAGAAACTTCAAAATTTTGTTTTGGCCAAATCATTAGTTCAAATCAAATTCCGTAAAATACTCAACTCCATAATATCTTCAACTATCATTACAAAAAAAAAAAAAAAAAAAACAACTACTTTAATAGTTGTATGCTCATCTAATCTGGTAGGTTAATATAGTAGTAACGAGCCATATCTTCATCATGCGTGGGACACTTTCAAAATTTTGTTTTGACCAAACTATAAGTTCAAATTAAGTTCTATAAAATCTTACAATTCAATAACACCCTAAACTAGCATTAAAAAAAACGCTACTTTAATAGTCGCAGGCTAATTTAATCTGGTAGGTGAATATAATAGTAATAGTGAATCGTATGTTCATCATGCACGGGAGATTTTAAAATTTTGTTTTGGTCAAATCATAAGTTCTAATAACAGTTTCGTAAAATCTTATGGCTCCATAACACCTTAAACCATAATTATAAAAAAAAAAATGCTATTTTAATAGCCGCAATATAGTGGTAGTAGTGTCTTCACCAATATATATATATATATATATTGACATACTGACATACTTTCTCTAAGCCTAATACATGAATATAATATTAAAATTTTAAAATTTCATCCCCTCCCTCACACTTTCTTCAACCTCATCTACTCCGGTGATTACCTCTTCGTTTCTAGCTTCACATTTGCATAACCGTTATCTTCCTAGCCACATGCACCACATATTTATTATCATCGCTCTCGTTCTCTTCCTCACCATTAGCTTTTTCGACCCCCTCCTCTTCTTAACCTCATTGCCATCGGCTTCATCAACATTGGCTTCTCCCTCCTTAGCATCCTCGCCATTATCAATAGTGACATTTTCTTTAGAACCTTGTCAGTATCTTCATCAACAATGGCCTCTTTCTCCCCGTCCTCTTTAGTATCGTTGCTATTATCTTCATCACTGAATGAAATGGTGGTGTGAGCTAATTAATTTCATTTTCGTTGCAAAAATCAGCTTTTTCATGGAGGGACTGAAAAGCGTCCAGCAAGAGAAGGAGTATATCATGATCAACCCATGTTTCTTCTCTACTAGTATGTAAATAGTGTCCTGACCTCTAGTTATCCATTTTCTTTTTTCACTCTCGTCTTGATTTCTTCAAATACAAGCCTATTCTTCTGCTAGATTAATAAGAATTACAAACTTTCTTAAATTTTATTTATGAACATACAATTAATATACAGATATGTTAATCCATGAATTTTCTTTTATCTCTTGCGTAGTTAATGTTAAAATGTGGATCTAATCTATCTCATAAGCTTCGCGTCCCATATGTGGTTTTTCTAATTTTTCTATTACTAACAAAAGTTCAAAACTTGAAGATATGCAAATCCAAGTCGAGTACAACTCTTAATGACTACCACCGACGTCTTATTTAAAGATTGCATTATCGAATGGAAAAGAAAAGAAAAATTAGCTTGAAACTCGTGATAGAAATTTTGTGTAATGAAGAGATTCTCGAAATGTGAATTTTATGTGATTTAAATTTTTATAATAATTTTCTTAGTCATTGTGTAGATTGATATTTTCTTTTCTGTCATGAAATCATTTCCTAATTAGCTTTCGTAATATGTAATGATATGAAAATATTCTACCACTTTTCTAAAGTCTCCTTCACACATGCGTCTTTAATAGTCAGGGAAGAAGAAGAAAGAAAATATAAATGCTTTTTCAAACTCTTTTTCCTCAAAAAGATAGTTGCATATCTTATAAAAAAGTAATTAGATTGACATAATTAATCACAATTTTGTAAATTTGGTATCTTCAATTTACTAAGATATGTGATTTTGAGGTGCAAAAGTTGGCTATGCTCAGTTTGGACTGTATCTTTTCTTTTCAACTCAACGGAGTATATTTTCCACATAGATCAAGTTGTTTAGTCATTTTTAAATGTGACATGCTATTTTAAATTTCGAAACTTCCCCCATCTTCCATATCTTCTTTGGCATCATCTACTTCGGTTATTGCTTCTTTGATCCCACAAACTCCATATTTAGGTGACCATCGCCGCTGCTAACATTATTACCATCCTAACCATATCTAGTATGTACTCACCATCATCATCATCCTCCTCCTCTTCTTCCTTACCATTAGCTTCTTCAGCCTCTTTCTCCTCCTCCTTTTCTTTTCCTCAACCTCTTTACCATAAGCTTCATCAACATTGGCCTCTTCCTCCTTAGCATCCTCACCATCATCTTCATCAACAATGGCTTCTTCCTTCTCCTCTTTCTCAACATATTCAGCAGCAACTTTATCAATAGTGGCTTCATCATTCTCACATCAATTTTGACATGATTGAAACAACTCCCAATGCTTAATAATTCTTCAAAAATAGTGGCTTCAACATTCACATCATAAGCTTCTTGTGATCGGGAGGATTTATAATACCCAGTAATTCTTTAAAAATAGTGGCCTTAGCATCTCACTATCGTCTTCTTCGTTCTTTTCTTCCTTCTCCTCTTCTTCTTCAATCTCCTTATCATAAGCTCCATCAACATTGATTTCATCGGTTTCTTCCTCCGCCTCTTCTTCAGCATCCTCAATAGCAGATTCATCAATAGTGGCCTCAACGTTCTCCCCATTAACTTTGTCATGATCGAAATAATTCACAATAGCCAGTAATTTTTCAAGAGTAGTGACCTAAGCATTCACATCATTAGCTTACTTGTGATCGGGAGGACTCACAATGCCAAGAACTTCTTAAAAAATAGTGGCCTCAACATCTCCACCATCTCCTTCTTTGGCTTTTCCCTCCTCCTTCACCTCCTCCTCCTCATCAGCAACCTCGTCATCATCTTCATTAACAGTGGCCTATTCCTTCTCCTCCTTAGCATCCTTACCATCATCTTCATTAATAAATGAATAGGTGGTGTGGCCAATTAATTTCACTTTTGTTGCAAAAATAAGCTTTTTCACAAAGAGACAAAAAAAAAAAAATACTAAACAAGAAAAGAAGCATGTTAGAATGACCCATTGTTTCTTCTCCATTGATATGTTAGTAGCCTTCTAACCTTTAACACCCTAGTTGTCCCTTTTCTTTTTTCTCTCTCGTTCTAATTTCTTCAAATACGAGCCTATTCTTTTGCCAAATTAATAAGGATTACAAACTTTCTCAATTTATATTTATGAACTAACAACTAATGTATAGATGCATTAATTGGTGATTTTTCTTTTATCTCTTGCATAGTTAATATTAAAATGTGGATCTCATCTATCTCATAAGTTCATGAAACATGCACGTCTCATGTTTTCTTTTTCTAATTTTTCAATTACTAACAAAAGTGCAAAACTTGAGGATATACAAATTAAAGTCGAGTACAATTCTAAATGACCACTATTGCCATCTTATATAAAGATTGCATTATTGAATGTAAAAGAAAAGAAAAATTAGTTTGAAACTCGTTGCAGAAATGTTGTGTAATGAAGAGATCCTTGAAATGTAAATGTTATGCTATTTAAATTATCATCATTCTTTTTCTTAGTTTTTGTGTTGATCAATATTTTTTATTTTTCCTCTTATGAAATTATTGCCTAGTTAGCTTTTGTAGTCCGTAATGGTATGAAAATATTTGCCACTATTCTAAAGTCTTCTGCACGCATGTGGCTTTGATAGTCACGAGAGATGAAGAAGATATAAATGATCTTTCGAACTTTTCCTCTTTAGAAAGATAGTCACATATCTAATAAGTTATTATTTATATTGACGCAATTAATCACAATTTTGTAAATTGGCTCTTCAATTTACTGTGATATGTGACTATGAGGTGCGAAAGTCGACCATGCTTAGTTTGGGCCACATCTTTTCTTTTCAGCTCACGAAGGTATGTTTCCCATTTAAATCTAGTTGTTTAGTCATCTTTAAATATGATGTGCTATTTAGTATGTGGGTAATTTTGCAAAGAGGAGATTAGACCAGGAGACAAGTGGCATTTTGGCAACCATCTGCAACCATTCTTTCCATAGTTCTTGTGTTTTCAAAGTGGACTCATTCTTCTTGTCCAGTGAGTTTATTTAGTTGTTTTTCTCTTAAATTAGTTTGGTGATCTTGTTTAGAGTATTCTTCCTGAATGGTTTTCTGCCAAGACCATGAAGAGTGTCAGAAGTGTAGTGCTGAAGATGGTTAAGGAGGTTTCGCAAACAGTCTAACATAGTCCCTAGCTTCATATGCCAATGTATAAAACCTTATACCCAATGTTCAATGAAAGCAAGCCGATATACTTGGGGGTCATAGTTTGAAACTTTTCCAGATATGCTAATATATAAAATCCTATACCCAACGTGATTTTCATTACCAAAAAAAATAAAAAAATAAAAAGCAATTTGGGGGAATAATTCCACAAAATGCTGCTTTAATAGTTGCATGTTCATCTAATTTGGTAGGTGAATATAGCAGTAATGGTGAATTGAGAGTTGATTGCAGGTCACTTTCATACAAGCTCCCAATAACTTTCCAAAAAGGCTTCAGCCATGGACCAATTTACAGCAAATCAACAATATAAACAGCCTCCTTTGGGTTTGTTTAGGTGATTATGATGAAATGCCTTACCATTAGGAAAAGATAGGAAAGGGGAGGCCGGAACACTATAGATCGACAGCTTTCTGCGACGGTTTAAATGCTTGTGGTTTAATGGATATATAATGCAAATGATGTACTTTGACATGGGCATATAACAAAGAGGGATGCCTTTGTAAAAGAAAAACTGGATCTAGTAATTAGTAATTTTGAATGGAGAATTAAGTATTTTTCAGCTAAGCATATGCATTTCCAGCTATTAGGTCAAATTATAACCTTAGTTTGTTAGCCATTACAGCAAATCCAGTCAAACGAAGAAGGGGGTTCAAAGTAGAATAATTCTTGTTCAATGATAGGCTATAGGCAGGTAGTTGAAGAAACTTGGTCATCCATTAGTGGGATACATGCAGATCTGTCAAGAAGGCTAAGCAAAGTGGCTTTGGATTTGAAAAGATGAAGTAAAGCTCGACTCTCAAATAATAATCATACAATTGCTCTCTTGAAGGAGGAACTCCAAGAAATCACAAACTCAATTAGGTTGGGGGTTGATAAATAGAGAGAGGTGCAACTAAAAATAGGAATGGAACAATTATGGAGGATAACCAAGTAGGTTCAAACTCAAGACACCCTCACTGGTCGTGGGCGAGGGTGAGGGTCTGCTAGCCACGCTTTGTTGGCCTTGGGTGAAGGTTACGTGCCCCTCACCAACTCTGGGCAAGGGCCACAATGCCCTTGCTTGATTTGGCCAAGCGAAGGGCATGACCTCTTTTGGGGTCAATGAGGGATCGTGCGCCCTCGCTTTGGTTAGTGAGGGTCGGTTGGCCACCCTCGCTGGCTCTCTCTCTAAAAACCAAAAGAAAGCAAGGAAGGAAAAAAACCATAAAATTTCAAAAAGCTATTAAGATATCATTAAAAAATTATTTTTAAAAAAGTGCAATGTCAGCGCTGGCCATTTGTGTGAATGAATTTCGGATAAATTGGTTGGATGGGTTCAATTGTAGAAACGTAAAAAAGTTGAGAACTGAATTGATGAAATCGAAAATTTTAAGACTGAATTGGCAGAAGTGTAATAAATTTAAGAATTTTTGGATAATTTTCATATATTTAGTGGATACATGTCTCGCTATTCTCCATTCTTCCTAAAAAAAAATTGGAAAAAAGGTCAAATCATTGGATTGAAAGTCAATGTAAAAGTAGTTTTAGGGCGAGGAAAAGGAGCTCAAAGTATGAAATGTAAATAAATTGATGAGTTTATTTTACATTAGGAACTAGCCATGACTTTACTCACAATTCCAGCATTGGAGGTAATGACACGAATGCCATCGACTTACCCCTCCTCTCTCCTTTTTTCGCACCTCCTCTCTCTCTCCTCTTTCGGTGGCAGAGTCCACCTTGGATGTCTCAGACTTGTTGCTTGCCTCTGTCTGTGACATCCTATCTGGCTACGGCAATGACCGGAAGAAAGCCCTCAACTTTTTCATATGAGCGAAGCCGCAGTGCCGCTTTAGGCACACCACCCACACCTACAAAACCACATTTTAGTTGAGTTCTTCAAATTTGACCTCTCTTAGTGCTTCGTTTAACCAAATGCGAGACGGCTTGTATTGGACACCATTGCCTGCTACACTTGTAGGGAAACCGGATGGCAGATGCTCTCTCGACAAATGATTTTTCATCCGAATTCTTTGACTTGATCATGCATACATAGTCGTTCATGGTCAACGATCCTTGTAAAAGACATGCCAATGAGAACATCAATTTTGCGACTTGGAAAATCCTCCCAAGACTTAGACGTAGTAACGGTTTTGAGTTGTTTTTGTTGTCTTTACTGAAGACTCCTAGTTTTATTCTGAAGCCTGATTGGGCTTAGGTTTGTGGCTGTCGAATTGGGCCAGGCAAAGGATTTGTACGAAGTAGAGTTTTTGGGCTTGTGAGGGATTTGGTCTACCTTTTCTCTCTGGTAGCGGTAGAGTTCATTGTATTATCAGAGTCCTGCTCATGGCTGTCTCTCTCCTACGTCAGAAACACTCTCTACCTTAATTGGAACCTCAAAAAGAGAAACTATCTCCATTATCCCGCTTACTCTGACGTTAGTATAGACAACATAAAACAAAAAAGTTAATGATTGAAAATCCATTAAATTTTTTCATGTATATAAATTAAAATATGATGTTTCTATTGATTATTTAAGATTGGTTCTCCTTTTTATTCAATTAGCCAATTTATCGAGATATGCATACTATATGCATGTTAGAGAAAAAAATTGGTACACGACACTTCTTTATGTACATTGAATTTTTTAGTAAGAGTCGCAATGCATTTCTTTACCTATAATAATTATTTGTAAATGTAGAGGTAAAACCCAAATTTCCCTATATCAAATTGATGTAATGAACAAAGTCCAAGTCTCGAATTTCCTGACTTGCATAGTATACGTTTGTTGTCCCGCCGATTGAGACAATCACATTGCTAACTTCATTTTTTTTTTTATGTAAAAGCATCTAATGTTTTGGAATTCAGCATTTGCGCTCAGTGGAGATTAACTGGATTAGTCGTTAGTTATTTTTATTTGAAACATGTACCTGTTATTTCTTATTATCTCTTTTAACATGTGTATTATGTCCAACTTGAAGTTTCTTTTGTACTAGTCTATAAATAGGCTGTGTTGTTTGAAGCAAGGTTCCCCGAACCACATATTAACATTTTTATCATGTAATCGTGATTTACCTAACCACTGGGGTTTGCTCCAGTGGCCACCCTTCCAACTTGGAAGGGGGAGGTGGGGAGTTCGAATCCCCACCTTCTTAGGGGGTTGGGGTGAGGACGCTATAGTTTCAGAAGTGGATTTCGACTCTCACGCCCTGCAAAGAGGCATGTCAAAAGTTTGAGAGTGAGCGTTAGAATAGGAATAGAATATGACCGACCAAAAAAAAAAAATGGTGATTTACCTGTTCTTGCACCTTTATCTTCTTGCCATCAACTATGAGAGCCCTGGTTTTCGTGTGAAGAGAAAAATGAGGTTCTCTCCTTCGTGTATCGTGTCAAATGGGCGCATATAATGATGCAAAAACTGATTTTGCTATGAGCCTCTCCAGCTCAGCACTCCGGAATCCCTCAACGGTGCTGGGTTGCTTCGCTCAGTCCCTCACGCGTGCTCGTGACATTCGCAGAGCGGGACGCCGTCGGGAGAGAGAAGGGAGAAAGAAATACAGAGTGGGCCGAGTCTTTTTTGACGGGCTCCCCTTCAGTTAGCCTTTCTTTCTTTCTCTTATTGAACCTCATCTGATGAAATGGGTCGGCTTAATGAAGTCTCGTGGGTGGGCTCTGAGCTTTGGGCTAATGGATCGAATTCAAATTCGCAAAAATGAAGCAAAATGAGTCCTATGGTTTAGATCTGAATCGCGGAGACATGAGCTGGGCCGGACTCTTTTTTTTTCCTCTTTCATTTATTTATTTATTTCTGTTGCCTTTTCTTTTATTTATTATCATTATGTTTTATTTTCGCAAAAAGATGCATAGTTTGTCAATTGACAAAAATTCAGGTACTAACAATAACTAGCAACAAGAAGATGAAGTCTCATCATGTCTCACTTCAAGTATTAAAAGAGAAGTAAGGATAGATACTTTTCGATCTCGGTAAAAAGGGTAAGAACGTTATGTATACACAACTTATAAACAAAGGAGATGATGCGTGGGCGAAGTTGATGAGAACCATACTTCCCGGTGACAAAATACCTAGCGAAAGTGATTCGCTCAACAAACCATTCGAATTTTGGACTTGAATCGTCAGGCAGCATCTTGCATTTGAAAACATCCGAGTGACATGTTTCCTTATCCACGACAGGCAAACTTTTCAACGATTCGCAATGAGATAACTCCAAGTGGCACAAGTTTTGTAAGCTGGAAAGATCCGGTCACTCTTTTAAGAATGGGCAAAAACAAAACTGTAATTCCTCCGGTGTTTCTAATTGTTCGAGAACTTGAATCTCAACTAGCCGTGGGCACTCGTGAACAAAAAAATATCGTAGCTTTCTTAAGCTTGGTAAATGGGATGGTCTCTCAAGAAATTGACACTCCATTAATACAAACCAGCGAAGCTTCTCCAACTCTCCAAGCACATCCAGTGGAATTTCGGTTAAGCACGACCTGCAAATTTCCAAACAGAACAAATATTTGAAGGTGCGAATTATTGACCATCCATCTATGGACTCAAGATCACACAAGCTCAACCACCCAGTTTTGGGCGGAATCCACTTGAGAGATTGAAAGGTGGAGCTTGGTAAGCTGAGATCCCATAGTTCGGTAAGGCTATTTGCAAACTCAGCGGGCAACGCGGCAATGTCTGAAATGTCCAATGTCAACCACGTCAACTTAGTTAACCTCCCAATCCATTGCAAATCTTGAGCTTGGCATGCGTTTAGGGGTACATGAGGCATGTCAACATATCTAAGACGACCATAATCGGATATATGCAGAGCACATAAGTCAGTCAGGTTTGATAGATCCGGGATCCTCTGTAATGCTGGAGACAAAATGACCAAACATGTCAAACTTGCAGGAAGCTCCGGCAATTGTGGAAGCTCCTCACAAAAATTCAATACCGATCCCTTAAGTTGAGAAAGCCGACTAATACTTGATGGCACTTTAGAAATACGGGTTCTTGATAAGATTAACTCTTTCAAAGATGATACTGCCCCAATTTCCATTCGAATTTCTCCCTCCAAAAATATGCAAAATGAAGCATCTAATTTTTCAAGCTTCTCCTACATCCCTGTCGTCTTAAGAAGCTTTCTTAATTTTCATCTTTCCATATTTAGAATCTCCAATCTCTCAAGCTCTTCGATTGAATCAAGCAGCTCACTAATGTTTGTGGACGATAAAATCAACTTGACTAGATTTTTCAATTTCCTAATTGACTTTGGAAGTTTCTCCACAGATGAATTATATAAAGACAACACTTGAAGACCATAATCCGAAAGTTCAAGGAGTGCCAAATTTTCCATCCTTAGCATTGATAGATGCTTTAGATTACCCAATGAGTCTATCCATGATTGACGTCCCACGCCTAGATTGAGCGTGGTTGGAGCTCCCTTAAGCACCCTCAAACCAAGACACCCCTTAATTTCCAAGTGCTTCAAATGTTGCAGTATAGTAATGGATGGGTCAATTTCACCAGCCCATGACAATTCTGGATGACGAGTCTCTCCAAAGTCAAGCATGTAGAGAAGTTAGGCATCTTGATCAACCTTCTACAATTCATGAGATGCAGAGCTTTTTAACCTACATTTTCTCTGTAAAATTACTCATGCAAGAATGTATAAAGACTGTCAAATTCACTATGCCCAAAGAAAGATAGTAAATGTACAATGCTTGTATCACATGATGATTATACCATGATTTGGCTCCATCCACCCTAGTCATTTGTAATGTCAGATTCTGAAATTTTGAGGACAACTAATCGCGCGCATGACAACCATTCTGTTCTAGAAATAGTTTATAGAACAGAAATAGATTTTTCTACTTCTATTTCTAGAAGAGTTTCTAAGCAAAAATAACCGTTTGATAACGACACAAAATTTCTTCCTTTCGGACGGCGGCAGATAGTGGTGACGGACAATGGCGGCGGCGGCCGGCGACCGGCGGCGGTGGCAGAGGCGGCCGGTGACCAACGGACGGTGGTCGGTGGCAACGAATGAAGGACCGATTGAATAACGATGAGAAAAATTTTTATTTCTCATTTTTATTCCAAAAATAGAGAAGTAGAAAATTTTTACTTCTGATTTCTATTCCAAACATATTTCTGGAATATAAATCTATTCTAGAAATAGAAAAACGGAATAAGTTTATCAAACGGATTTTTATTCCAGAAACATGTTTGGAGTAGAAAATTTTTTCTGGAATAGAAAAATTGTTTATCGGAATAGAAATTCTGGTTTGTCATGTACCCCCTAAATTACTTGGAGAAAAGTTTGTAGCTTGAAACTCTGAAGGACAATTTTGCCAAGAGAGCCATCTTAGCTCCAAGAAGAGATTTTGGAAGTCCCCTACAAATTTCCTCCATCCAATTCAAAGAACCTTAAGTTTAACAGCCTCGAAATGTCTTCACTTGTAAAATTGCACACTTGAGATTGCCCCTCTAGTTTGAGTGCTACTATTTCTTTGGTTCCCTAGTAAAGGAAATTAGAGCTCAATTAGCTTAACTTTGGTGAACATAAGAAAAAGGCCAATGAATTTAACATAAAATATATCTTTTTCTTGGTAAAAGGTTGGGAGGGGCAATAGTGTAGCTACATCTCCAAGAGTTAGCATAAGGGTTTCACACCCTCTATATAATGTTTGGGTTGAGTCATAATTTTTCAATCCGTCCATAGGTGTATGAGCCCATCGAGGTAGCAAATACCTAATGCACAAATTGACAAAGATTCGCTTACGCATTACTCAAACTTGTGACCTCATGGAAGATAGTGTTACCTTTGTACTATTGAGCTACCATGCTTTGTGGTAATCTAACACAATACCAACCTATGCTATTTTCTACACAAAGTGAAAAGTAGAACTTTTATCAATACGTACCTCTTTCTTTCAAAACCACGATCCCTCCTTAAGTCTCTTCGCATGAAGATGTGGACTTGCAAGTGCTTATTGCATATGCTAGCTTTGCCAAATTAGCAAGAGCTCACTCCAGTCAAATTTTGCCACATGTACTAAGGGTCTCACCTTGCAAAAATCTTGAAACTCCCTTTCTCCTCTCTGCAGTTTTTTCCTTGAGGAAGAGTCCTGGGAAAATGGGCGACATCGCAAAAGGACCGAAAAAGATCTTATTTGGAGTTGAAAATTGAAGGTGTTTAGTCCTAATTAAATGTCTTTGGCCTTATTCGGCCATTCGGCTCGACCACCACAAGGAACCACATTTATTGTTTTCTTTTTATGAAAATGACGACATTATATTATCTGGTTATTAATTGACAACATATCCATCGACTTAGCATGATCCGAGTACCACAACTTGCTATACTTTTTAGGATGTTGGATGCTTTCCATGTGAACAATCTCCCTCCTTAAGTCTCTTCGTATGAAGATGTGGACTTGCAAGTGCTTATTGCATATGCCAGCTTTCCCAAATTAGCAAGAGCTCACTCCAGTCAAATTTTGCCACATTTACTAAGGGTCCTACCTTGCAAAAATCTTGAAACTCCCTTTCTCCTCTCTACGGTTTTTTCCTTGAGGAGGAGTCCCGGGAAAATGGGCGACATCGCGAAAAGACCAAAAAGGATCTTATTTGGAGTTGAAAATTGAAGGTGTTTAATCCTAAATTAAATGTCTTTGGCCCTTATTCGGCCATTCGGCTCGACAATCACAAGGAACGACATTTATTGTTTTCTTTTTATGAAGATGACGACATTATGTTATCTAGTTATTAATTGATAGCTTATCCATTTTGTTTTTTAGTCGGTCCTACTCTATTCCTATTCTAACGCTTACTCTCAGACTTTTGCCTTACCTCCTTGCAGGGCGTGGGAGTCGAAACCCACTCCTGAAACTAATGCGTCCCCACCCCAACCCCCCTGAGAAGGTGGGGATTCGAACTCCCTACCTCCCCCTTCCAAGTTGGAAGGGTGGCCACTGGAGTAAACCCCAGTGTTAATAGCATATCCATTAACTTAGCATGATCCGAGTACCGTATTCTAGATAAAAAGTCTTGAGTCGGATTTCATTTTTCCCTTTTTGAAACTCGATGCCAATTGCCCTTCTTGAAAGAAAGAATAGGAAGGAGATATTACAGATTGACTCATTCTTAAAATCCATGTTAGATGTTTGATTGGGGGAGGTAAAAGTACTTCCTGGTGGCACAATAACCGGCATCCCGCCAGTTCATGCTAAAGTTTCCTCTGTTATCATGGTTGATCCTTGGTTTTGGCCTCTGCTTTCAGGCTGCTTCATTTGGTGGTTTAGTGCCATACTCTCTATCTGCAGATCGTGTAAATTTTCACAGGTTCCCGTTATGGGGTGCTTACCAATGCCGAGAGTATATTAATGTCCCGGGCCAAGAGATGTGTAATGCCACTCAAAGAATCAACGATCCTTCCTCAACCTCAGACGATTGAGTATATTTTCCGATATATCTCCGGCCGCTTTATTTACATAATGATTGAGATAAATTATTTTATGAGCACTCGAAAACATAAAATATGATATATACTGCTGCCCTTGCTTCGCTGGCCTGCGCCTTGCCCCTTCTTCACTGGCCTATGCCACCAAGCCCACAATTCCCCGTTTCCCAACATGATCCCATGACCAGGCTCTTCCTCTTGCCCCTCCTCGTTGTGTCACGCCCCGATCCTCGAGCGCGTACCCATTTCTCACCTGGTCGATTAATGGCGACATCCCAGGACGCATCACCGACTCTGTTCAATTAATATGCGCAAGCGGAAGTATAAAGAAAATCCCTGTCAATAAAACAATGGGATGAAAAGCAGGGCCATATTTTTCATATTAAAATTTATAACCAAACTTTTATACAAAGCACAAACTAGAGTACTTCACAACTATTCACAACTTTTACTCTTAACTCTATTCACATCAAAATGGAGTTCACAAAAGAAGATGGGATCTCAGTTCATCCGGATCGTACTCAAAATCCCTCTCGGTGTTATCTTCTTCTTCCAAAAATTCTTCTCCTTCGGTTTCACCTTAGAGTTCTCATTCTCAGATTCCTCCTCCTCGACTCCTCATCGAGATCCTGAAATGTTGTCCCACAACTGGGATGAGACTACGTCTCAGCGAGTTCTACTCAACTAAGACTCAATTAGGGAGCTAATACACTATTCGGTTGCCTAAGCATAGCACGAGTCAGAGGACTTACCTTGGCCTCAGATCCAATGTGCAATTCAAGATTATATACAACTTTTCATAACTCACATCGAACAATCAATCAAATCACTAGTCAATCGAACTAGTCGATTACATGTCAGACGGACCATTCTAGGTCATTGGTTCCATACCACAAAACCTCCCATAGGGTACTCCGTCACAAAGCCACATCAATGCTCTCAGGTGTCAAGTTCGCCAAGGTGACACAATTAACCAACGGTTTACGTGCGTTCTTTAAGGCGCCATTTTCGCACAGTGATCTTCCACATCACCGAACCACACCTGTCACGGTTCATAGGCAGTCTACGTGTGTTCTTTAAGGCGCCGTTTTCGCAGAGTGATATTCCTCAATCACCGAACCACGCCTCCACAAGTCATAGACAGTCTACGTGCGTTCTTTAAGTCACCGTTTTCGCACAGTGATCTTCCACATCACCGAACCACGCATGTCTATGCTTCGTACTTGATCGATCTCAGCCAAAGTACTCTCGACTCACTCTCATCATTCCACACACTTTACAACTCAACAGAGCATAAGAATGCTGAATAAACATACATGGCCAATTTCCAATCAATAATTCAATCACAATCAATTCCAAACAATTTAGGGTAAATCCCTAAAATACCACAATTAAATCAATTCCATGCAACGTAGAGCTCAAATAAATAAATGGACTGTGCCACGACAATCAACACGAGATTTCGGTCGTCGGCCAACTCAGCCTTAATTTCCGAAAAATAAATAAATAAATAGTTAATTTCGAAATTAAATAATAATTATTAGAAATTCAATTTAGCTCAAAATAAAGCCCGATTAAATAAACGGACTTCACCACTGTCATCAGCATAATATTATGGTCGCTGGCCATCCAAGTTGAATTTTCGGAAAATAAATAATTATTTTTAATTTCGAAAAATAATATTTAACTGCCAAAAATTCCACTTAGGCTTGAAATATCAAATTGAAGCCCGATAAAGGGTCGGAAAATTCCCGAGCTACCCTCAATAAATAGTAGACTATGTCTACTTACTAATTACGCATTCAATTTGACTAATTTACAACATAATCAACTAATAAACCCTAATCAAAACACCTAAGCTTAATTAAATAAACTAAACAACCAATTAAGTATAATTAACTCACTAAGCAAGGAATAGTGAGGTTACTCACCGGAATCGCGCGCAATTGGAATCAAATCGATGGGCAAGGTAGTAGGGATCGATTCCTCTCAAAGCATGGCGCGACTCTGAGGCCCGGAAACGGCCCAAAGGTGGGCTCGAAGGGGCTGGAATACCCACTCGTGGGTTGTTGCCTTGGCTGGCCGGACGGGTTCCGGTGGCCAAGAGGGCGAGGGGAGGGCCGGTGGAGGGTGAGGGGGACGCCGGGGGGGGGGGCGGCGGCCGGGCGGCGTTTGGCGGTGGCTAGAGGCGGCAGCCGAGCTGGGCAGGAGGCTGGTCGCGCACGAGACGGGGGCGACGGTTGGGCACCCGGGCACAGGTGGACGGTGGCGAGCGGTGCAGGCATGGGTGGCGCGGGTGCGAGCGACGGCGACGGGCGGTGCGAGCAAATGAGCCGCCGCTGGCGAGCTTCCTCTTCTTCCGGTTTGCTTGGTTCCGAACCAAGAAGAAGAAGAAGGGGGAAGCTCATTCACGTGAGGAGGGGAAAGGAAGAGAGAGGAAAGAGAAGAAGAGAAAAAAAGAAAAAGGAAGGGATAAATACCAATTGAATAGTCAAAAAGAGGAGGGAGAGGGGAAACCAAATTTTAATTTGGCTTAGGGGGTGGTCATACGAAAAGGGGGCATCCGCACATGGGGAAAAAGGGGAGAGAGAGAGGAGAGAGAAAGAAAAAGAAAGGAAATAAAAATAAAAATAAAAAAAATAATTAAATAGTAAAACAATTTTACTATTTCAGTTATTTCAATTATTTTCCTTTTCTCTTTTTATTTTCTTCCGGTCTTCGATTTTTCCTTCCGATAATTTTTTTATCGAAATTTCAGACTCGTCAATAAATTGACGGACGATGAGACAAAGTCCTAAAAATAAGAATTATGACACGCTTAAAATTCGATTTCCGAAATCGAGTTCAATTTCGTAGTTAAAATCAATCAGACGCGATTTTAGTCCAATCCAACCAATTAAGTAGCTTTTAGGGATTTTCACCGCGGATAATCCCTTAACGGTTTCACTCAATGAGTTGGTTAACTCGTGAGTGATTAGCTCAGAGAAAAAGGACAATAGGCATGTCGATGAAAGGCCCATTTCACTTTATCGAAACGGGTTTGAATCTCAGGATGTCACACATTGTCAGCCTTCACCTCTCGGTCAGCCGCCGCTTCTGCAGCCTCCTCTCGGTTAGCTGCCGCTTCTGCAGCCTCCGCCGCAGTTTCCTCTGTTATCATGGTCAATCATTGGTTTTGGCCTCTGCTTTCAGGATGCTTCATTTGGTGGTTTAGTGCCATGCTCTCCATTCGAAGATCGTGTAAATTTTCACAGGTTCCCATAATGGGGTGCTTACCAATGTCGATAGTATGTTAATGTCCCAGGCCAAGTGATGTGTAACGCCACTTAAAGAATCAACGATCCTTCCTCAACCTCGGACGATTGAGTATATTTTCTGATATATCTCCGGCCGATTTATTTACGTAACGATTGAGATAAATTATTTTATGAGCACTCGAAAACATAAAAAATGATATATACTGTTGCCCCTGCTTTGCTGGCTTGCGCCTTGCCCCTTCTTTGCCGGTTTATGCCACCAAGCCCACAGTTCCCCGTTTCCTAACATGATCCCATGATCAGGCTCTTCCTTTTGCCCCTCCTCGTTGTCAGCCTCCGCCTCTCAGTCAGTCGCTGCTTCTGCAGCCTCCTCTCCGTTGCCCCCGCTTCTGCAGCCTCCTCTCGGTTGGCCGTCGCTTCTGCAGCCTCCTCTTCGGAGGAGAGGAATAGAACTTAAAATGGGGAGACATAGGTTTTGGTGCGGTTACTGAAAGATTTGATTCCTTTTGCTCCAAGGAATACTGATCAAAGAACATTCCCCCATGATGCGAAACCACTTATTCCCACCAAATCTCAATACATACCCAAGCAGCTCCAAAATCAAAAAATGCGCGCATCCTTTCAGTACCCAATATAGAATTCACCTTGCTAATTCAATACATCAGCTGGGCAGGAGGCTGGTCGCGCAAGAGACGGGGGCGACGTTGGGCGCGTGGGCGCGGGTGGACGGCGGCGAGCGGTGCAGGCGCGGGTGCGGGCGATGGGGACGGGCGGTGCGAGCGGCAAGCTACTGCTTCCGGCAAGCTTCCTCTTCTTCTAGTTTGCTGGTTTCGAACCAAGAAGAAGAAGAAGAAGGGGGGAAGCTCGTTCACGTGGGGAGGGGAAAGAAAGAGAGAGGAAAGAGAAGAAGAGAAAAAAAGAAAAGGAAGGGATAAATACCAATTGACTAGTCAAAAAGAGGAGGGAGGGGGGAAACCAAATTTCAATTTGGCTTAGGGGGCGGGTCGTATGAAAGGGGGCATCCGCACATGGGGAAAAAGGGGAGAGAGAGAGAGAGAGAGAAAGAAAAGAAAGGGAAGAAAAATAAAAATAAAAATAAAAATAAAAATAATTAAATAGTAAAACAATTTTACTATTTCAGTTATTCCAATTATTTTCCTTTTCTCTTTTTATTTTCTTCCGGTCCTCGATTTTTCCTTCCGATAATTTCTTTCTCGAAATTTCAAACTCATCAATAAATTGATGGACGATGAGACAAAGTCATAAAAATAAGAATTATGACACACTTAAAATTCGATGTCCGAAATCGAGTTCAATTTCGTAGTTAAAATTAATCAGACGCGATTTTAGTCCAATCCAACCAATTAAGTAGCCTTTAGGGATTTTCACCGCGGATACATCCCTTAACGGTTTTACTCAATGGGTTGGTTAACTCATAAATGATCAGCTCAGAGAACAAAGATCATAGGCACGTCGATGAAAGGCCCATTTCACTTTATCGAAATGGGGTCGAATTTCAGGATGTCACACGTTGTCAGCCTTCGCCTCTCGGTCAGCCGTCGCTTCTCCAACCTCCTCTCGGTCGGCCGCCGCTTTTGCAGCCTCCGCCGCAATTTCCTCTGTTATCATGGTCGATCCTTGGTTTTGGCCTCTGCTTTCAGGATGCTTCATTTGGTGGTTTAGTGCCATGCTCTCCATCCGCAGATCGTGTAAATTTTCACAGGTTCCCGTTATGGGGTGCTTACCAATGCCGATAGTATATTAATGTCCCGGGCAAAGAGATGTGTAACGCCACTTAAAGAATCAACGATCCTTCCTCAACCTCGGACGATTGAGTATATTTTCTGATATATCTCCGGCCATTTTATTTACATAATGATTGAGATAAATTATTTTATGAGCACTCGAAAACATACAATATGATATATACTGCTGCCCCTGCTCCGCTGGCCTGCGCCTTGCCCCTTCTTCGCCGGCCTATGCTACCAAGCCCACAGTTCCCCGTTTCCCAACATGATCCGATGACCAGGCTCTTCCTCTTACCCCTCCTCGTTGTCAGCCTCCGCCTCTCGGTCAACCGCCGCTTCTGCAGCTTGCTCTCGGTCGCCCCCGCTTCTACAGCCTCCTCTTCGGGGGAGAGGAATAGAAATTAAAATGGGGAGACATAGGTTTTGGTGCGGTTACTCAAAGGTTTGATTCCTTCTGCTCCAAGGAATACTGATCAAAGAACATTCCCCCACGATGCGAAACCATTTATTCCCACCAAATCTTAATACATACCCAAGCAGCTCCAAAATCGAAAAATTCGTGCATCATTTCAGTACCCAATATAGAATTTACCTTGCTAATTCAATACATCAGCTGGGCAGGAGGCTGGTCGCGCACGAGACGGGGGCGACGGTTGGGCGCGCGGGCGGACGGCGGCGTGCGGTTCAGGCGCGAGTGGCGCGCGTGCGGGCGACGGGGACGGGCGGTGCGAGTGGCGAGCTATTTCTTCAGGCGAGCTTCCTCTTCTTCTGGTTTGCTGGTTCCAAACCAAGAAGAAGAAGAAGGGGGGAAGCTCGTTCACGTGGGGAGGGGAAAGGAAGAGAGAGGAAAGAGAAGAAGTGAAAAAGAAAATAAAAAGGAACGGATAAATACCAATTGACTAGTCAAAAAGAGGTGGGAAATGGGAAACAAAATTTCAATTTTGCTTAGGGGGTCGTACGAAAGGGGGCATCTGCACATGGGGAAGAAGGGGAGAGAGAGGAGAGAGAAAGAAAAAGAAAGGGAAGAAAAATAAAAATAAAAATAATTAAATAGTAAAATAATTTTACTATTTCAGTTATTCCAATTATTTTCCTTTTCTCTTTTTATTTTCTTCCGGTCTTCGATTTTTCCTTCCGATAATTTCTTTTTCGAAATTTCAGACTCGTCAATAAATTGACGGACGATGAGACAAAGTCCTAAAAATAAGAATTATGACACGCTTAAAATTCGATTTCCGAAATCGAGTTCAATTTCGAAGTTAAAATCAATCAGGCGCAATTTTAGTCCAATCCAACCAATTAAGTAGCCTTTAGGGATTTTCACCGCGGATACATCCCTTAACGGTTTCACTCAATAGGTTGGTTAACTCGTGAGTGATTAGCTCAGAGAAAAATGACTGTAGGCACGTCGATGAAAGGCCCATTTCACTTTATCGAAACGGGGTCGAATTTCAGGATGTCACACGTTGTCAGCCTTCGCCTCTCGGTCAGCTGCCGCTTCTACAGCCTCCTCTCGATCAGCCGCCGCATCTGCAGCCCCCGCCGCAGTTTCCTCTGTTATCATGGTCGATCATTGGTTTTGGCCTCGGCTTTCAGGATGCTTCATTTGGTGGTTTAGTGCCATGCTCTCCATCCGCAGATCGTGTAAATTTTCACAGGTTCCCGTTATGGGGTGCTTACCAATGCCGATAGTATATTAATGTCCCGGGCCAAGAGATGTGTAACGCCACTTAAAGAATCAACGATCCTTCCTCAACCACGAACGATTGAGTATATTTTCTGATATATCTCCGGCCGCTTTATTTACATAACGATTGAGATAAATTATTTTATGAGCACTCAAAAACATAAAATATGATATATACTGCTGCCCCTGCTCCGCTGGCTGCGCCTTGCCCCTTCTTCGCCGGCCTATGCCACCAAGCCCACAGCTTCCCGTTTCCCAACATGATCCCATGACCAGGCTCTTCCTCTTGCCCCTCCTCGTTGTCAGCCTCTGCCTCTCGGTCAACCGCCGCTTCTGCAGCTTCCTCTCGATCGCCCCCGCTTCTGCAGCCTGCTCTTCGGGGGAGAGGAATAGAAATTAAAATGGGGAGACATAGGTTTTGGTGCGGTTACTCAAAGGTTTGATTCCTTCAGCTCCAAGGAATACCGATCAAAGAACATTCCCCTGGGATGCGAAACCACTTATTCCCACCAAATCTCAATACATACCCAAGCAGCTCCAAAATCGAAAAATTCGTGCATCCTTTCAGTACCCAATATAGAATTCACCTTGCTAATTCAATACATCAGCTGGGCAGGAGGCTGGTCGCGCACGAGACGCGGCCGACGGTTGGGCGCGCGGGCGGACAGCGGCTGCGGGTTCAGCGCGAGTGGCGCGCGTGCGGGCGACGGGGACAGGGGCGGTGCGAGTGGCGAGCTGTTTCTTCAAGCGAGCTTCCTCTTCTTCTGGTTTGCTGGTTCCGAACCAAGAAGAAAAAGAAAGGGAAGAAAAATAAAAATAAAAATAAAAATAATTAAATAGTAAAACAATTTTACTATTTCAATTATTCAAATTATTTTCCGTTTCTCTTTTTATTTTCTTCCGGTCTTCGATTTTTCCTTCCGATAATTTCTTTCTTGAAATTTCAGACTCGTCAATAAATTGACGGACGATGAGACAAAGTCCTAAAAATAAGAATTATGACACGCTTAAAATTCGATTTCCGAAATCGAGTTCAATTTCGAAGTTAAAATGAATCAGACGCAATTTTAGTCCAATCCAACCAATTAAGTAGCCTTTAGGGATTTTTACCGCGGATACATCCCTTAACAGTTTCACTTAATAGGTTGGTTAACTCGTGAGTGATCAGCTCAGAGAAAAATAACTGTAGGCACGTCGATGAAAGGCCCATTTCACTTTATCGAAACGGGGTCGAATTTCAGGATGTCACACGTTGTCAGCCTTCGCCTCTCGGTCGGCCGCCCACCGCGCAGCCCCCCGCCGCAGCTTTCCTCGTTATCATGGTCGATCATTGGTTTTGGCCTCTCGCTTCGTGGATGCTTCATTTGGTGGTTTAGTGCCATGATCTCTCCATCCGCAGATCGTGTAAATTTTCACAGGTTCCCGTTATGGGGTGCTTACCAATGCCGATAGTATATTAATGTCCCGAGTCAAGAGATGTGTAACGCCATTTAAAGAATCAACAATCCTTCCACAACCTCGGACGATTGAGTATATTTTCTGATATATCTCCGGCCGCTTTATTTACATAACGATTGAGATAAATTATTTTATGAGCACTCGAAAACATAAAATATGATATATACTGCTGCCCCTGCTCTGCTGGCCTGCGCCTTGCCCCTTCTTCGCCGGCCTATGTCACCAAGCCCATAGTTCCCCGTTTCCCAACATGATCCCATGACCAGGCTCTTCCTCTTGCCCCTCCTCGTTGTCAGCCTCTGCCTCTCGGTCAACCGCCGCTTCTGCAGCTTCCTCTTGGTCGCCCCCGCTTCTGCAGCCTGCTCTTCGGGAGAGAGGAATAGAAATTAAAATGGGGAGACATAGGTTTTGGTGCGGTTACTCAAAGGTTTGATTCCTTCTGCTCCAAGGAATACTGATCAAAGAACATTCCCCCATGATGCGAAACCACTTATTCCCACCAAATCTCAATACATACCCAAGCAGCTCCAAAATCGAAAAATTCGTGCATCCTTTCAGTACCCAATATAGAATTCACCTTGCTAATTCAATACATCAGCTGGGCAGTAGGCTGGTCGCGCACGAGACGGGGGCGACGGTTGGGCGCACGGGCGGACAGCGGCGTGCGGTTCAGCGCGAGTGGCGCGCGTGCGGCGACGGGACGGGCGGTGCGAGTGGCGAGCTGTTTCTTCAGCGAGCTTCCTCTTCTTTTGGTTTGCTGGTTCCGAACCAAGAAGAAGAAGAAGAAGGGGGGAAGCTCGTTCACGTGGGGAGGGGAAAGGAAGAGAGAGGAAAGAGAAGAAGAGAAAAAAAAAAAGAAAAAAGGAAGGGATAAATACCAATTGACTAGTCAAAAAGATGAGGGAGAGGGGAAACCAAATTTCAATTTGGCTTAGGGGGGCGGGTCGTATGAAAGGGGGGCATCCGCACATGGGGAAAAAGGGGAGAGAGAGGAGAGAGAAAGAAAAAGAAAGGGAAGAAAAATAAAAGAAAAAGAAAAATAATTAAATAGTAACATAATTTTACTATTTCAATTATTCCAATTATTTTCTTGTTCTCTTTTTATTTTCTTCCGGTCCTCGATTTTTCCTTCCGATAATTTCTTTCTTGAAATTTTAGACTCGTCAATAAATTGACGGACGATGAGACAAAGTCCTAAAAATTAGAATTATGACACGCTTAAAATTCGATTTCCGGAATCGAGTTCAATTTCGTAGTTAAAATTAATCAGACGCGATTTTAGTCCAATCCAACCAATTAAGTAGCCTTTAGGGATTTTCACCGCGGATACATCCCTTAACGGTTTTACTCAATGGGTTGGTTAACTCGTGAGTGATTAGCTTAGAGAAAAAGGATCGTAAGGCATGTCGATGAAAAGCCCATTTCACTTTATCGAAACGGGGTCGAATTTCAGGATGTCACACGTTGTCAGCCTTCGCCTCTCGGTCAGCCGCCGTTTCTACGACCTCCTCTCGGTCAGCCGCCGCTTCTGTAGCCTCCGCCGCAGTTTCCTCTTTTATCATGGTCGATCCTTGGTTTTGGCCTATGCTTTTAGGATGCTTCATTTGGTGGTTTAGTGCCATGCTCACCATCTGCAGATCGTGTAAATTTTCACAGGTTCCCGTTATGGGGTGCTTACCGATGCCGATAGTATATTAATGTCCCGGGCAAAGAGATGTGTAACGCCACTTAAAGAATCAACGATCCTTCCTCAACCTTGGACGATTGAGTATATTTTCTTATATATTTCCGGCCGCTTTATTTACAAAACGATTGAGATAAATTATTTTATGAGCACTCGAAAACATAAAATATGATATATACTGCTGCCCTTGCTCCACCGGGCTCGCGCCTTGCCCCTTCTTCGCCGGCCTATGCCACCAAGCCCACAGTTCCCGTTTCCCAACATGATCCCATGACCAGGCTCTTCCTCTTGCCCCTCCTCGTTGTCGCCCGCCGCTTCGCAGCTTCCTCTCGGTCGCCCTTGCTTCGCCCTCCTCCTCTTCGGGGAGAGGAAGAGAACTTAAAATGGGGAGACATAGGTTTTTGTGCGGTTACTCAAAGGTTTGATTCCTTTTGCTCCAAGGAATACTGATCAAAGAACATTCCCCCACGATGCGAAACCACTTATTCCCACCAAATCTCAATACATACCCAAGCAGCTCCAAAATCGAAAAATTCACGCATCCTTTCAGTACCTAATATAGAATTCACCTTGTTAATTAAATACATCAGCTGGGCAGGAGGCTGGTCGCGCACGAGACGGGGGCGACTGTTGGGCGCGCGGGCGCGGGTGGATGGCGGCGTGCGGTGTAGGCACGAGTGGCGCGGGTGCGGGCGACGGGGACGGGCGGTGCGAGCGGCGAGCTGCTGCTTCAGGCGAGCTTCCTCTTCTTTTGGTTTGCTGGTTCCGAACCAAGAAGAAGAAGAAGGGGGGAAGCTTGTTCACGTGGGGAGGGGAAAGGAAGAGAGAGGAAAGAGAAGAAGTGAAAAAAAAAAAGAAAAAAGGAAGGGATAAATACCAATTGACTAGTCAAAAAGATGAGGGAGAGGGAAACCAAATTTCAATTTGGCTTAGGGGGCGGGTCGTATGAAAGGGGGCATCCGCACATGGGGAAAAAGGGGAGAGAGAGGAGAGAGAAAGAAAAAGAAAGGGAAGAAAAATAAAAAGAAAAAGAAAAATAATTAAATAGTAACATAATTTTACTATTTCAATTATTCCAATTATTTTCCTGTTCTCTTTTATTTTCTTCCGGTCCTCGATTTTTCCTTCCGATAATTTCTTTCTTGAAATTTTAGACTCGTCAATAAATTGACGGACGATGAGACAAAGTCCTAAAAATTAGAATTATGACACGCTTAAAATTCGATTTCCGGAATCGAGTTCAATTTCGTAGTTAAAATTAATCAGACGCGATTTTAGTCCAATCCAACCAATTAAGTAGCCTTTAGGGATTTTCACCGCGGATACATCCCTTAACGGTTTTACTCAATGGGTTGGTTAACTCGTGAGTGATTAGCTTAGAGAAAAAGGATCGTAGGCACGTCGATGAAAGGCCCATTTCACTTTATCGAAACGGGGTCGAATTTCAGGATGTCACACGTTGTCAGCCTTCGCCTCTCGGTCAGCCGCCGTTTCTGCGACCTCCTCTCGGTCAGCCGCCGCTTCTGTAGCCTCCGCCGCAGTTTCCTCTTTTATCATGGTCGATCCTTGGTTTTGGCCTCTGCTTTTAGGATGCTTCATTTGGTGGTTTAGTACCATGCTCTCCATCTGCAGATCGTGTAAATTTTCACAGGTTCCCGTTATGGGGTGCTTACCGATGCCGATAGTATATTAATGTCCCGGGCAAAGAGATGTGTAACGCCACTTAAAGAATCAACGATCCTTCCTCAACCTTGGACGATTGAGTATATTTTATTATATATTTCCGGCCGCTTTATTTACAAAACGATTAAGATAAATTATTTTATGAGCACTCGAAAACATAAAATATGATATATACTGCTGCCCTTGCTCCGCTGGCCTGTGCCTTGCCCCTTCTTCGCCGGCCTATGCCACCAAGCCCACAGTTCCCCGTTTCCCAACATGATCCCATGACCAGGCTCTTCCTCTTGCCCCTCCTCGTTGTCGCCCCGCGCTTCGCAGCTTCCTCTCGGTCGCCCTTGCTTCGCAGCCTCCTCTTCGGGGGAGAGGAAGAGAACTTAAAATGGGGAGACATAGGTTTTTTTGCGGTTACTCAAAGGTTTGATTCCTTTTGCTCCAAGGAATACTGATCAAAGAACATTCCCCCACGATGCGAAACCACTTATTCCCACCAAATCTCAATACATACCCAAGCAGCTCCAAAATCGAAAAATTCACGCATCCTTTCGCACCCAATATAGAATTCACCTTGTTAATTAAATACATCAGCTGGGCAGGAGGCTGGTCGCGCACGAGACGGGGGCGACTGTTGGGCGCGCGGGCGCGGGTGGACGGCGGCGTGCGGTGTAGGCGCGAGTGGCGCGGGTGCGAGCGACGGGGACGGGCGGTGCGAGTGGCGAGCTGCTGCTTCAGGCGAGCTTCCTCTTCTTTTGGTTTGCTGGTTCCGAACCAAGAAGAAGAAGAAGGGGGGAAGCTCGTTCACGTGGGGAGGGGAAAGGAAGAGAGAGGAAAGAGAAGAAGTGAAAAAAAAAAAAAAAAAAAAAAGGAAGGGATAAATACCAATTGACTAGTCAAAAAGAGGAGGGAGAGGGGAAACAAAATTTCAATTTGGCTTAGGGGGATCGTACGAAAGGGGGCATCCGCACATGGGGAAAAAGGGGAGAGAGAGGAGAGAGAAAGAAAAAGAAAGGGAAGAAAAATAAAAATAAAAAGAAAAAGAAAAATAATTAAATAATAAAACAATTTTACTATTTCAATTATTCCAATTATTTTCCTTTTCTTTTTTATTTTCTTCCGGTCTTCGATTTTTCCTTCCGATAATTTCTTTCTTGAAATTTCAGACTCATCAATAAATTGACGGACGATGAGACAAAGTCCTAAAAATAAGAATTATGACAGGCTTAAAATTCGATTTCCGAAATCGAGTTCAATTTCGTAGTTAAAATTAATCAGACGCGATTTTAGTCCAATCCAACCAATTAAGTAGCCTTTAGGGATTTTCGCCGCGGATACATCCCTTAACGGTTTCACTCAATAGGTTGGTTAACTCGTGAGTGATCGCTCGTAGAAAAAGGACTCGTAGGCACGTCGATGAAAGACCCATTTCACTTTATCGAAACGGGGTCGAATTTCGGGGATGTCACACGTTGTCGCCTTCGCCTCTCGGTTAGTCGTCGCTTCTGCAGCCTCCTCTCGGTCAGCCGCCGCATCTACATCCTCTGTCGCAGTTTCCTCTGTTATCATGGTCGATCATTGGTTTTGGCCTCTGCTTTCAGGATGCTTCATTTTGTGGTTTAATGCCATGCTCTCCATCCGCAGATCGTGTAAATTTTCACAGGTTCCCGTTATGGGGTGCTTACCAATGCCGATAGTATATTAATGTCCCGGGCCAAGAGATGTGTAACGCCACTTAAAGAATCAACGATCCTTCCTCAACCTCGGACGATTGAGTATATTTTCTGATATATCTCCGGCCGCTTTATTTACATAACGATTGAGATAAATTATTTTATGAGCACTCGAAAACATAAAATATGATATATACTGCCGTCCCTTCTCCGCTGGCTTGCGCCTCGCTTGTTCTTCACCGGCCTATGCCACCAAGCCCACATTTCCCCGTTTCCCAACATGATCCCATGACCAGGCTCTTCCTCTTGCCTCTCCTCGTTGTCAGCCTCCGCCTCTCGATCCCCCGCTTCATTTTGTGGTTTAATGCCATGCTCTCCATCCGCAGCTTTTCCTTCCCGGGGTGCATCCCCGCTTTTAAAGCAGCCTTCCTCAACGGTTGGCCGCCGCTTTACCCAACATGATCCCATGCCTCCTCTTCCCCTCCTCGTTGTCGGCCTCCGCCTCTCGGTCGGGAGAGGAATAAAATTTAAAATGGGGAGACATAGGTTTTGGTGAGGTTACTCAAAGGTTTGATTCATTTTGCTCCATGGAATACTGATCACAAAACATTTCCCCACGATGCGAAAACCAATTATTCCCACCAAATCTAAATACATACCGAAGCAGCTCCAAAATCGAAAAATTCGCATATCCTTTCAGTATCCAATATAGAATTCACCTTGCTAATTCAATACATCAGCTGGGCAGAAAGCTGGTCGCGCATGAGATGGGGGCGACGGTCGGGTGCTCGGGCGCGGATGGATGGCGGCGAGCGGTGCAGGCGCGGGTGGCACGGGTGCGGGCGATGGGGACGGGCGGTGCGAGTGGCGAGCTGCTGCTTCTGGCGAGCTTCATCTTGTTCTGGTTTGCTGGTTCCAAACCAAGAAGAAGAAGAAGAAGGGGGGAAGCTCGTTCACGTGGGGAGGGAAAAGGAAGAGAGAGGAAAGAGAAGAAGAGAAAAAAAAAAAAAAAAGGAAGGGATAAATACCAATTGACTAGTCAAAAAGAGGAGGGAGAGGGAAACCAAATTTCAATTTGGCTTGGGGGTCGTACGAAAGGGGGCATTTGCACATGGGGAAAAAGGGGAGAGAGAGGAGAGGGAAAGAAAACGAAAGGGAAGAAAAATAAAAATAAAAATAATTAAATAGTAAAACAATTTTACTATTTTAATTATTCCAATTATTTTCCTTTTCTCTTTTTATTTTCTTCCGGTCTTTGATTTTTCCTTCCAATGATTTCTTCTTCTCGAAATTTCAGACTCGTCAATAAATTGACGGACGATGAAACAAAATCCCAAAAATAAGAATTATGATAGGCTTAAAATTTGATTTCCGAAATCGAGTTCAATTTCGTAGTTAAAATCAATCAGACGCGATTTTAGTCCAATCCAACCAATTAAGTAGCCTTTAAGGATTTTCACTGCGAATACATCCCTTAACGGTTTCACTCAATGGGTTGGTTAACTCGTGAGTGATCAGCTGAGAGAAAAAGGACCGTAGGCACGTCGATGAAAGGCCCATTTCACTTTGTCGAAACGGGGTCGAATTTCAGGATGTCACACGTTGTCAGCCTTCGCCTGTCGGTCAGCCGCCGCTTCTGCAGCCTCCGCCACAGTTTCCTCTGTTATCATGGTCGATCATTTGTTTTGGCCTCTGCTTTCAGGATGCTTCATTTGGTGGTTTAGTGCCATGCTCTCCATCCGCAAATCGTGTAAATTTTCACAGGTTCCCATTATGGGGTGCTTACCAATGCCGATAGTATATTAATGTCCTAGGCCAAGAGATGTGTAACGCCACTTAAAGAATCAACGATCCTTCCTCAACCTCGGACGATTGAGTATATTTTCTGATATATCTTCGGCCGCTTTATTTACATAATGATTGAGATAAATTATTTTATGAGCACTCGAAAACATAAAATATGATATATACTGTTGCCTCTGCTCCGCCGGCCTGCGCCTTGCCCCTTCTTCGCCGGCCTATGCCACCAAGCCCACAGTTCGCCGTTTCCCAACATGATCCCATGACCGGGCTCTTCCTCTTGCCCTTCCTCGTTGTCAGCCTCCGCCTCTCGGTCAGCCGCCGCTTTTGCAGCTTCCTCTCGGTTGCCCCCGCTTCTGCAGGCTCCTCTTCGGGGGAGAGGAATAGAACTTAAAATGGAAGACATAGGTTTTGGTGTGGTTACTCAAAGGTTTGATTCCTTTTGCTCCAAGGAATACTGATCAAAGAACATTCCCCCACGATGCGAAACCACTTATTCCCACCAAATCTCAATACATACCCAAGCAGCTCCAAAATCGAAAAATTCGCGCATCCTTTCAGTACCTAAAATAGAATTCACCTTGCTAATTCAATACATCAACTAACCAGTCATAAATCCCCCCCCCCCCCGGCATTTCCTAGATTTGAAGATCTTCCGCTCAAGATAGCGCCAGCAAAATCGTCAAGCGCAGGGGGAGAGAGAGAGATCACCCACTAAGATTTCTGTCCCGGAGAACGCGTAGCAACAATTGCCGAACGAGTTGGAATGAGCTTTGAAACGTGCTGTTATCGTGCCACCAGGAAGTACTTTTACCACCCCCAATCAAACATCTAACATGGATTTTAAGAATGAGCCAATCTGTAATATCTCCTTCCTATTCTTTCTTTCGAGAAGGGCAATTGGCATCGAGTTTCGAAAAGGGAAAAATGAAATCCGACTCAAGACTTTTTATCCAGAATATGGTACTCGGATCATGTTAAGTTAATGGCTATGCTATTTGTCACGCCTCGAACCCCGAGCGCGCATCCCACTCGTGGTCGATCAGCTATGCGACGTTCCCAGGCACTTGTCGCCGACCTATTCATTTTAAATACACATGCGGAAGCGAATTACTAATCCCCTGACCTCAACAAACATGAGATAGAAAAATAGGACAAAAATTTCCAAGCAAATACACTTTTATAGACACTTCAAGCTTATACAGAAGGTCTATGTCATAAAGAACTACTAAGCCACCTATGCTCCTGACCCTTCCGCTTCAAGCTCCTGGCTCTTCACTCTAGGGACCTGAAAATGGTTATTCAATAAACAATGAGATATAAATCTCAGTGAGTTCCACCCCTAAGCCCCGGTTAGTACACCAACTTAACTCAGGGTATCTATCCAAAACAACCCCACCACAAGTAACAACCAACAGTCGATTCGCATACAACCTTACCTGGTATGCCATACCCTACATGTTATAATTCAGCATGATACACGCAATACACATGGTCATTAGATGATACATTTCATCAATCACATACGAGTCGCATCACAAGCAATCTCACCTAGCCATTGTCACACCCTGCATGTTATCAATTCATGCGTGCATACCATAAACGATGTGCTTAACTCCTACATGACTGAAATCACAGATGCCATGATTCTCATTCATTCTTGCACATTATCACAGTTCATAAACACAATGCATTTACTTAATGCATACAACAATTGAAACGTCTTACTCATCTCGAGTCAATCACAAGGGTCCTAATTATAAGACCAAATCATTATGACACATCCCATTCCGTGCCACACAATTTCGTCTCATAATCCGGCGCATCAATAACACTTAGCATGCGTTCCAATTGTTAATTATTGCCACACATGGGCATAGCTTACTCGCAGTTAGGCTATCTACTGGCGTTTAGCCAGGCATCGTCTCCCCCCCGTGGAGCACGGCTTCGTCACTATGTCGACGGCATTCCCGAAGGAGCATCGTCTCTCCCCCTTGGAGCACGACTTTGTCACTACGTCGAGTCATTCCCGAAGGAGCATCGGTCTAGTCAGCCCAACCTCTATTGCAACCGGCATCCATTGCGCGGGCATCCCATATAGGGGCACGTCTAGCTCAACAGCTCAGGACGGTTCCTCATTAGCCAACACACGACAATTCATTATCGGCCCAGGATACTTTGCATTTCACTCAAATGCCTCGATTAAAATAGTAATCCCGGCCTCCTTTCTTTGTATTAAAAACATCCGCGAAAGTAGTCGTGCGTGGGTACACGTCAATTCGAACAAGAAAACTGATACTTCCATTTTTCAAACCCCAATGTTTGATATAATACTTAAAATCCATTTTCTGTGTCCAAACCCGACACCCGGGATTTTCTAAATAAAATCCAATTTTTCCAATCACCACACAATTGCACAAATCATCATTCAATTCATGCAGATGTTTATGCAATAACACATCCAATCACTTTATAGGATTAAACCCACATGAAATTAGACACTTTTTGTTCTCGGGTGAACAGTGTTTTGTGAACAGTAACTCGTGAATAGTAATTTGTGAATAGTGCCTCATGAACAGTAAACCGTGAATAGTAAATTTTCACAATTTAATAAATGATAAATTAAACTCAGAAATCATTAAAATCATTAATTAAAACAATCAAACAATTAATTAAGCAAAACAAGCTTAATTAAACACATAAGCACAATTAAGTAAATAAAGCAAGATTAAGCTAAACTAATCTAATCCATCCATCTAACCACCTATCTTAGGGCTAATACAACTTAATTAAATCACATAAACTAGAATTAAATATAACTAAACCAATCATAAGCAAGTTTAGGCACTAATCGAATGATTAGGAGCTAAACTCACCCGTTAAGCGGGCCAGAGACACCGACGAGGCGGCGGCAACAAAGGCGACGCTCCGGGACTCTACCATGACGATCCAAGGCGGTCCCAAGCTCAACACAGCAACCACAACCTCTACTTCTCTCTCGCAACTCTCAAAACCGACGTCCGAGGAGAAACGGAGTTGAACGGCTTGGCTAGAGCTCCGACGAGGGGTTGGCCGGCAACCGGCGGCTCCCGAGGGTCTTGGGGGTCTTGTGGGAGGTTAGGGGGGCAAAGGAATGTCTGGAATGGGAGAAAAATGGCCGAAAACGCGAAACAGTGTAAGCTACAGGCGGACTGACGGACCGGCGAGCGGTAACTTCAAAATGGTGTACTGGACGAACAGTGGCTCCGTTCAGGGCGAGGTTGGGTTTGTTGGAACGGTATGGATGTCCTCTTCGCAACGATATATGTTTTGTTTGCTGATTCAACTAGGAAGACCACTTTTGACTCGATTTTCCACCGAAAGGTCAGCTGGAGAAAAATTGTTCCAGACGGTCCAGTGACCAGTAGCTTGTGACGGCCCTACAGGGTGGCCGGAGGCTCCTTCCGGCGAACGACAGGGTCCAGGAGGACGGTATGGATGTTCTAAAGATAACGGTGGGTGGCTCACTTGCTGATTCGTCTGAGAAGCCAACAATCAACTCGGATATTTGGAGGATGGTCTGCTGGAATAGAAACTAGAGGAAGGAAATGAAGGAGAGAGAGAGCTCCGTCGAGATGGGGACCAAATGAGGGAGAGAGAGAGTGATGGGAGAGATGTCAAGGCCTCATCAATGCTTGCCCAACTCCCCATGCAAGTCCCCTCACATTCTCTCTCTTCCTTTGCTCTTATCTACTTGCTTTTAGGGGCAATTTGGTCATTTCCACCTTGCACAAATTACCAATCTAACCTTGGGCTGAAATTGGTGGATGGACCTAAGAATTGGGCTTGTCTATGAATAGTAATGGGCTTGGGAATTGGTTGGGCTCAAATGGGCTTAAGTTTGGTGGTTATCCCACCTTGGGCCTAAGGCTCACATAGGCTTAGTTCGGCCCACTTCCTTGCGGGCTCGCTTTCTCGATCCGAAAATCCCTTTTTCAAATACTCGGCTTAACTGGCGCTATCGACTATCGCTGCAGCTTCATCCAAAGTCTGTCCCAGACATTCCCGATAATTCGAAGCCCAATCCTTAGTTCTCAAGCCATGTCAATTTCGTCCTAATGCCATTTTGGGTACAACTCAGACTAACGAGTGGCTGTGAGGATTCACGCATGACTGACTCCTGCCAAACCACGTTCAAGACATCTCGACGCATGGACGTCCTTGATTGCATGAAATTACGGAGGGTAGATTCTTATTTCAAAGTACACGATTACTGAGAATTGACATAGGGTCGTTCGCGAGTTCAATAACAATAAACGGAATCACCCGCTGTTCTATTATGTTCTGTCCGCGAATCGACTTCTAGTCATCCTTAGAATCAACCTGCCTATCTACAGGATCGTCCTCACACAAGTCTCATGGTCAAGTCGTTTTCCCAAGTCAAGTTCTTTAGTTGTACGAGTTTTGTCCTCATTAGCCTTTCCCCTCAAGGTCAGTATCTCAAGAGTGATCAATTCCGAGTGAGATCAATCAATAATGTATTGACGAAATTCACATCTATTCATCCCTTATAGGGCTCGAATTTTAGGATGTCACACTATTAACCACTGGGGTTTACTCCAGTGGCCATCCTTCTAACTTGGAAAGAGGAGGTGGGGAGTTCGAATCCCCACCTTCTCAGGGGGGGTTGGGGTGGGGAGGCATTAGTTTCAGGAGTGGGTTTCAACTCCCACGCCTTACAAGGAGGCAGGGCAAAAGTTTGAGAGTGAGTGTTAGAATAGAAATAGAGTAGGATCGACAAAAAAAAAAAAAAATGGATATGCCATCAATTAATAAGTAGATAATATAATGTCGTCATCTTCATAAAAAGAAAACAATAAATGCCGTTCCTTGTGATTGTCGAGCCGAATGGCCGAATAAGGCCAAAGACATTTAATTTAGGACTAAACACCTTCAATTTTCAACTCCAAATAAGATCTTTTTTGGTCTTTTCGCGATGTCGCCCATTTTCCCGAGACTCCTCCTCAAGGAAAAAACCGTAGAGAGGAGAAAGGGAGTTTCAAGATTTTTGCAAGGTGGGACCCTTAGTACATGTGGCAAAATTTGACTGGAGTGGGCTCTTGCTAATTTGGGAAAGCTGGCATATTTAGGAAAGCTGGCATATGCAATAAGCACTTGCAAGTCCACATCTTCATGTGAAGAGACTTAAGGAGGGAGATTGTTCACATGGAAAGCATCCAACATCCTAAAAAGCATAGCAAGTTGTGGTACTCGGATCATGCTAAGTCAATGGATATGTTGTCAATTAATAACCATATAATATAATGTCATCATCTTCATAAAAAGAAAACAATAAATATCGTTCCTTGTGGTTGTCGAGCCGAATGGCCGAATAAGGCCAAAGACATTTAATTTAGGACTAAACACCTTCAATTTTCAACTCCAAATAAGATCTTTTTTGGTCTTTTCGCGATGTCGCCCATTTTCCCGGACTCTTCCTCAAGGAAAAAACCGCAGAGAGGAGAAAGGGAGTTTCAAGATTTTTGCAAGGTGGGACCCTTAGTACATGTGGCAAAATTTGACTGGAGTGAGCTCTTGCTAATTTGGGAAAGCTGGCATATGCAATAAGCACTTGCAAGTCCACATCTTCATGCAAAGAGACTTAAGGAGGGAGATTGTTCACATGGAAAGTATCCAACATCCTAAAAAGCATAGCAAGTTGTGGTACTCAGATCATGCTAAGTCAATGAATATGCTGTCAATTAATAACCAGATAATATAACGTCGTCATCTTCATAAAAAGAAAACAATAAATGTCGTTCCTTGTGGTTGTCGAGCTGAATGGCCGAATAAGGCCAAAGACATTTAATTTAGGACTAAACACCTTCAATTTTCAACTCCAAATAAGATCTTTTTTGGTATTTTCACGATGTCGCTCATTTTCCCGGGACTCTTCCTCAAGGAAAAAACCGCAGAGAGGAGAAAGGGAGTTTCAAGATTTTTGCAAAGTGGGACCCTTAGTACATGTGGCAAAATTTGACTGGAGTGATCTCTTGCTAATTTGGGAAGCTGGCATATGCAATAAGCACTTGCAAGTCCACATCTTCATGCGAATAGACTTAAGGAGGGAGATTGTCCGCATGGAGAGCATCCAACATCCTGAAAAGCGTAGCAAGTTGTGGTGTCCCACTGTAGCTACGGATGTCAAGCGGACAAACGAGGTCAATTGCAAGAAAAGCGCTACTCTTTTCATGAGCCACTTTCTTGTTCTCCTCAAAGCCTATGCTGATCGGTCTTTGATTTCCATGGTTAGGGGACAGAAAACATTGTAGCACTCAATTTTCTGTGCAAAATAGAAAGAGTTAAAAGAATCCCAAAAAGGGGGAAAGTATGAAAGTAGAGAAGTATTCGTGGATTGTGGGTGAGGAGGGACCAAGACACGATGGACTGAAGAAAAATTAATAGAAAGAATAAAAAAAAAAAAATTGATAACTATGCATAGCTAAGAGTTAATTTGGCAGAATAATAGGCTCATAATTCTCATGGATACCTATAAGATCTTACCCCTTTAGAGGTTACAGACAATTGGAGATTCTCACCACAAAATTAGACATTATATAAAATCTCACGGTATAGATGCAAAGTGTGATGTGCTTGGTGTTTTTGTTAGCTTTGACAGACACTTCAGTTCTAATTAATCGGATTTGGAATTAGAGAGACTCGATTAAAAAACTTATTCAAGTTTGAGAACTTTATTTAGGCAAACCAACAGTTTGAGGACAAAATTAAAAGCAAATGCACAAACTGTAAAAAAGAAAGTTTTTACTACGTGAGTTTGTTCTTTGTTCTTGTATAAATGCCTGTTCTCCTTTGGATTCGTAAGGAAATTAAGATTTTCCCATTACGATTGGGTTCCTTCCATGAGAAAGAGCTTCAACACTTCAAAGCTACCGTTTTCACCCGAAGATCCAATCACTGAGACGGGTGCGGTCCCAAAGAATTCTTCCATCGAGGACTGTTACTTTTTTCCATTATTGTTCATATGAAAATTTCGATCCTTCTCCAATGCGCAAAAAAAAATATTTATACTATTTCCAGTTTCTTTGGTCAAAAGCCTTATCAGAAACTAGTTGGGTCGTCACAAAAGGGTATAAGAGCCGGACCCTCTAAAGTGTGGATTGTAAACTAGATGTAAACCTAAAAAAAAAAAAAAAAAAAAAAAACTAGATGTAAACCTTTTGACCCAAAAATAGAGAAGAAAAAACTAGACCCAAACCTGATTTGACAAGTCTTGGGCCAAGAGATGTGTAACGCATTTTAAAGAATTAATGTCCTCTCAATCAACGATTGGGTTCCTTCCATGAGAAAGAGCTTCAACACTTCAAAGCTACCGTTTTCACCCGAAGATCCAATCACTGAGACGGGTGCGGTCCCAAAGAATTCTTCCATCGAGGACTGTTACTTTTTTCCATTATTGTTCATATGAAAATTTCGATCCTTCTCCAATGCGCAAAAAAAATATTTATACTATTTCCAGTTTCTTTGGTCAAAAGCCTTATCGGAAACTAGTTGGGTCGTCACAAAAGGGTATAAGAGCCGGACCCTCTAAAGTGTGGATTGTAAACTAGATGTAAACCTAAAAAAAAAAAAAAAAAGATGTAAACCTTTTGACCCAAAAATAGAGAAGAAAAAACTAGACCCAAACCTGATTTGACAAGTCTTGGGCCAAGAGATGTGTAACGCATTTTAAAGAATTAATGTCCTCTCAATCAACGATTGGGTTCCTTCCATGAGAAAGAGCTTCAACACTTCAAAGCTACCGTTTTCACCCGAAGATCCAATCACTGAGACGGGTGCGGTCCCAAAGAATTCTTCCATCGAGGACTGTTACTTTTTTCCATTATTGTTCATATGAAAATTTCGATCCTTCTCCAACGCGCAAAAAAAAATATTTATACTATTTCCAGTTTCTTTGGTCAAAAGCCTTATCAGGAAACTAGTTGGGTCGTCACAAAAGGGTATAAGAGCCGGACCCTCTAAAGTGTGGATTGTAAACTAGATGTAAACCTAAAAAAAAAAAAAAAAAAAAAAAAAAAAAAAAAACTAGATGTAAACCTTTTGACCCAAAAATAGAGAAGAAAAAACTAGACCCAAACCTGATTTGACAAGTCTTGGGCCAAGAGATGTGTAACGCATTTTAAAGAATTAATGTCCTCTCAATCAACGATTGGGTTCCTTCCATGAGAAAGAGCTTCAACACTTCAAAGCTACCGTTTTCACCCGAAGATCCAATCACTGAGACGGGTGCGGTCCCAAAGAATTCTTCCATCGAGGACTGTTACTTTTTTCCATTATTGTTCATATGAAAATTTCGATCCTTCTCCAACGCGCAAAAAAAAAATATTTATACTATTTCCAGTTTCTTTGGTCAAAAGCCTTATCGAAACTAGTTGGGTCGTCACAAAAGGGTATAAGAGCCGGACCCTCCAAAGTGTGGATTGTAAACTAGATGTAAACCTAAAAAAAAAAAAAAAAATAGATGTAAACCTTTTGACCCAAAAATAGAGAAGAAAAACTAGACCCAAACCTGATTTGACAAGTCTTGGGCCAAGAGATGTGTAACGCATTTTAAAGAATTAATGTCCTCTCAATCAACGATTGGGTTCCTTCCATGAGAAAGAGCTTCAACACTTCAAAGCTACCGTTTTCACCCGAAGATCCAATCACCGAGACGGGTGCGGTCCCAAAGAATTCTTCCATCGAGGACTGTTACTTTTTCCATTATTGTTCATATGAAAATTTCGATCCTTCTCCAACGCGCAAAAAAAAATATTTATACTATTTCCAGTTTCTTTGGTCAAAAGCCTTATCAGAAACTAGTTGGGTCGTCACAAAAGGGTATAAGAGCCGGACCCTCTAAAGTGTGGATTGTAAACTAGATGTAAACCTAAAAAAAAAAAAAAAAAAAAAAATAGATGTAAACCTTTTGACCCAAAAATAGAGAAGAAAAAACTAGACCCAAACCTGATTTGACAAGTCTTGGGCCAAGAGATGTGTAACGCATTTTAAAGAATTAATGTCCTCTCAATCAACGATTGGGTTCCTTCCATGAGAAAGAGCTTCAACACTTCAAAGCTACCGTTTTCACCCGAAGATCCAATCACCGAGACGGGTGCGGTCCCAAAGAATTCTTCCATCGAGGACTGTTACTTTTTCCATTATTGTTCATATGAAAATTTCGATCCTTCTCCAACGCGCAAAAAAAAAAATATTTATACTATTTCCAGTTTCTTTGGTCAAAAGCCTTATCAGAAACTAGTTGGGTCGTCACAAAAGGGTATAAGAGCCGGACCCTCCAAAGTGTGGATTGTAAACTAGATGTAAACCTAAAAAAAAAAAAAAATAGATGTAAACCTTTTGACCCAAAAATAGAGAAGAAAAAACTAGACCCAAACCTGATTTGACAAGTCTTGGGCCAAGAGATGTGTAACGCATTTTAAAGAATTAATGTCCTCTCAATCAACGATTGGGTTCCTTCCATGAGAAAGAGCTTCAACACTTCAAAGCTACCGTTTTCACCCGAAGATCCAATCACTGAGACGGGTGCGGTCCCAAAGAATTCTTCCATCGAGGACTGTTACTTTTTTCCATTATTGTTCATATGAAAATTTCGATCCTTCTCCAACGCGCAAAAAAATATTTATACTATTTCCAGTTTCTTTGGTCAAAAGCCTTATCAGAAACTAGTTGGGTCGTCACAAAAGGGTATAAGAGCCGGACCCTCTAAAGTGTGGATTGTAAACTAGATGTAAACCTAAAAAAAAAAAAAAAAATAGATGTAAACCTTTTGACCCAAAAATAGAGAAGAAAAAACTAGACCCAAACCTGATTTGACAAGTCTTGGGCCAAGAGATGTGTAACGCATTTTAAAGAATTAATGTCCTCTCAATCAACGATCTCTCCTCAGCCTCGGACGATTGAGTATATTTTATGATATATCCCCACCACTTTATTTGCCTAACCCAGTCTGTTCACTGACCACGCATTAATTACTAAAGAAGAAACTACCTTGATAGCAATAAGGCCGACGGAAGGAGTATTCTATGTGACCACATGATGAGGTGATCATTTGAAATGGATGCTAATCGAAATATCACTTCACAAAGTCTTTAATCCGATATTCCAATTTGAGACATTACAGAATAAGATAAATAAAACATGAGTAAAGATCTCAAGTCAACTCCATAATTTTCCTCGTTAAGCTTGAAAATGAAGTTTACGGAAATTTTCACTTTATCCCCTTCAACTCTTAGAGTCATCCACGTCAAACTCTAAATTTCTAATCTTTTCACTGGCTCCCTTGAACTCTCACTCTCTCACGTAGAATCCTGTACTCTAATTCATCACACTATACTCACTAACTCTCACACTCTTGGACGTCAAATCCTGGACTTTGACTCCTTACACATCACTCCCCCGAACTTATATTTAGGCTTCATTTGTTTTGCGAAAAACAATAATTTAAAAATATTTTACAAAAATAATTATATATATTACTCATAAAAAATGAATGAACAAAAAATAATTTTCTCGTCCACGAATATGTTTAGATATAAATTGTTGTCGGTGATGAAAATTTTTCATTAATTAATAATTTTAAGCGACACGGACAATCATTTTCAAATTATTCATTTTACACGAAATAAACGGAACTTGATCACTTTTTTTCTCCTCATACAAAACTTCCAGATGATGTAGATTATCTCTTACATAAGGCATATTTTACAGTCCCAAGCTATTCTGCACGAATGGGGAATATGCAGCGTGCCTTGTCAACCGTCCAATGGATATAATATATATGCTTACTTCTCGGAATAATTGAAAAAAAAAAAATGATTTATTAGTACATGCTTATGCCCATAAAAATAAGACCCTCTAGCGGGGACACATTACAAGACAAAATCAGAGGACTCTTATTGTAGGTACTTGATGACTTTCTAAATTAACTGGCATGCCTTTGTGGGGGTTATGAATACGACATTTTAGCTCTAATCAATCTATTATAGGCTTGTGGTGATAAAATCTATGTCAAAATCCGCGGTCTCAAAATAATTACGGGAACGTGTTGTCTCAAGCACGAGTCTATTACTGGGGAAAGAAACGACGGCGCCATCCGCACCACCTGCAAAAAAGAAGTCGACTTGGTTATTAGATATTAATTTCAGACTTTGCCGTCCATCCTTGGAAACAACCTGCGAACAATTTCCTGACAGCATCAAAGAGAAAGCAAATGCCCTGTACCTTCAGTTAGTTTCTGTCGTGATTTCAAACCGACAGTATTCTCTTCATATCAATAAGAAATTCACACACAGATTTTCATGAACCGGTTCACGGAATTCCTTGAACAATGTGGTCAGTCAAGTTATTCCCACAGTGAAACCGAATCCGAAGTACGCCTTACATAAATCCACTTCGCTTTGCAACAAATATCGAATGAATCCGTCCATAGCAGAACATGGTTAATTAACTATTAATACAAAACTCGTTTGATGTGATTTCAAGTGGAATGCATCTGAGAAAAAACGAAAAAGGATGATTACTTTGTCTTAAGCGCAAACGTTGATATGATGTTAGAAACAAATTAGGCTTGAAAGCACTACCAAGAAACTCCACTAGCGCTTGGATGCCAGCGACAGAAAAGACAAGAGGAGAACGCGTTATGATTCACATATCAATTTATGTATTCTGCTATGAATTGTTATATCGCATGACATAAAATATTTTATATCATATAGAATTAAACAATAGAACTCATTCTTTCGCAGGACATCTCCAGAAAATTAACAAACCAGTTAATGAAGAAAAGGTTAAACTAAGGACTAAGCACGCATAGGTTTTACAAGAAGACAAGTATTCACCGTGTCTTTTAAGTTTCTAGGAACTATCTAGATTATTTCGCCTAAAGAGACGCATTATTTGCGAATAAGAGAGACATCAATGTGGGATTTAGGAGTTAAGCATTGGGCGACTCGTCTTAATCATAGCAGGATCAGCGAACAGGTGTAATAATGACAATCAAAATCAAGTGGAGCACACGACATCACAATCCATGTATGGACAAATAAACAAACACGAACTATATTACAATGATAACCGAAGAAAATCAAACAATCACACAAATACACAAATGTTACGAGATTTGGCAACGTGCCTACGTACTCAGACAAAAGCTCTCATTCTCTTTGTTATTTTGCTGTATGGACCATCTGCCACTGTTCAACCACATGTACAGGAAAGGTTGTTACAACAAAGGAAACAAGCAACCAAAAAATAACCAGAAAATGGAAGACACTCCAAAATTGTAGGAATACAATATTAAAAAAAATCTCCTTTCCTAAGATAGGAGAGAAAATCACGCCAATAACAACGATGTAGCATGGCCAGATTGGTTGACCTAAAATCTGTTGTCAATACTGAAATGCTTGGCGGTTGTTCTTTCTTTGTTCTTCTTTGTTTAAGAGGTAAAAGAAAAACTCGCAGAACGTTCAAGAGGGTTGATCCAACCCTGTAAAGTTTTTGGATAAGGTGTTCTTGACTTCTGCCTAGAAATTGTCTCTTTACCATATAATAAAGCAATTCCACAGATCCAAAAAAAGGGGGGAAATAGGAAAATTGTAATAACAAAACCACAAACTTTACATTTATAATATTTTTTTAATGAAATAGTTTCCACTTACGCCCTTTATTCTCTATAATTGCTCGACTTCAAGTTTCTTAAAATCTTGAGATGCAAAGAAAAAAAGACGAAAAATAAAAGTCAGCAGAATGCTTAAGGTAAGATGAGAGAAAACTGGGGATGGATTATGTTTGTTTTTATTCTTTTTGTTTCAAATATAAGATGTCTCTTTATTTTAGCCAGATGGAAATAATCCTAGTTTTGTTTCTCGCTCCTCTTTGTGTTTTGGATAAGATCGATTCGTTGAGCACGACGTCTGCAGCTTCAGTGGCACTGACAGTGGTGTTTGTTATTGTTTGTTTTATTGTCGCATTGATTAAGCTTGTTGAAGGGAAGATTGAGGCCCCAAGGATGAGCCCTGATTTTGGCTCTAAGAGGGCAATATTGGATTTGCTTGTGGTGATACCAATTATGTCTAATGCTTATGTATGCCATTTCAATGTTCAACCTATATATAATGAGCTTGAAAACCGGTCTCTAGACGAGATGTATCGGGTAGGGAGGATTACCACAATTATCTGTATCATGGTCTATGTTTCGACTGCTGTATCGAGATATCTGCTCTTTGGAAGAGACACTGAAGCCGATGTGCTGACCAATTTCGATAAGGACCTAGGAATTTGGTTAAGCTCCGCTCTGAATTATATTGTTCGGACCGGTTACATTCTCTATCTGGTCTTTATTTTCCCAGTGATCCATTTCTCGCTACGCTCCTCCTCTCTCTTCATTAATTGCTGCTCTCTCTCTCTCTCTTCCTTTTTTAAAAAATCTCCCGCCCACGCCTCAACTCTCTCTCTTTCTCCTCCCTGTCTCGAAAGAGGCGAACGGAGCCTACTCTCTTCACTAATTACGTTGTCACGAGTACCGTGCTGAAGAAATGATTAAATGGGTCAAGTGAGAATTTCCATTTTCTTTAGGGAAAAAGTGATTTTTGCTCAATATTTGAGAATTATGTATCAACATTCGTTTTCCAAATTAAGGATTCACAAGGCGCCTCTTAGCAAAGTCTATCCATCGAATAATAGTTTTGTTTATGGTGCGAATAACTTGTTCAATAATTCAAGACAAAGAAGCAATAAATTTTCAAAGGAGTCTTATCACCTCCACATCTTCAGGTACAACAGCTTTCAAAGGTTTAGCCTGTGCAGTTCCCTCTCCCTTCTTTCCGCCCTTCTTTCCGCCACCAGATTTGACAGTACCTCCCTTTTTGCCGGATTCTGACAAAATTAGAATATCATTTAGATGAAAATTATAAGCGGCAAAGCAGCCAAATTTAATAAACCAAATAGTCATGCTAACCGCAGCAGGAAGTGGCCTCTTTCCACTAAGCATGCTAGCAGCTGACCTTCTAACAAATGAATTGTCTGCAACCTGTGTTGATAATTATTAATCCCAGCATAAGCAAAACTACCAAAAAAAAAAAAAAAACTCTTTTTACATGACTCAAAAAGTTAAATTAACTCCCAAATCACATGGAATGTGACAAGACAAGCATGACTGAGACGGTAAAGAGAACATAACATGTTTCACAATGAAGCATAACCACTTCACCTAGTATTACCATAATCACTCCCGCCAATTGAAAACAATTTAAGAATGGCATAAGTAAAAGTGATTGAAATACACCACCTGTTGTCTATTGCCAATTGAAAGTATCCAGCTTACTTTTTCAGAGATTAACAGTGAAGTAGTTCATGATCCGGTCAGGTTTGAACTACGAAAGCGTTGGTCAACAAAAAACCATAAGAGAGACATTTTGGCTACACTAATTTATGGTACTTTTGCTTTTAACAGGCCACCCCACCCCCAGGGGGCCCCACCCTTTCTTTTCCCTTCCCCTGTGGAGCCCCCAGAGGCCAAAAATGGAATACATAGGTCAGTCCTCAGAAATACAACAAAACAACAGGTGTCAAGGACACACCACAGGCAAGGTCAAAAGCCTTAGGAGTTGGTGAAAATAGTTCAGCTATGGCTGCTGTTCATATCTACCAGTAACCCCTTTGCTGACAATCTTTCCGAGTGCCAAAGCTTCGGTATACTGACTGCATATCCAGTGGCAGACAAACAGCACCAAGGAAGTCCAAAATTGAAAATGGAAACACATCTAAAGCATTCAAATGGACTTCTGAATAAAAATGGCAGGAACTGAGCTAACCTCCACTGAGGAAGAGATCCCACCAGAAGCTTGGACAGTAGCTGAGACATGATTAAAATTTTAGAATATACTCACTTGAAAGGTTTATTTTTAATAATCTGCAGAACAAAGAATATTTCACATACCTGCCCCGGCGCCAGTTGGAACAGCACCTCCAGAACTCCCAATCATTTCAGAGAGTTTCTTTTTTCTCAAATCATCAAGTTTTTCAAGCGAGCTCTCCAAAGGCCTCATGCCAACCGACTGGAAAGGAAAGGAAATGTATCACCACCAGATGTGAACAATCAAAAGTTTAGAGCCCTTTTTATTTATTACTTACTTGGCTTAATCAGAGTATTTGATTCTATGATAAATTGGTATTCTATAACTTGAGAGCACCATATAGACCTACTCCTACTTCACATAATCAGATACATACAAACTGTGAAGAGGAAAAGTTTCACTACTGAATTACATGTTTCAAACATTTTTGCTATGCAGGATCATTTAAAAGCATCAGATGATAATTCAAACTAGTCATATTTACTAGTCACTACATTTTGAAACTAAAAGACCATCCAGAAGCCACAATGAATGTGGACTTAAGACTACATGGACAACGTAGATTACCTTAGCTATGGCTGCCAAAGCTGAAAAGGCGGCGTCTCTGACCTCTGGCGTCCCATCATCGAGGCACTAAAAGATAACAAGTAACTTTAAATTTCGGACAATTGCACACCAAATCCAGACAAGAGCAAAACATTTGATAAACTACATTAAGCAGAAAGGCAACCATGACCATGATGTTCAAAGTAGTGAACTATCTCTTCATTGGGCCATATTTTGACAAAGATAACATTTTCTAAGAAAAGAACATTGTCTGAAGACTTTGCTAATCTTCTTATGAGATAAACCGAGCTTGAGTAGTAAATCAGGGAAACACAAACTCCCTGAAGGACTGAAGTAAATTTAAACAAGTATTTTAAGATTGTCATACTGCAATATTTGAATGTGTCGAACTAACAAACCATGCTTCCAACTTGAATTCACTGACCTCCATCCAAATCGGCACGTAATCCTTGTGCAACTTGAGAACAACTGCCTTGCTACTTGTTTCCATACAATATGTCACCCAGCTCAAAGTTAATGATCGCACAAGAGGAACTTTATTTTTTACCGCAGCTTTAACATCTGCAATGGAACAATATGTCATAAACCCAGCAGCTACCAAGACGCCACATCTTAAGAGCATTACACATCAGTAGTATTACAATTTATTTACACTAAGGGGGTTATTGCACTTCACACCCTACATAAAACCTTGATATCCCCAACTTTCACTAATAGACATAAATGGAGCTTATGTTGGATGTAAAGTGCAACAATACAACACATCCTTATTTGTCTCCCACAGATGATCAAGTACAAGTCTCTGATTTGAGAGGAAAAAAATGACTGATGTGAGCAAACTACTACGCTGATTGCATTAAACGGAAGGGGACAACACAATCCAGCACTTAGTTGTCTTCACTGATCCAGAATTTATGATAAATAATCAAATTTGAACCCACCTTCAACAACATCCACCAGATTTAAGCACCCAGCCTTATGCATTGCCTGAAGAGTTTGAGTAAGTGCCTCAGTCATGGTCGGTTTTTTCTCCTTGAGTTTTTCCTGTTCAACAGGCAAATTGGTACCAAGCAATAAAAATGGTCTAAGTATCACTTCTCTTGTTCTAATATAAAGAAAATGCCCTTAAAAAAAGGCTGTAGTTGTTACCAGTAAAACCGGAAGTAAGGAGCGGGAACTTCCTGAAAAATGGGATCTCAGTCCCCTAGCCAAGTTTCCGATAGCTTGGATGGCTTCTACTGCGACAGCCATGTTCACATCCGTAATAAGCTGAAAATTACAGATAGCAAAAGAGTTTTAACAGTTTCACACAACTAAAGAAAATATGAAGATAAAAAAACAATGAGTACAGATATTGAGTCAACCACATCTGGTTTTTGATCTTACAATGCAATTTAATTCCAGGACCAAACAATATGAATACGCTGATTCAGGCAGGGTATGATATGTTCCATTTTTCAGCAATGGGAGTGATCCCAAATAAATTATTGACCAGAGGAGCTCCCAGATACATATCACAAACCAATGGATCAATTCACTATTAAATCTATCAACTCGACACCACTCACCCATTCTACCAACATAAATTCATTATTTTTGCCCAACAGAGGATGCAGTTTGCATCATTCATTGTTCAATATAATAATTTAACCACTCAATAAGTGTAAGCGACTTTCATAATCTACTATTGATTAAACCATTCTCCTAGGTGAATCAATAATTTTTTCATTTTCCATGGTGGAACATCCGGTAAAGCTTCGTACTTTTCCACTCTAAAAGGCTGGGTGCAAAATATTTTTGGTGGTGAAACAGCTTTGCCTTTTCCCTAATCAATTCTTCCAATTCCGCATTCAGCTTAGTATAACCATTGATACAATTGACATAATATGATGAAGTTGATGACTTTCTTTGATGGCGTGTTTTTATCTGAGATCATGAAGCCAGAAGTCAAGAGACTGAAGACACGTTGAACTCATTCTTTTCCCTGGTTCACCAGCACATGAAAGATCAAACGATTGGGATGATCGACTGCCAAATTATGTGCTTACTCTTTGCGAATGAAAGTTGCTATAAGACCTAGAATTCAAAAATGAATAACAGTTCATTGAGTCTTATTAGAAGGACTAGATGCCTGGAGCCTTCAATGACAAAGAAGCTTGTAGAATCAATGTCTTAGAATCTTGATTTCAAAATCCTTAATCCTATTGTAGATTACTTCCCTCCAAGGCACGACCATATTACTTCTTGCTACCCAAAATCATATCTCACTTGAAAGAGCTAAATCTTCTATAAAGCCAAACCAAACTCTGCATCATTGCGGTACTATCATTCTTTGCAAAGCTCAAATCATGAGGAATATTGATCTATCATTTTTATTGACTTGCAATAGATTAATTAGAGAGAGGAAGGCTGCTTAAAACAAAAAGTATTCCCATTCGTTCATGCAAAAAGCTGTGCACCCAACCTTTTCGGCCATGGGAATAAGGCCTGCTATGTTAAATAACAAGTCAAATGGTTAAGCACAATTTTCGCCAAAAGGATACTCGTGCATTCGCAGCTTTGTTAGCTACTTTCAGTCTCTCTCTAAATCCTGTATGTCAGAGCTCTTGTAACCATCAAAATTGATTTCACATATCCATGATTTTTAAATTAAGCTCCAAAATGACATGTCAGAGCTTTGAAGTGTTAAAAGGGTTTTTTCTTTTCTTTTTATGCTAAATGAGTAGACATGAGTTGTAAGAACAAAGAAGAAATGAAGATAACTAGGGTCTCTGTAAATTGTTCAGGGAAAGGACTACCATCATTAGGAACAATTCTCAATGATAAAAATATCTGGGTTTTGCTCTCATTATTACATACAGAAGAAATGCAAGCGGAGCATGGCTGAACCACTATTTATATGAACAAGTGCAGAAAATGATAATTCCTTCTCAGATTTTTTTTCATTCCCAAAGATTATCCAACAAGGCCTGCATCAACTTACAGAATTCTGACACGATGTTTGGCTCGCAGATTAGACTAAAGCAGAAATAGAAGAGCTATTCAATGGAATGTAGAATAAAGTGAAAATTGTAACAGAGTAGGTATTCCATAGTTTTGGTTCACAAGATGAAATAGCTATTCGGGAAAAATGGCTTATTTAGTTCATTAGAAAAACTGAAGATATTCCTAGTCCCATGAAACTGGTGGGGGCCCCAGGAACCAGACAATGGAATAGTTGTTCTATCAAAAATAGGCAGGGAATAGATATCTATTCCAAACCAAATGAGCATAGGCTGGAAATAGAGTATCCATTTGAGTGAACATATGAAGTGCAAGTATGATGGCATTTTGACACCAATGATAGGAAGAGAAGTCTCATCAAACTCCGTCGATTGGAACACTTGTACCAGATCCTTTCAGGATAAGAGTTGCAAAATTCCAAATAAACTCTCATGCTAATAATTGGATGGCATGTTCAACAGGCTGAAACATTTCAGCGGGTCCAAGGGTAGAAAGTAAATTGCCCCTTTAACAAAGCTCAGTTCACAATATTTCTTGCAAAAGAAGCAAAATGTTCCATCTTTTCTAATCGAGTACTTCATATGTCCCAAATTCAGATATCTAACCGTGTGATTGACAAAGTTTCAATTAACTCCTTGCAAATTCAATGTCAGATAATTGCAGTGAAGCAAAAAATAATTGCATACCTTCTTCAGTGTACGGCTTATCTCTGTGAAGTCACCAGCAGCAATTTTTTGGTTGAAGCCAGCTTGGTTAGCTCTGCGACCGCCTCTTTCCTCTCTGACCATTTGGTAGCTTTCTGAGGCGTCAATAGAAAAACTTATGTAACAAACAAATATCTGACATTATGCAGCAAGCATACACATGATGACAAAGAAAGCTAAGGGATTTCCCTGAAAAAATGCATTCTAGAGGACTACTAACCACTCCCTCCCAGAAACCTGACTTCTCCAAAGGAGTCAGAATGTCAACCGGATCAACAAGCTCGTATTCATCTATTTCCTGAGGGGCTGATCCAATAATACCAGAAAAAAGTAGTAAGTAAAACTTCACAGCATCAACAGTTCGTCCTCTACTGCAACTTAAGCAATTCTTTCATACAAGAAAAATAAGAAAATGGCAACCCAATTAAAAAAAAAAAAAAAAAAAACCCTAATCACCAAAAGATTCAATTGTGAGGTGGCAAGACACATACCATCAGCCACAGCTTCTTCAGAAGGACCGGGACCCACAACATCAGATGCAATTTCTTGTTCTGGCTTTTTGACTTGTTCAGATCTGACAAAGGCAAGGCAAAGGCCGAAAGATTTTATTGTTACTATAGCTACACTACATTTAAGTGAGCAGATTTAGCTACCCTAGCAGAGACAGGCATCGGATCTTAATTGCCAGAAAGCAAATCAAGCAAAAACAAGGCAACATACCTGACTATGCAGCATTGTCAATCAAGATAAACAAGAAACAAAAGTTAGTCTGCTCTCTCTTAATCAAGATGCAACATTGTCAATTCTAACTTAATTTATGTAACATTTGTACAGAAAGAACATGCATGTACCTCATTATCCCCAGATACACATCTAATGTAATAAACTTTCAGCCATCAAAAGCTTACATTCATCATCTTATCAGTTGTATTTTTTAATAGGGTAAACCATACATCAACTGTGCTAATTACATTGAGACAGAGTCTTATCAAGAAAAAACAATGCTGGGCAAATATTCATAAAGAAGCAACTTTGAAAGAAAAAAATTCTGAGTAAACATGATTTACCTAATTTTTCGTGTCGGTTTTGCTGTCCCCGAGACATTTACCAGCTCAGCCTCCAATTCTTTTTCTACAGTTAATCAGAGAAAAAGTTAACCTTGTTTGCAAGAATAGAAAGGAATTTGATAAAAAGGTGTAACATAGAGCTATTTTACCATTGTATCTCGCATTTTCTCAAATAATATGGATTTAACAGGATCTTTCCCAATCCAACGACAAAGCTCAAGGGTCAGTCCTTTGGATGATGCCCGAACATTCTGATCTTGGTGGTCAAACAGTTCGGGAAGCATCTCTAATATCCTCTTCGGCGGTACAATTTTTGCCCCAAATTCACTGATCAAAATATCATGTCTGATAAGGAAAAAAGAGAAAGGAAAATCACGTGAATGCCTTCACCAAAGCAATTCATCACAATACCTTAATGCCTGAAACATAACATCAATTGCAGGGACAACAGCCTTAGCAACTTTGTTCTTGATTGCTTTCTCCATAGCATTCTGTCATTAGACAAGACCTTGTAAATGTCTGAGGGCTGGCTAAAAAGCAATGGGATGATGATCTCATCTAGGATCACCAAACAAATAAATTGGTGACAGCCATAAATAGTGTACTAATAACACAATCGACATTGACAACCTATACTGAAAAAATTTTATGTGACCAAAGAGAGAGATTCAAAGATTTAAATGCAACTAACAATACAAGCTCTCGCATTTACCAGACAATCCAAAGCCTGATGAGGGACAGCCAGTGTAGAATTGAACCTAGCTTAAACCATTCCCAACAAAATAACTTCACGCATGTATCATTCTAACAATGACATTTTACACTAAGAAACCTGGTATCAGCTAGAGCATAACAGAATTTCAAAATAAATTTCAAGGAGACATAATTACCATGTACTTAACTCACATGCTCGTAATTACTAAAAAGTAAGGGCAATGGCTCATTCCCTTCACACAATCAGCTAAAAAAATATTTGACCAAAAAAATCATCAAAGTGACTGATGCCATTAGCACACTGATTTTTCTCGTACAATACTTAGTAAAACCGCAATCATTAAAAAGCATAAAAAATTATTAAAGGATGCACCACATGCGTATATATCTCAAGTAGAAAGTACCAGAAAATCTTCCACTGCCTCCAATTCCACCCATAGCATAAATGCTGCCTGAGCCTTTTCCACTGTCTTCGGCCTTCCAGTCAAGCATTTTGCAACAATTGCATCACATACTTCCTTCGCATACCTAAAGGCATGGGTCAAATAATCAGAATCAACAAACAAGAGAAAAATAACGAATCCATAAAATTTAGTTAAACCTAAAAGTTGCACAATAGCATACCTTCCATCATCAGCATCTGCAGCTCGCAAAAATGCAATTAAAGCATCTAGCGCTTTCTCTTGGACAGGTGCATTAGAATCTGCAACAGTTTTCCTGAAAAGCGGCCCTAAAACAAAAGGAAAGATAACGAGTAAATATTTGCATACCACAAATTCTACACAAAACAGCTTTAATTGAATTACTCTATAACACTTCCGCCTATTAAGCTCTAGGAGTCTGTTTCTCATCTATCTACTTGGCAGTTGTTTTGAATGCCTTACAAGGACACTATCAGATACATTCATATAAAGTAGGGTTTAAGGCAACAAGCTGTGAAACTAGTATAAGAGCTAATGAGCTGTACACACACGCACAAACACGCAATCCAATGAATTCCTTCCACTTTCCCACACTCATCACTTAGTAATTCACCGAAATCTCTAGCCAATGTGTATCCTGTTAACTCAAGCACGATGAACCAATGTACAAGTATACCTCTTTCATTTGGTTTGAGGGTATCGTGTCGACCGTATAGTAGAAGACCCTAGTTTTCTTGCATCAATTAACGAGTTCTAAATTCAAATGTTTTATGCTTGATAATAACATAGTCATATTCATTATTGATTAGTTGACCACAGTACTTATTGCTCAGACTTGATATCAAATATCAGAGATGTTGGTGCTTCTATGCAATTTTTGGTTCTCTTAACATTAGGGCCTCTAGATTGCAGAGAGAAATACCAAAATGCTCCCATTCAATAGTCTCATAGTTATGAATTGTGAATTTTGCCCTTTGGGTTGAAACCAATTGGAATAAATTGGGCTTTATATATGCATGTTCAACAATAGGTATGAATTTACTTTTCTTTAGACAGCCTCTCTGGAAAATCAGGGTTAATGCTACATAACTCCTCCCCCAGACCCTCGCAGTGTGGGAAGCTTTGTGCACCCAACGCCCTTTAGGTATAAAACATGTTCATTGTTATTGGTCAATAGAGAGCTCTCCCAAGTATATTGGAGAAATGCTAGTGATTTGGCCCAAGGACCTATTCTGTTTACAAACCGATTTCAATTTAACTGCCTTAGACATTTGAACTTGAGACTATTGAGCCATCTTTTAAGAGTTGAAGAAATGCAACTCTACCGAGCTCAATTTGAGCTTCACGTCCAAGTTATTGAATTAAGTAAAGTTTAGTTCAAGTGGTTGACTAACGATGATCTGTTATACATCACGTAAATCAGCCTTCTCCATATTCATCTGAGCATTTCAACACCTCGATCCCTATTTCATGGATAGAATCTTAGCAAACACAAGAATTAACCCCGCCCCGGTCCTATAAAATTTGCTTGCCAGTGCCACCATATACTACACTCCTGCCCATGCTGCTTTTAGGGAAGCATTTTGTTCAACTTCAATCCCGTCCTACTTTAAAATATAAAACTGCAAATGCAATTCAAAGCAAGACGACACATACTGATTCATAGGAAGCTCACTTTCACTATAGCATCACCAAAAAATATTGAATTTAATCGGTAACCTAAAGTTAGCCCTAGTGCAAAACCTACATTCCAACATAATGGAATTATGAAAAGCCAAAGAAAGTTGATTAAATCGCAATCCTCTAAAGCATAACACATCTCCATAAAGCATCGACGCCACAGAAAATATCAGAGATTCTCAAATGAAGAAAAGATTCTGCTGGAAAACAGATGCATAAAGGTCTGCATTTTGTTCCCCAGCAGAACACCTCCACTTCCAACACTCAACTTTACTAATAGTTTTTGGAATTGGTAGGCAACAATTGTAGTCGGCACAGGCAATACCATCACCGAGTTTCAAAGGGTCAGATAAACCATCAGGCAGGTCAATTTCCGGAAGCATCGCCTAAACGACGAGGCTCTCTAGGCGTCGGCGATCCGTAGGCATTCAAACTTCCACAAATCCAATTAATTACGCCACGAGAGGACAATGCTCGAGCAATTCCTCGAGGCGAGAGCAGCATTGCCAATTGGCCGCATGCATTCACAACCAACACGCGAACAAACCAACGACGAGCACCCCCACGCGCGAATTCAAACCAAAAATCGAGCGTTCCGCATCGCTCAGCTCATCCGCCACATGAAACCGCCACCTTTCACCCGCGCGGGCCCCGCCGCACCAGACGTAACCACAACGGACGGCCGGATCACCGCCCGCGAGACCAGATCTACGTCCCGAGGGGTGAACCTGCACTCGCCGAGGAAGGGAGGGAGCGAGGGAGGGGGGAACTAGAGCCGTTAACGGGTGGGTCGGGTCGGGTTGGGGTCTCGGTCATTAATGGTCCGACCCAAATTAACCCATTAACCCATTGATGACCCATTTATGCATAATGTAAATTTTCTAACCCATACCCGACCCAACCCATATCCAATCCATACCCGACCCAACCCAAATTAATAAAATATTTTCATATTTAACAAATTTAGAAAAACTTATTCCAATGTTTTTTTTAAAAGATTATATTACTAAAATACTTCCAAGCTTATTTTTTAATGAACAATTTTTATAATTTTTAAAACAATTATTTTAAAAATTGAATTTTAATTTTTAAATATAATTTTCTTTTTTCTTTTCTTTTTTCTTCTCCTTCTTCTTCTTCTTCTTTGGCCGGCCGCCGGCCACGACGACGCCGACGGCCGGCCACAAAGGCGAGGTGAGCCTCGAGGCTCGGGCTCGAGCTCGGCCGACGTCGACGAGCCTCAAAGCTCGAGCTCACCGGCGTCGGGCAAGCTCGAGCTCGCCCGACGCCGGCGAGCTCCAACCTCGCCGGACATTGAAGCTTGAGCCTCGCCGGCTTCAGCCTGCAAGCTCCAACTCACCCCTCGCTAGGCGTCGGCGAGGCCTCGCCTCGCCGGATCTGCGAGCTCGAGCTCGCTCGACGCCGGCGAGCTTGAGGCTCACCTGGCCGGTCGTCGGCCATCGCCGTGTCCGCGACCGGAAGGGAGGAAGGAGAAAGAAAAAAAAAGAAAAAAAAAGAAAGGAAAGAAAAATAAAAGAGAAAATTAAAATAAAAAAAAATTATAATTTCGAGTTTTACAAAAAAAAAATATTTTTTTTGTAAAGTTAAAGAGGAAAGATAGAGATTATAAGGTTTTTGTTGAAAATGGGTTCTCCACCCAGCCCATTTAAAACCCACTTAAAACCCACCTATTTTGAACCTTTAATTGTGAAACTCATTTAACTACTTTTTGTCAAAAACAAGTAACCAATTTATGACTAATTTATGATTTAAATGGGTCATAAATCATAAATGGATCATTTATGGGTTATGATTTATGACCCATTTTAACACCTATAGGGTAAAACCAACGAGACTCACCGAGTTCGCGGAGGCGGGGGGTCCTTGGGATCGGCGATGGAGTCGCAGAGGGCGCGAGGTCGAGGTTGGCCTCGTTCCGGACCTTCCAGTTCTTGTGGAGCAGCCGATCTTCCCACGGCAGCTTCTTCGCCTCCCTCAGCAGCTTCTTCTCCTCCGACATTGCTGCCCCTTCCGAATGCCCACGATTCGCAGCCCTAGCCGATCGGCCGCTCCCCCCGCCGAGGCTCGAAGAATCGGTCGATTCGAAGAGGGAGAGAGAGAGAGAGAGAGAGGGGGAGAGGGAGGGGGAGAGGGAGGGAGGTAGAGAGAGAAAGAGAGGGAGGATCTCTCGGTGAATTTTTCACTTGGTTGTCCTGCCAGCCGGAGAGCCGGCGATGGAGAGAGAGAGAGATGACAAAGCGATGGTTAATTTAAAAAAATGGGGGAGGGAGAGAGGGAGAAAGGAGGGCTGGTTTTTTTTTTTGGGGAGGGGGGAAAATCTAATGCCAAAGATTACCACACATAGAGAAATCTTTATGTGTAAAAGAAGAAGATAAGAGAAATTAGATCTAATTGGCAAATTATTATTCCTTTGGTTGGAAATTGTTGACGATTACCACACATATAAAAAGATATCGCACGTAATTGATAGGCGATCCACGATCTAATGCCAAAGATTCTAAAGAGATCAGTTTTTATTTAATTAAAATTAATGGCCACATAAGAGACAAAAACGGTGGCGTCTCTTTTGGCCAGGGTAAAAGGGCAGTGAAATGTAACGTAAGCTGAGTTAAGTAGGTATGTATGATTTGTAGTCTCAACTCGAATGGAATGTATGCATGTACAAAAAGGGAGGAGGGGAATCCATAATGAAATTCTGCTTAAAAATTTACTAAACGGTAACTATTGACGCGAGATTGTATTTCAATGTTCAATATCAGTGATAGAAGAAGTCGATCTAGCATTCCAATGTGCTTGAGGAAATATAGATCCGGTTCTATATTTTCCGGAATCACATATAAAAACTAAGGTTTGAAAATAAAAGAATATGTTGAGCTACTTAAAAGGAATTTCAAAGAGATGGAATTCGCGAGAAATAAAGATTTCTCCGATCGTGCAGTGCATTGGGCCTCTTCCGAACCGGCCCGGCCCATTTTCGGATTCGCCCGACCCGACCCTCTGCCAATCAACGGACCAGCCCACGACACGGCGGACGGACTTCGTCGGCTAGATTTTCGAGGACGGGGTCTAGGCAGGAAATTTGATAACCTCACCGACGCGACGGTGATCCGAGTACGAAACCCCCGTCTTCCTCCCGATCCTAGGGTTTCCTGTCGTCGATCGGTCGTCCCCATCGAAACCCAGTACCGAGCTTCCACCAGTACACTCTCTCTCTCTCTCCCTTTCTCTCTCCATTCGTCTGCCGAGAAGCTTTCAAGCCGCGAGGTTTGTTGGGAACGCTGTTCTCCATAGAAGCATTAGGGGACTAGCCATGGCGAGGAGTCGTGTCCCGCCCTTTTGAGTTTTCTGCATCCTGCAAAGTCGAGGGTTTTTTTATCTCTGCGACTCCTTGGCAGGTGGAATCTTGGGCTTCCTTGATCAGCCAAAATGAGGCCGGTTTTCATGGAATCCGACCCGAGTTCCTCCCCATCGATATTGTTGGGGAGAACCGGGCCAACAATTCACCACGGCCAAACGCAATCCAGGGATCAATTTCTCCCGACACTAAATCAACTTAAAATCTCTTAACCCCCAAAGCAACAACCAACAATGTATAGCCTCACAAAATGCAAATATAATACTAAGTAGACAAAAAGCAAATAACGACACCAAGGATTTAACGTAAAACCCGATACGGGAAAAACCACGGACCGCCCAAAAACATCCACTAATCACCAAGAATAGCAGAATACACAAAGTATTCTTCTCTAGTCACACTAAGGCTTAACATCAGCATTCTGATAAATGCTTCTTCACCTGTTAGTGGATAAAACGAAGTTTGGGCGAAAACCTTAACTTCGCAATCAAGAACTGGAGACGGTTCTCGGCAGATAAAAACTTCATCAACTCATAGCCCTCGGTCTCACAAACAACATACTGAAATTTGAGCGATTCCGACAATATTTAGTATCTGAATCAAAGCCGCAAGTTGCAAGCTTCTTCTTTCTTCTATTCTCCCTTTGGTGGTTTTTCTTCCTCTCACTTCTC